>JAOSBL010000006.1:25752473-25772642 GCA_027568915.1 Erythroxylum roraimae | reverse complement strand
TAATATTTTTTAATTTTTAGAATTTAATATGTACTTATCTGTTTTGGTTTTATTAATAAACTTCACTTAAAAGATTTTAAAAGGAAATTTTTTAAAAAAAACTTGACAATATGGCCAATTACTTTTGCTAAACTAGTATAATAAATGTCATTAATAATAGTTGACTTCATCTGTTTTAGTGAGTAAATGTGGTTTAAGTAATTTATGAATACTTTTCATGTGCTTCCATGTGAGTGTTGGTTCGATATAAGTTAACCCTTCAATTATATTTCAAACTTATTTTAAAATGTTATAATAATACTTTAAATAATTTAATATTAAATTTTGCTGATATGTAGGGTCTAAAAAGGTTCAATAATACGCAGCCTTACTTCTAATTAGTAGATAGACTATTTCTAAATAACTCACGTGAATAAATAAATTAAAAAATAATACTTAGAAAATAAAATATGAAATAAGTAATAAACTAAATAATACGAAAAAGAATAAAAATAATATAAATACAAATAATAATAATAAATATCATAATCATAATTATAGTCATAGTCATAATCATAATTGTACTCGTAATCATAATCATAATCATAATCAAGTTACTTAGAAAAAAAATACTTAGGCTAAAATCCTAAAATATAAGTAATACATATTTAAAATTTTAGACTAACGATAAGAGAAAAATGTTAAAATACTTATGAGAACTACAAGGATCTCTTTCTGAAAATTTTTTTATCTGTATCGTAATACGTAGAAGTTTTTTTATTACAGGTCATATCTTTGGTAAATTTTAATAGTGTCATATCTAATTATATTACTTTTTTTAATATTATTTTTCTTAAATATATCTTACGTGCTTTTTGTCATAAAATATTTATTTTTGTTTGATTTATAAATTTTTTTAATAATCCTACTGTCTTAAATCGATCAAATAAATTTTATGATATTAATATTTCATAATTTCAATAGATTTATATAAAAATATTTGTAAATATTATAATAATATTTTAAAGTATTTGTTGGGCCACGGTTAGTATTAAAATTTTACCCTGGTATTACTTAAGAGTACAGGCTCACCACAATGGCCCCCTTACTGCATGAAAGACTTTTTATACTCCCAAATAATACTTTGTGCTTTTAATATATTAAGGCTATTTTCTCCCTCCCATTCTAACTTGATAATTATTAGATATGGTTTCTATTAAACATTTTATAAAAAATAATTATATTCACATCCCTTTTAACTACCAACAATTTTCAAAATGAAATACCAACTGGATCCTTAATTCAAACCTGTCATCTGTAACAAGTTCCACTTACTATTGCTGATACATAAGATTGGGAGGATTCACATCACTGTAATAGTGATTGATTTGGCGCTTCATACTTATGACTATAAAGTTAGAAAACGAATTCAAATTTTCAAAGTTTAATTACTAATGAAGGGAAGGATTTTATTTAAAGCTGATCGTAATGTAAGTGCCAAGTTAATTCGTTGTTAGCTTTGGATTAAGTTATATTTATTTATGTTTAATGCAATAGTTTAAGGTTTTGGAAGCTATTTAGAGCTCTTTCGGGCGGTAATCGGCCAGAAAGGGCTTATTAATGCTTGAAAGAGGTTTTGCTTTGCTAAACGCATTTAAGCTTGCTTGTCAAAATGAACCGGTAAAAAAAAAAAACAAGAAAACATGCTTTAATCTCTGTTTCCTTGATCATTTTACAATATGGAGATTCTTTCTTTCCTCTTCTTGTAGAAAAAAAAAATTGACATGGATGTTACTAAATTCGAAAAGAAAAAACAGAACAAATAAAAAAGCAACGGGCCCCAATAAGACCAAATTAAAAGAGGGGGTTTTAGGTGGGGAAGGCTTGAACACCAAGTTGAGTGAAATGTGGACTCTTAAGAGCCTCCCGAAGCAGCTCATCCTCATCCCAAGAATCTCGATAAGTCTCTAAGTTGGCATCCGCATTCACTAAAGCCGACAAGCACAGCTTCTTTCTCCACTCTTCCAAGTGCGGGAATCCGACGTGGTCTCCGTATCTGTCACAATACTGCACACATATTTCCAAACAAATTCTTGTTTATGCATTCAATTCCATTGTGCTCAGACTTTAGTTTTGCTTAACATTGCAGTGGAGATAACTTGAAGTCTTTCCAATGGTAGGAGTTATTGTACATTATCAATTTTATATTTACCTCAAAATTGGCGATATCATGAGTATTGTGCTTTGGAATGCCAGCAGCATCCCTTGACTTATAAAACTCCTTAATCCACTGCATCATCTCATCTCTTGGTGGCAAACTTCTTTTCCCAGACAGAAGCTGAGCAATCCATTTTGCTTGTGATTCAAAGAAAGGGAACCCTATAAGCTGCATGGCATAATTGGCCACATGTTATTAAGAAATGAGTCACACAAGTCACAAACAATGGAAAATTTTTGAGTTAATTGTCAATTTTATGAACATGTCTGAAACATCCACCAAACTAACAAATTAAAATGGAAGGTATGTACAGGCATATGTTTACGACGTAGAATAGAAGAGAATCATATGATATCTCTAATTACCTTTCTAGGTATGCCTACAAAAGAAAGGGAGGGAGCAAGAGTTGGAGGGAATGTGTGCTCATACAATGGTCCCACTCTATCATCATCCACATCCACTATTCCTTTGGTGTCAAGAAATGGGAATGTGTATGAATACCTACAATACAAAACGATTGAAATTACGAACGAAACTATCATTACTATATTCTTCAAGCTCTAATGGAAGTACGAGGACCCACCAAAGCCTTACACAGTGAAAAAGTCATGATAAACCAATCAAACAACTTTTTAGGATTGGAAATGAGTGATACAAAGCAAAGGCAATAGTATTTTGTCACTTTATCTACATTGTTTCTTGGTTCATTTGGCCATAAATCTTTTAGTTAGAATAGACAATTTCCTTTGACTAAATGGGTTCAGATAATAATTACCCTGTGCAGTACAAGATGGTGTCAGCATCAACCCAAGAACCATCCACGAAAATAACCCGTCCATCTTCTTCAAGGAAATCTATCTGGACATTGCCACAAAAACAGAAGGTGATTGGTCAGGAATGCTTTGTGGTCCATGACCCATGTTTGAAGGTGAAGAAAAACACAACTCTTTTGTATGATGGTAGTAGTCCAAAAGAACTAACTGAAATTGTTAGTAATTTAGTTCTTCTTCTATAAAGCCTTCTATACCGATTCAAACAGTAACAATTTCTGAATGTTGAAATGACGATGGCAATACCTGAGCATGAAGATATAAGTTGTTATGTTTTGAAATGACCTTAGATAAACCCACACTAATATTGTCGATGGATTTAGTACTCAGGTGGACTTCCTTTGCCACTTCCCCCAGCTCCATCGATATATCTTGCCCACTCATTGAGTTCCCAACAATCACAACAACCTGCGGAATCAATAACCAGGTTGCATGTTAATAAAAAAACTAGACAGTAGGGATCATAGTTTATTTACCTCAGCACATAATTAAGGTTATATATCTCCATTGCTGGATGATTATTAATTAAGAAAACGTATATTTTAAGCAACCATTTCAAAGAATGCATGAAATAAAAAAAAAAAATCATAGCTGATTTGCTATAACATTCAAAGGGAAGCTAAGCAAGTATTTTCCAGATTAAAGCTTTTTAGCATAGATATGTATACAGACTAAAAATATAAGTAAATGAACAAAACTGAAGGTTCTATCTATACATTAACTATTGAAAACCTTGGTACTACCTCGTCCCGAAATGGCTCTGGAACTCTGTAAACATGGCTATGCATTTGCTTCCTCTTCCATGTACTCATTCCTTAAGTAGATACATGAAACAATAACACCGAACAAATCAGGAAAATTTAGTACTTGTAATTCCTCTTCCATGTACTCATTCCTTAAGTAGATACATGAAACAATAACACCGAACAAGTCAGGAAAATTTAGTACTTGTATGGTTATAAATGTGTATTCATAATTGGTGAAATCTTCTATTTCCACTGTAACTTGATATGACACGAGCGTGAAGAAAATTAATGAATAGACTTTCTTTTCCTTTTCAGTGTCAAAAACCACTTTTGACAGAATCTCTTTTGACCTGACATTCAGAAAGCAATTTTCTTTTTCACACACACCTTTAATGGAGGGCAACCTAGGATGTGAGTAATGACCAGTAGCAACAACCACAGCATTAAACACCTCTTCCACCATCTTTTCATGCTTCTTCTCTTTACTCTTCACAACCCATTTCAATCCATTACCAAACTCCTCATAGTCGAGCATTCCCACATACTCAACCCTTGTATTAAACCTAATCATCTCTCTTAGACCAAAGTGATCGGTGAAGTCCTTGAGGTACATCCAGAGCTCCGTATGACCAGGAAATCTCCTCATGTCTCTTCCTTTCTTGACCAAAAACGGAAAATCAGTGTAACCCATGATCTCTCTTGGAGACACCAACCTAAGAGATTCATAAATACTACTATGCACTTCCAGAAACTTGTTTTTTCCTAAAGGATCTTCTTCCTCCACATTAGGGTCATACAACCATTGCCCACCGACATCATGTTTTTGCTCCAAGACCACCACGCTATGACCTTCTTTCCTCAGCTCTCTTGCTGCCACCAGACCCGACGGTCCTGCACCAATCACGCACACGTTTTTCGATAAGTTCACCTCCGAGACCATTGTGGTCCAGACCGTCGGATCGGTGCAAAAGGTAAAGAAAACAATCTATGAAGGAGTTGGTTGGTAGAGGTTTTGAATTGCTGTTGAAACTTTTAAGTAATGGTTGGAGATGTGTAGGAAATGTGGGTATTTATAGTATAGAACTACCAAAAATTGACTTACTTAAATCTACTGTCCAGAAACCGAAGAAAAGAAATAATAATGATGAATAAAAGTGAGGGCTTGCTCTTTGGGAGACACATGTGAGAGAATTAAAATGATGAGTCTTTAGCTTTGCCTATACTTTCAAGTTTGGACCATGCGTATGATGACTCATCCATCATTGTAGTTAGAGATATAGTAAGTAATCTTGTGCAGTAGTAGACGTAAATGGTTGATTAAGACTACAAGAGACATGTATAATCTGATAATCGATCCCAATTAATCTTCCACAATTTGTACTCCAGATCCGTCACAAGACTTTCGGATGTGGAAGAGGCCTTTAATAAGTTTATCTCAGAGATTGCTGAAAAAGAAAAGAGCTCACTAGAAATACTTATTCTAACTCTCGTCTTGGTGATTACATCAAACAATGAACCAAATACACGTTATGAAAGTAATCATGAGGCGTCAGATTAATGACTAGAATGAGATAACCAGTAAAATTTACCATATTTTGTGATATTGGATAATAATCACTGGGTTAATATCACAATTAGCACGTGCCTTTATAAAAAAAACTTTGTAATTGAATTTAAACAATAAAAGTTAATAATTATCAAAATAAATCACTTTTTCATTTTTTGAGTATGTAATTTTATGATTTGATGAAAGAATTTCTTCATTCTCCCTAATTTTGTCTAGATGCACTTATCTTTTTCCCCCCCCTATTTTCTCTTTTGGTCAAAATTTTGTTTTACTAATTTTAGTTGATTAATGTTTATAGACTTTTCTTTTCTTTTTTTAAATAGAACTTACTCTTATTCTTAAAGTTTTTGAGTTTGTTTTCCTTTACCTTTCTACAAAGAAATTTTCTTTTTCTTTTTTTTTCTCAATTTCAGCAACTCATTTAAAGCTTTTTCTTTGTTTCCAATCTCTCTCTCTAATTTTCTTCCATTTCTTTAACAATTAAAAGTTTCATCTTTAACCATACAACATCCTCCTAATCTCTTTACAATCCTTATCTTTGTATTTTCTGTTTCCTTAGATGTTGCTGCTCCTTTAGCAATGGCTTAGGCAACTACTGCTGTTCTCTTTTGTTGAGTTCCTTTCACATCTTTTATTCCTGATTTTTCTACTTCTACAATTTTTCTTCTTTTCCTCTCTTCTTCTTTGACTATAGCTTTTGTTGGCTCCTCTAGATCTTCTTTTTTTGCTTACTAAGATATGATCTTTGTTAATCAACTCCTAAGAAATCATGGGACTAAGTTGTAAAAGATCATTCTCCTCTTGAAAAGCCCAGGTTCATCCCTTAAACTTCAAGAATTTAACTTTTTTTCATTTCTCTTCTAGTTGAGATATTGAAAACCGGTACAATTAGGTGGTCAACCACTCTTATTAGTTATTTTATTGACAAAAGACCATATTTTCCTCAAATACAAGCCCAAACTAAATTTAGATGGCTAAAAAGGGGCTTGAGAGGACCCTTGTAAGTGAAGAGGACTTCTTATTTAAATTCAATTGTGACACAAGAATGATGAGGGTTTGAGAGTTAGGGCCATGGTATATCAATAGGAAACCTCCTCTTCTCCCAAGATAGAAATTAGGTATGACCCTTAATAAGCAAAGCATGAAACACATTCCAATTTGTATCAACTTTCGTAGTATCCTTTAGAATATTAGTTGATCATTGACCTGAGCTATTTAACAAATTCTCTAGGCAAATCACTAGACGTAGATAAGAACACTACTGGCCTTAGAAGAATATATTGTGTAAAGATATATCTTAAGGTTGAGTTGTAGATAGATTTACCTGAAACTTTGAGGATTAAAAGGGTAAATAAAGATAGGGGAATTGATTGAATCGAGAATCTCATTTAGTTATTGATGCTAATCATTTGAAACCCAAAAAAAGTTATAGAAACTAGTTGGAAAGGTGTTTGTTATTGGTTACTGCAATGAAGTAATAGCACTGATTGTACAGAATCTTTAGGCTTATGAGAATACTCGGTTGACAATGGTTCCCATCTAAAGGTTGGAGCAACTCCAGCTGATAGTTCGATAAGCATCGAACACTTCTTAGATGCACTTTGATACATTCAAGATGTTAGAAGTCATGGATCATATTCCTTAGGATGTGCCGAAATAACTAACACTAAAAACTCATTCCTTAGAGAAACAAGACTCAACCTGTGAAGCCATCAGTCTAACTCTAGTAATTTAAACAATATGGAGGTTTATAGCCAAAAGATTACCACTACTAATAAGAAAGAAAGCGTTGCAAAAGCCTTAACCTAAGGTGAAGATTTTGTTTTGACAACCAAAAAGAGACTTATTGAAAAACCTAAGAAAACGGATCCCTTATGCCAGCTTCTTCATCATGACCATCATATCTTAGAATAAGGGCCTTGAACCACCCTTAAAGGCAATAGGATACTTATGATTACTTGCATTCTGAAAAGCCTTTTTTTAGTAAGGCTTTTAAAGGCTAGAATTAAGTCCAACATCCTAAGTGAAGGCACTTGTTTTTTTTGGAAAGAATTATATTGCCATCTCTAATCATCATATACACTATAGTGGAAGAATAATGTAATTTTTTATGGTGAAAGTGCTTCAAACAAGCCTTACTGACCATTATGTTCACTTGATTGTCAACATATTTCATGATCCTATATGTAATAAAATTACATTTGTGCATGATATTAACCTAGCTTTTCAAAGAATCACTCTTTGTGAAGACCAAAAGAAGCTCCAACGCACTATCCATACTCCCTAGTTAGTGTTAGGTGAGCTTAATAGCATACTCTTTATCCAAGAGTTAGAGGGAACCAATATTAACCTCAAACATTTTATTAAGGATTTTATCAATTTTTTGAATAACATGAGATTATCATGTATAAGTTATGATAGTCATCTCTACACTTAGAGCAATATATAAGATGGTAAATGGATTACAAGAAAAAAAAACTTTGATAGAGCATTAGTGAGCTCCATCTAGATGTCTAGCTTTCATTAAAAAAAAGCCCACTTCGATAATCCCCTCAACTCAGATCATTGCCTAATAGGGGTCCTTCTTCAAACTGCTAGGGTTCTTTGAAAACTCCTTTCAAATTCAACAACTACTTGATCAACCTAGAAGGTTTTGAGCATATAGTCTTAAAAGGAATTTTAAAATTTTTTGAAAGGTTTAAGGCTTTTAAATGTATAAGAAAACTATAAACTTTTAAAGAAGAATTAAAGAATCTTAACAACAAACATTTGAGCAACACTGGAACGATAGTTTTTAAAGAAAAGAATGCTTTACACTTTTCTCATAATGATCTTTACTACAAACTAGGAGATTATTCCTTAAAGTTAAAAGGAAAAATAGACTTAACATAATATATTCAGCTCTAGAGGCTCACAATTATCTTTTGAATTAGAAATCTAGGACTAATGACTCAATAATGGAGAACAAACTTGAAAGACTTCTGCAATGCTATAATACCTAAAAGAAATGCCAACAAAATATTAAATTTGGCATATTCAAATGGTGTATCCATCTGGAAGTATGTGATATGCAGACCATGGCATATAACTATTTCAAAAGTATGTGATATGCGAACCATGGCATATAACTATTTCAAGAGTACACTTGGTAACTCTTCTAACACTTTCTCTTCTATGTTGATGATCAAATCTTTTATATCTCCCTATCTATCCAATAATATATTGAGCTCCTTAATAAGCCTTTCACTAAATCTAATATTGAAAAGGCTCTTTTTAATATGAATGTTAGTAAGGCACTAAGCTGTGATGGGCTTATTGCTCTTTTTACTAGAAATCGTGGAATTTGATTGGCAATAAAGTAACAAAGGTTATTCTAAAAATTATTTCTAAAAGGAGAAATGTTTAGAGAAATGAACAAAATCTTTGTTATCTCATTCCTAAAAATTCTATTTTCTATGTAAAGTTATTTTTATATTTCTTTCTGTAATATCTTATAAAAATAGTTTCTAAATTAATGGATATCATATTCAAAGCAATCTTGAATAGTATTGTCAATCCTACTCAAAGTGCCTTCAAACAAGTGATAAATATAGATGACAATGTACTTGTGGTACAATAATTTTTCAAAGCTATCTTAAGAAGGAAACAATCAAAAGTTGTTTTATGAAAATTGACTTTCAATAAGCTTTTGTTTTTATAAGTTGGATGTTCTTTATTGAATCCTTAGAAGCCTTTGGTTTTGCTCCTCATCACCATATGTTTGAAGTCCATCATAATAGAGCTAAAGGCCTAAGATAAAGGAACCTTTACCCCCTACCTCTTCATAATCTACATTAAAGTGTTGACAATGCTTATAACTCACAATATTGAACATCAACAACAACAACACTTAGTATAAATCTCGCTAAGGCGCGAGGTTGGGGAAGTCTAGTAGTACACAATCTTAACCTTAACTAGTAGAGAGGCTATTTCCAAAACTCACAATATTGAACTAAGTCAATAAATTTAAATATAGCTACAAGTGCTAGAAATTGAGATTATTCAACCTTTTATTTATTAATGATCTATTACTGATATGTGGAGCTAATATATAATCTATTAAGACGATCTTGGACTCCTTATTTACTTTGAATAAATAAATATCAGCTAGATCATTTGGTTGGATTGACCAACTCTCATCAATTTCAAACCTCAAGCATTAAGAACATTAATCTACATACCTTGTTATCCCTATTACTACGAAAAGACTAATTTTTAAGGATTTTCAACCTTTTTTTATTTTATACACATAATAACAAAGACCTATAATAACAAATTATTTTCCTTTATGGTAGATTATAATTAATCATTTCAATGCTTAATAATCTCCATATGTACTAGATTTCACACCTACTTATCCCTCAAAACCTAGTTAAACGTATAGAGGATAATCTAAAGAATTTGTTATGGATAAGGAATGTGAGCAATGCTACTGAAGCATAAGTCGAAAAGCTAAAAGTTGTATGCCTAAGGGGAAGGGGGACTTGGCATTACCTTCATTAAAGCACAAACGAAGTGCCACTTTTTGAGAAAGTTTGGAAACTATTCTCAAACGAAGAGTCATTTTGGGTTAAATAAACGTATACTCAATTTCTTAAAGGTAAAAACTTTTGAAAAAGTAAAGATAAATCATAAGCTTTTTGGACTCTCAATCGTAAGCTAAAATTAATAAATATTATCTTTTATGAAAAGAAAATGGATTATGATTTTGTTTTGATATTTGTAATAACCAAAGTCCTCTCTACAAACTTATATTCAATATATTTAAGCATACAATATTAGAGTAGGCAAAGGTTAAAAAGATCATCTTAACGAAAGATTAACTATGTAAGCATAGAGATTTTACATCTATTGTAACATCAAGACCTGCCTATAAACCTAAGACAAATGTTGAGTACACCATCACGTAGAAAAGCGTAACTCCAAAAGCTTTACTAAAAAATCATATCTCCTATTATTTAAGCCCCTTTACAAAAATTTTCTTAAAAAAACCTAGTATGATTCAGTATTAGCTTACCTAAGGCCTTATTTACTCTATGGTTAGTTATTAAACATAGGCTAAGAACTATGGATAGACTCATATGTAATTCCTCCCTCTAACTTTGTGTTGCAAGTTATGTGGTTAGAAAACTAAGACTTTGAACCAAATGTAATTCCTCCCTCTAACTTTGTGTTGCAAGTTATGTGGCTAGAAAACTAAGACTTTGAACCACCTGCTCTTTAATTACCACTATTCCTTACCACTTTGGAACCAAAATTAGGGCTTATTTAAACTCTACAATAAAAAGGTTACTTAACTAAAGATGGTGGATTAGTTTGAAAGAGTCAGATTCTAACATAAAGGAGACTAAAAAAAATCTTAAATCTAGCCTTCATTTATTTTATCTATACCATAAGAAAGGAAAGAAAATTAAGGTTTTTTCAAAATTACTAAATACAAAATCCAAACCTTGTGTTAAAGCACCTTCAAATGGATTAGAGAAGTTACTAAAGCCAATGAAATCCATACAAATACACATAAATATATACATGACAATTAAATAGAACATCCCTTAATCCTTCCTTTATTTTCTTAGCTCTTAGGTTTCCAATGCTAAATTGGTAGCTAGATAGAGCTTGCTTGAATTTAGGGAACCTTAATGGATTGGAGCTTGCCTAACAAAACCTGGATTACTTGACTAATCTCGATTTTGTAGTAGTGTTCTTGTTTAGAGCCTTGTATACTTTTGTCAATAATAAAATTCTTGTGCTATCTAATTCAAAGCCTTGCATTACACTTGTGTTAGTTTTGTAGAGGTTCTGCAATAGCCTTATGAACTCTTATTTTGGGCTTTGTCTTTGGCTTGTTGTAATTTCCTCTTTAAGTTTTTAATCAATTTGTTGTCAATTTTAAAAAATAAATTATTACAGTTTAAAATAAATGATAATTACCAAAATTTATTTAAATACAATTATTTATTTAAATACAATATAAATTTATTTAAATACAATTATTTAAAATTATAATTTAACTACTAAACATATATAAATAAAAGGTATATTTGATTGGTAATAAAATATAGAAACTTCTATAACTAAATTCAAATTACTATGGCTTTCTTAAAAAATTAATTTATAAGACATCTTTAATAAGATCAACACTAATTTTGTCATGATATGATTAAAATTTAGTTCTACATAAAGAACTAATAGTAATTAGTTCTTTATGAATATACTTCGGCTAAGAAAGGCAATAAGTAATCAGTTCTTAATAACCTTAGGAGACGAAGAAGAAACATATTTCTAACTAGGGGCCCGGTCGGTCCAACCCATTGTCATCCTTAGCCAAGGCCTGACTGGAGGCTCGATCAGTTTCAAGACACCCAAACTTGAGCTAGATTAGGCCCCCATAGTTTGAAACTTGACCCAACTTGAAATTTTTTATTTTTTAAATTAAAAATAGGCATCATTTTGCCTATAACTTACAGGCTTTGGGTTGGTCTGAGCCTAGGCAGCTTGACCCTGAGTCTAATCCCAACTAGAGGCTCAATTTTTCAAATAAAAAGGTTGAAGCCCCATTAACTTCGATTCAGATCCAACCAAACTAAACCCAGCCCTATCTGCCATCTATATTTCTGGCATGATAAATAGACCCAATGGGGACCATTTACTAATATTAATGAATTGCAGGTCATTATATTATATAAGGCACTGGTTAAAGAGGGATTAATAGTTTATAGACAATAGTTAGAGTAATATGTCAGATCCACAATCATTTAATCTATCCTTAATTATAATCTTCAAAGTAGTAAAAAAAATAAGCTAGTCTTGTAAGGGAAGTCTAAGGGATGCTTTACCAATGCCTTACGTAGGAAATTTCTAAAGGAGCATTATGGAAAGGTGGATTGGTTTTTCATGGTATGGGATAAGCATGTCAAGCTAGGGCCCTTGGGCTTAATATGGTTAGCATTTAAAAACAGATTAAACATGAAGGATAAACTAAGAAAGTTCTTAGGTGTTCCTAATTCTTGTATTTGATGTTAGTAAGAAATGAAATCATGAATCATTTATTCTTCAATTTTAAGTTCTTAAATTATGCACGGAAGAGGATAAAGGAGTTATGCAATATGAGAAATGTTGAAAGCAATCTTATAGAATTGGAAAGATGGAACATATGGCCACATTTTAAATAGGAAACTAATAAATTTATATGTAAAATTGATATAGGGAGCACAATTCATGCAATTTGGTGTGAGAGGAATCACATGATATTCCAAAACTCTGCAGCACAAGAGCATAGATGGTTGCATGAACTTATAAGCAGAATCAGGGAATAAATAATTGCGCATCAACTACATACTAAATGCAGTTAGGGAATGACTTTGAATTGGAGCCTTAAAACCAATAGGATCCAGATTCATAGACATTGTTCATAAAACAAACATGATCAACTAAGGTTAAGCAATTTACAACATTGGTGGCGAAAATATATTAAAGGGGCGTCTTAGATGCAAAGATTATTATGCAAATAAGAAAAGGGGATGAAGCTAAAGGGACATATGTCCAAACAAAAGGAACATAACTCCCAAAGGAATTTAAAGTGAATGATGAGACGACTACAAAAAGGATTTGTCGATAACCTCCATTATATTGATCTCCCAGAGTGAACAATTAAACCTTCATATTTGAAAAGGATCAACATACACATATACAAAGGATAATACATGAGGTTGAAGAGAGAGGTGGAGTGAAAAACCTGTTGCTAACACAATTCGAGACTTCTTGTAATTAGATATTATTGCCCGAGTTCTATCTAGATGAGAGGATTTTTGTTAGATGTGGTTAATTGATCAATAAAATACTAGCTCTTAAGTAGATACACTATATTATTTTTGATTAATTAATTCAAATTTAATTTTTTAAAAACTATGCTTTCATATATGTTATAGTAAAAGTGTAGATATTAGGATGTGTAGAGAATGAAATAAATAAATAAAAATCATGTTAGTGGGTAAATCAAAGTAGACAAAAATTCTAAGTTTATAATGAAATATATAGTAAAATATACTCTTTAGTTTATTATGTCATTTTATAACTTATTTAAAAAGGGGAGAGTCTCCCTTCCTCCTTAACTAGGATATGATTCATCTATAAAATATTTCGAAAGTGAAATCTTGAATTTTATAAGTTAGTATAGGACTTTTTGTCTTTAAAATTGCTTGATGAATCATTACCAAAAAAAGGACTCTTGGAAATTGATCACTCTATTAATTAAATAAATTTGACATTGTCTTTAATTCACTATAAGAAATATGTCTATTGGCTACATTTTCCCCACTTTTTAGAATTTGTAGTCAAAAGTAAGTATATCACTGCGAATTTTCTAAATCGTAGCCTAATGAAGCAGCACCCTAAAAAAATATTTTGTGGGCTTCCTTGAAGACTATTAGCTACTTTTATTTTAACTATGAATTATTTTTCATAACCAAAATAATTTTAGTGAATAGGCTACATTAGTTTTTTGTAGCCAGAGATTATTAGCTATATGTGTTTGAACTTAGAATTTTTTTTGTAGCTAAATCAATTTTGGTAAATGAGCTACTATTTTTTAGCTAAAAACTATCAGATACATTTTCACAAACAAGGTGAAATATGTAAGAGATAAAACACTCTCCATTTGATAATGTTTCCCCTATTACAAGAACATAAATAATCTCCCCCATCCTTTATCCCCCTATTTTCGCTAATCCATTTATTTGTTCCTAATCCATTTAATTGTTCCTCAATTGAGACTCGTCCATTTCGCCTTAACCCAATATAGTAGGGCTTTACAAGATTGAAGTGTTCTCATGAGAATGCCTTTTTCTCTATTTCTAACTCCATTGACGACAGGTCTTAGAAACCTATTACACTTATTTATTTATTTTTCTTACAAGATGTAGAAATATTTGTTTTAGGGTTGTAGATTTCATTTGTCTTTTGCTTTCATATTTATCTTAGGCATCCTTAATCTTTTTTTGTCAATTAGCTGATGCCCATTTTGATTCTACGTCATTGCCACAAGCCTTTATTTCTGTTCTATCTCTATTGTTTTTCTCTTTATTCATTTGATTTTTGTTATTATAAGCTTTTGATGTTGTGTGTGCATATATATATATATATATATGTACATATAAACATTAAGTTTTTTGTTTATTTATTGGAGTTAGGAGGTTTTTTGTTTGGGATTTCTTGGTGCATAATTTTTCCAAACCAATTAAAAGGAAAATGGAGGCTTCTTCAAGCCAACAGGAGTTTGATTACTTGTTCAAGTCATTGTTAATTAGAGAATCTAGTATTGATAAGAGTACTCTAATCCTGATTTTTACTTTTCACAATTTCGACGATATCTCTCCCACCTTCAGTGAGCTATCGATCACCATTTTAGCATTCACATATTTTTCTTCCTTCTTTCTAATGTTTGATTAAATGTCCCATTTTGATCAACAATTGTAAACTTGGTTTGATTGAGACGTTCTTCTTGTTTAATTTTTTTAATAATGCGAATTGGTTTTAAACATTTCAATTTTTTTTATGAATGGCTAGATTTCTCAAGGTTGTTTTGTAATTTGGCTTTTCCTTATTCAATGTGAAGTAGGTTTCATTCATATTTCAAATATATAATTCATAAAAGTGTTTTTTCATCAACGAATGAACATATACACCAAATTGCTTTGCTAATGAATGAATATGCTTTCTACTATGTGAAAAATCCTACTTTATGTGCTCCTTTATCTTAATTTCCTTTTAAGGTTGGAATCAATCTTGATATGAAAAAGCAGTCTTTATTATTTTATTTTTCAGCCAGTCATTTTTTAAATGTGTTCCAATGACATGCGTGTAGATGCTAACTATTCTCACCTTTTCGGGACTTTAAAGTAAAGCACGTCACTATTGGTGGAAAAAAGCTTCAACTTGCTATTTGGGACATTTGTAAGACTTTCTTGGTTTATGATTACATTACCTCTTTCTTGGTTTATGATTACATTACCTATCTCATTCATGAAGTGGACTCTAATATCATCTTTCTTTCTTGGTCTTACTCACCTATTGGTTCTAGTTTGTATAGTGATTATTCTATAATATCTAGTTAGGTGATGCCTAACTAACCAATTCAATTAAAATTGATTTTTTCTATGACCAAGAAAGGATCATTTAGATTAAACAACTATATTTCATTGTAAAATACATTTGTAACAAGCAGAAAATGTTGTTATTTGCATATAAAATTTTATCTTTATTCTAAAGTTTTTTGTCTTCTTTTTCCTATCAATAGTATGATTTCTTAACTACTTGGTTTTAGCTTGCCCTTCTTCTTTTTTTCTTATTGAAGATTGAATTCGAAATTTTTATGAAGCTTAACAGAAGAGATTTAGAACATTATCTAGTTCTTATTATGAAGGAGCACAACAAGTTATTCTAGGTATATATTTCATTTTCTTTGCCTCATTTTCATTATGGATGTCTATGTGTGGTTTCTATTAAAAAAACTTTACTGCATTGGTATTATAAATGCTTCTGCGACTGAAATATGATATCATGGCCAATGTTAATAGTCCTACTTTTGTTCTTTAATCAATTTGTTTATTATGTTATTTTCATCTACTCTCTCAGCTTATCTTTGTTTTTTAGTTGTAATGCCTGTTCTCTAACTGTTATGGTTTTGATTGTGTAACAGTGAAAGTTGCAAAGAGAGTTATGGTTCCTCTTACCTAATTTTTTTTCCTTATTAAGGATTTTTCATGCATACACTCAGGAAGAGAATTTGGTTGGGGGTATAATAGACATCCAAATTACAGAAACCTAAATCTTGATTTGAAGAGCACTAATATAACCACAATCTTAGACTAAGTGTATTATTTTTAATGAACTGTTGGAGTTTATGCTAAGATAATTTGATACACAAAAGTTTGATTGGGAATGACAAGAAAGATTAAATCACATTAGAAAAAAGCATAAATTGACAAAAATTAGAAATTTGAATTGCTTTTTCAATGTAAATTCCTTGCAATTAATCATTAAGAATATTTGTTTAAGAATTGTTAGGGTGTCCTATCCTTTTACAAGTAATACAATTAATGCCATTCATTAAATATGGTAAATTAAAATAGTGAGTAGAGTTAAGATTAAAAGATAAGGGTGGAAACCTTGATCAGATAATGATCTTGATAGTGACAAAACCATAGGTAGATTCTGCTTATAAGTTTCAATATAGAATGATGTAGATAATACATGTTCTTCTCATAAGCGTAATTGTAAAATGTTCTTGCTTCAACTTTTGAGATTTAGTTTTACTCTTCTTTTCCAAAGTTTGTATTTGAAATAAGGGCACATGCATGGTGTCAATGTCACTTTATATTTGAATACTATATAACTAAAATTGCTTTGGAAATATATGTACATGTATATTTTAATAAGTTCAGCACAAATTGTTCTTCTCATATAGCCAAAGCGAGCATTCTTCTATTTGAAATTTAATGACACATATTGGCATAGTTAGATTGTTAGAAACATGTTAAGAGGGCATCTTTCTTCATTCATTACATGGTTTATCATTTGATTCTTATTATTTGTTGTATTTCTACACTAATTACAAAGAATTACCCATTAACATTATATTACTTTTGTTAATACAATTTGATAATACTTATATAATGTTAATTATATAATGCTCGACATTATGAATTAGTAATATTTCTCTACAACTTCACAACAAAAAATATGATCAAACGTTACATAGAAAACTTTGCAAATTTCTCAATACTATGAATTACTCAAAAAGTTGAAAAAAATATTGGTAACATCTCCACACACTGGTAATTAAAAGACTTTATTTATGACATTATAAAAATATAGTTGAAAGACTATATCTATGAAATTACAAAAACGAAGCAAATTATATAGAATTACAATAGGATAAAATGTTGAAAAAGATATTGGCTACATTTTGGGAAACATAGCCATAGAATAGTGTACACGATTTTAGGAAATGTCACCCAAAAATTTTTGCAACCAAGAATTGGCAACATTTTGGACAACGAATTGAAAACGTGACAAATAATAATGTTCAACATTTTTTGAAAAATTGGCTGCATTTTTAACTATTGCCTCTAGTCCGGCTTGTTGTGATTGGAATTACATTAATAAAGTTTTCTCAATGAGATGACAAAGGTCCTAATTAGAAAGAGAATAGCCATGTATAGTGTTTATGAATGTTTAAGATGAATGTTAACCCAGAGATGTCACTCCTAAATCATCTTGCCAATCATTGAACTTTCTGTTCAAGAAACCTGATTTAGGATAAGCCTTCAAGCAATGGATGCGTACAACTGTTTATGATGGACGTTGATGAAAGCAACAAATTTGAAAAACTTGATATCCACTTTATGTAATGATGATTACACCTATAATATGTAGTTTATTGAAAATAGAATTTAAATTTGAATCAAGTTTAATTTCTTTACGTTCAAAACTTATAAAATCTTGAAACTGTTATTGCTTTGCGCTTCCTTCACAGTTATTTTGTTACATGATAAAACTTTAAAATAGCCGTGAAATTTCAGATTCATGATGCTTTATTTTCGTTTATCAGCACTAAGAGATTGTTGTAAGTCGTAACATTAGTAGAAGTCAATACATATTGGTCCAGATAACATAACTTTACCACCCCACTTAAAAGTTTGATAGGACTAATAAAGCATAAACTCATTCATTCCTTACGTTGCTTTCCACAATGAAAAACCGATGCATAAAGCAAGAAAGTTCTTTTCATTTTCCACTTTTACACTTTCTGACCAATAAAAAACACGACGGTAAAAGCCCTAGAGTATTCAGTCGAATTGTAAAATCATTGTGCTAACTTGCTATAGCTTGAATTACAAGTAAAGCAACAGAATATTTCATAACAAAATCACCTCGATCCTCTGAAATGTTGAAATGTTCATTATTGATAAATTGAGCCTTTTCCTTCATATTGGTTGGCCTCTGCATGGCTTTTACTTTTTCATAATAAAAGAGGGAATTCTTGCGTAAAGAATAGGTAAATTCTCACCAAGTGATTTAGCTTGATAATTGATTTAATGTGATCTTGGATATCAACTTTACTGTTTAATTGATCTCTTCGAGAGGAGAATGAAATAATCCGCCTAAATGTAATAGATTCCCCTATGCATCTGAACCAACCCTACTTGTTCTGGCTAAGTAATTACTTTTTGACTAGCATGGTTTTGAAACTTGTTAATCGTGATATACGGGGGTTTACGTAATCCATTGTCTAGCTAGCAATGTTTCTCAATCTAAGTAATCATCGCGCAGAGATTAAGAACTTGATCATACGTAATTAACAGTTGATCTAAACCCCTTTAATTTCTTCAGGGCGATTAAATTATGAAGAACGTCATAATAGTAGTGGCATAGGTTAATTGGTCGTTTCATGAAAAGAGCAGAACAGACAGAATGATGGGGTTCTCAGCCTCTTGAGGATGTTGTGGGTCCAATGTTGAAATGCCCCTTCTTCAAGCCAAGGGAACACTGCTAATTATGAAATCAATATTAATCATTGTCAATACTTAATTGCAATTTGCTTGGATTTGATGTTACCATCTTTGACTAGTCAAGTGAGCCTCAATCCCTGCTGCTTTCTCGTTTCAGGTCAAGATAAAAAGGAAAAAGGTTGAATGAAATGTTTCGAGCCCCCTGCCTGCCAAACTGTTTAGCAAAGTAAATTAGTTAAAGTATACAAAAGCTATTTAGACATTCTGGAATTGAAACAACTGAAAAAAGAAGAAGATCAAGACTCGTTCCAAAATAGGAGGCCATGACCGGCATGCATGTATATACTTGATAATCAGAATTGAGATCCATGCCCCTCACTCGAGTGTTTGGAATAAGGATAATATCTTTGCTTCTTTATAGGGTAGGGGAAGCTATCAGAAAAGGGTAAAAGAAAGCTCATTGTCAAACCAAACAGGCAAATATATATAATTCAGATACGGCACCCTCTCAAATCTTTAACTTCACTTCTACTTATTCCTTTATATTCAGACGCGTTAATAAATTGTTCTTTGTTGAAGATCATCTCTAATATGTTTAAATTAATAACAATCAGCATATAGGGATGAAGAGTATGGCTAATCAAAAGATATCTATACTTGTCGAAACTGTTGGTTTAGTTGTTACACAAGATCAAGGCTTTTTGCTTAATATTTTTGTTTAACTTTTTTATTTACTTGGAAACTTAATTTCAAGTGATTTTCTGTTTAAAAAACAATTTCAAAATGGTTTGGTGGTAGTACCGCCTTTTCTGTTAGTAAATCATGTCATGGGGAATAATGAAGTTTTCTTTTTTTGCTGGTGGAACTCACCACCGACTCTTTTTAATTAGTAAGTTTGGTGGTCTATTTCTATAATTACCATATGAGTTTGATTCAAGAGATGGTTAACTAATTGCAATATCTACATCATCTCGTAATGCATGACGTTATTCAAGTGGTGCTCCTAATTTGTCCTATTCTATCTATGTATTTAGCAATTAAGGTGACGATAATCAAAGATTCCCCATGATTTGACAGTAACATAATGATTTACGTAATAACTTCGTGAATCGTAACACAAGCAGAGCACACCGGGGTTCCAAATCATCGCTAAACTGATTTTGTGTAAATTATAATTGGTCGAGTTGGCCATGTTAGGCCCAGTCTCAGGCCCATGCACCGACGGCTCATTCATATGTGATAGTCTCCCATGCAAACGTAAAGACCTAAACCTAACAAG
>JAOSBL010000006.1:25707148-25720590 GCA_027568915.1 Erythroxylum roraimae | reverse complement strand
GTTTACGTTTACAGAAGCTATATATACAATAGCTCTGTTTCTGTATTTCTTAAGACGTAATGAATAAAATTACGCTTCTCTCAAAGCTCTTTCTCTTTTCTTCAATCCGTAACTTGAAAAGCTTCTTGAATCGATCCAACAACCTTGTAAAGGTTCTAATAGAGTCCAATTTAGGACTACTAATATTGAATAATTAGTACTGTTAATTATCCATGTGTTTAGAAATTACTATGACAAAATGTTTTAACAAGGATTGGTTTAGAAATATTTTTAAATAAATTATATAATAATTTTTTCACAAAATTTAAAAATAATTTTTTTTAACGGAATTGATAACATAGAAGTAGATTTCTTTAGCTTTGTAAAAAGATGACAAAACAAAACGAAGACCAGAACGGCGTCGAACAAAGGCACGGGGCTGTCTTGGTATAACACTTGAAACTCAAAATGGATAGACACACTGTTCCCTTCTGCCTGCGTGTCCTTGCACAAAGTTACGTATCGTAAGTAGAGTTTATTCAGAAACAGACTTTAATAGTAAGAGAGAGACGTAGCAGCCTTCTTCCCCTCATGGTAAGTTCACCTTCTGTTTTTTCTCTTCTTCTTCTATTTGGGCTAACTGGTTCTTTTGTATAAATATTTTTCTTTGGGGACTTTTGGAGCTTTGAGTAGCTCTTTTGATGGGATTTCTCCTCTTTCAGTAATATGTTAAAATTTCGCTTCTTCTTCTTCTTCTTTATAATGGGAATTGAATGATGTTTTGTTGGGCACCTTTCTTTTTTTGAATAATTCTCTCTTCGTGCTGGGAGATGATTTCAGGTTTCAAATGTTGTGATCTTTCAACCAGAAAAGGGGAAAATGGAAAAAAAAAAAAGAAGACACAATCGCATAGTTCCAGAATCTATATGTGTGGATTTCGCTCATATTTTAAGCATTGGGTGTGCGAATAGTTAGGGCTTTGGAAATTTTGCAGACACTACTATCTATGAATAAGGAATCAGAGGGTCCGAGGAATATGTCTTTCTTTTCTTATCTTTTCAAGTTGGATATCTTTTGGCGTTTCATCTGTCTTGTTTACTGTGATTCCACGTGTTATTGTTGTTTCTGAAAGTATTGCATCTTTTTCTTCTCTTTCCCCTGAACTTTGGTTTCAGTTGGTCAATTGAGATGGATGCTTGCTCACCCATTTCCCCTGAGGAGTATTATAAATAAAATTGGTAGTGTTTTAACGCTCAACACATAGATTAATGCGCTACAAAGCCAGATTTCTTCAACTTTTAGACACGTGAAAGGTGCCAAAGAGCGATGTTGTGGGTTAGGGGTCAATTTTTGTGTACTTTTTAGTGTTTAGGATATTCGTTACTTTTGCCAGATGCCTTTCTTTTGAAAATAATTGTCTCCGTTGTTGTCATTTGTTATCTCATACTAGTGTTGATAAGCGAGTACTTCTGAAGTGCCCAATGTGGAGTTTTGCTTCGAAAGCTATCAACAGAAAGGTTGCCTCGAGGAATGATCTTTCGAAGCAAAGTCAAGCTCCTTCAGACTGCTCTGATGATGAACCGTCTTTAAGCAGCAACAGAGACGAGGGATTGGAATGCCCTATATGCTGGGAATCCTTCAATATTGTCGAGAATGTGCCTCATGTCTTATGGTGTGGCCACACCCTCTGTAAGAATTGTGTGTTAGGGCTGCAGAGGGCTGTGCTCAAACTCCCTACTCTGCCGATTGAACTTCCGTTCTTCATCTCTTGTCCGTGGTGCAATTTGTTATCGTTTAGACTGGTTTACAACGGAAGTCTCAGGTTCCCTCGTAAGAACTATTTCCTACTCTGGATGGTTGAAAGCATGAATGGAGATAGGTCAAAGCCACGATTCTCATTTCGCAGGGATCAGCATTCGGCCCGCTCTTCACACTTGAGTTCAGCTGTCGAAGGTCAATCTAGCCCAGTAACCAACAGGCGATCTAGTGCTCAATCCCAGGAACAATTGGCATTTCATCATGATCAAGAACACCTTAATATTAGATACTTGAATACACAGAGACTTCATTTTTCCCTTCTTAAGTCCTTGGTTTTCTTTGCTCATTTGACGGCAAAGTTCCCTTTGATCCTGATATTTCTTCTGATTGTTTTGTATGCGATACCTGCTAGTGCTGTTATATTAGCCCTTTACATCATTATCACTATTTTGTTTGCCATCCCATCTTTTCTTATCCTGTCCTTCGCCTTCCCTAGCCTGGACTGGTTAATGAGAGAAATCATCACCTGAGTTACCATGACTTTACATACTGATATTACCTGATAGTAACCTGAGTTACTTGCTACGCCATTCTAGCCACAAAAAAAGAAGGGCACAATTAGACGACTTTACCAGATTACCAGCTTACTGGTCTCAAAACCAGGAAACTGATAAATAAGCTCGTGAGAGTTTTTGGCAGTTGAGGATCTCTTAAAAGTGCAATGTTATATTCTGCTTGTGTACATATGAGGACAACCTTCAGAGGAGGCATTTCTAAGCTAAGTCTTGTTTATACTGTTAAACATCATAGTTTTTCACTTGAATAAGTTATGCACCTACCGGAGTTTTCAATATTATGACCTTACTGTCTCAATCTGCTTGTATTTATTTGTGCTTTACTGTCACACGTTCTTTTGCATAACATGAAGAAGGAATCTGACTTTTGAACTGAAAAATAGCAGACATGGTACAATAGCCACAATACGTTAATGGTGAAACTGAACTCTTGAGATTGACTTGACAAGAAAGAAGAAATGCAAAATTAAGTAGCTAATGTACTTCCTCCTCCCAGGTAGTTTTTCTCGAATCTCGACTGGTGGGGCGCTTTTTATTTATTTTAATGGTGATTACTCTTATTATATTAATTCTATTTCTTAGGCTTTGTACTATTTCTCACTAAAATAGAATAAAGTTTGGAAATAACATGCCATAATGAAAAAATAAATTACCTCTTACCTCCCTAAAAATTAAACTTTCATATGAGTTGGATATAATTAAAATTAAAATTTTGAGGTTTATATTTAAAATAATTTACAAAGTGGATTTAATTTTTAAACTTAAAACTTAATCTCTTTAATTTTTAAACTTAACCTATTATGCTAAACATGCACAATTAATTTGTACAGCTCTCCTCAAACGCTTCTACAAATTTTATGAACTGTAAACTATTAAATTATCTTCTTATTAACACGATCCTGAACGGTTCGCGTTCGACATGTTTTTCATGAAGGCAATCGGTGCGCGGGTTAGTTAGCTTCTTATGCGGTGTCATTCGACTTCAGACTTACCTTTTTGCAGTTTCCTCCTTCATGATGTCTTACTATCTCCTTAGAGGACATGTGTGGGGTTTTAACTCCTAGGCCCTCTGTTTAGGTCCTGCTTTCTTCCCTTAAAAAAAAAAAAATCTTTCCACGTTTCCAGGGACGCAACAAATAACCGAATAAACATATCATTTAACCTCCTGCGTCAGCATTCCCTTCGGATAGAGTTATAAAAAATAGTTTCATCATTCTAATAGAAACCAAACACTTTGTTCTGTTTTCTTTCTTTGGTTGCTAATTGCTCAAACTGCAACCAACGCGCCATTTCATTTCTTATTCCTCGATAAGTGCTCCGAGTTAGCAACCATTTCCTTGGCAAAAAGGGAAGCGGGGGGAGAGAGAGAGAGAGAGAGCTGGTCTCCTTTCCTTGTTTCTGCTCTCTTGTGCCGAGGAAAAGGTACGATTTTTACTCTCTTTCCCCCGCCTTCCTGTTCTGTTTACTATTTTTACCCTGCAATGAGATTTCTTTAGAGGATTATAGAAAAGGGTTCGTTTCCATTTTGCTTAATGTGGTGATTTTGAACCGAATTTGGAACTGGGATGATCCATTTTTGCTCCATGAATATGGGAACTGGTGATGATATCTGGCACAATGACCTTGTTTAATTGGATCTTGTTTATAGTTATTCACGTACATGTACGGCCTTGATCAACATTAATGTAACAATTGCTTCATGCTGACACTGATAGGGATGCGATGGGACATTCACATAAAGACGCCTGAGTTAAAATTGATTCCCAACATAATGCTTTTGTATATGAGTTGATATGTAAGGATCTTCTTCTATACCATGATGTTATGATGAACATTAACTGTGCAATGTTTGCTTCTGGGTACTTTAGTGCTCCAGTGATCTAAGGTTCTGGTTCCAGAACAGCTATTATACAACCTCAACCTCAGTGTGCGTAAAAGAATGTGTTAGGAAACAGATATAAGAACATTCGGTTAGATATGCTTCAATACATCCTGTACAGATTGATTTAGTCCGTTCAGCACTTGAAGCTTCCATTAGAAACAATCTCACAAGAATTCCTTTACACTGACATGAGATACTTCTTTTGAGCATGAGTATCTTTGCTACTCTGTAGAAAATATTCACTCATGTTTGTTTAAGGCTGGCAACCCTCTGAAAGTTTCAGAGATGAAGATAAATGGTGTTTCCTGGTAGTGAATATTGATGAACACTGCTTCACAAGCTTTCCAGTCACAAGAAAAAAACAAAATAGCAGTTTTTTCTTATGTTGCTTCTGATTTTGTCATCTTTTCCTGATTATTATATCACCTTTAGTTCCCTCCTATCTGTCTCTATCTAATTATAATTCCCTGTTGTAGGTTGTGAAGTTTGTTATTGGAGTGGCAGTTGCCGAAGAGAAAATCATTATGGTCATGGACAGCAGTTCTTTATTAGTGATTCCAAAAACTGATCCAATCTTAATGTCCCAGA
Organism: Erythroxylum roraimae; assembly: GCA_027568915.1. Classification (NCBI taxonomy): domain Eukaryota; kingdom Viridiplantae; phylum Streptophyta; class Magnoliopsida; order Malpighiales; family Erythroxylaceae; genus Erythroxylum; species Erythroxylum roraimae. Next base: position 25,715,808 of record JAOSBL010000006.1, on the reverse strand, counting down.
ACAATGATTTCCCCCCACCAGTCCCAGAGGTTGAATCTTTTTCATTGACTGTCAAACATGTTAATCCCAAAGCTCGTCATATCCGAAGGCATTCTACTGGATGTATGGTTCTACCATATGCCCGGGCAAAGGTTGTTTCTCGTTATCTCTCACCTTCAACAGGTTCATGCCATGATAACTGCAAAAATGGAATGAAAAAAGATGATACAAATACAAGGACTCCTGTCCGGAAGAGGACCAGCAGACCAAAAGATGAAGTCCAGGATGCAGGAAAGACTTTAATTGTTGCACAGCCAAATAAGTTGGCAGTCTGCTCAACATCAACCCTTTGCTTGAGAAGCCACAAATCTGATATTCTTCTTGTCGGCAATAACAACGTCTCATCATCAACCAAGAAAAGAGATATCCTATCAAAACAACGTTCATTGCCTCCCTATGCTTTTGACATGTGTTCAGGTCATGTTGACAGCTCAAAGTTGAATGTACAATCCAAAGCATCACCTGTTCTTGTACAAGAATGTTTGAGTAAAGGAGATGGTGAAGTCCAAGAAGACAAGAAGATGAGGAAGGCTCTTCTGAAATCACATACAATTTCGAGTAGCACAGAAAAATATGAAGTCAGTGGAAGACAAGAAATGAGAACCTCCAAACGGGGCAAGAATTTGTCTGACAGATCCTTCATGCAACCAATAATTTCTTTGTCCTCAAAATGTTCAATCAAGAGACATTCTAGAGCAAGTAATGAAAATTTACAGAATCCGAGAGGGCTTTCTCATCTAGACAATCATGAAAAAGTCAGACGAGTCGACTATGATCGTGCCAAAATTGAGAATTTGCCAGAGAAGAGTATAGATGTGATAGAATCAACTGTCGTTGAAAAAACTATGAAATCAGCTCAAAATTCCTGTTATTCAACATGCTCATCCCCATCAATGTCCCCGTCGCCCGAGGATAAAAGGTCAAAGGGTAGACAAAGTGTTAATCAAACCGGTCAATTGGCTCAACCTGCAAAGAAGCTCTTGAGTCACACTGAAGGTACAACTCATACTGCTCGAATGCTTCAATCAGTTGATAACGAAAGCCTGAAACGTGATAAAGTCCAAACTCTTGTACCCCAATTATCCATATATTCTTTGGAATCATCAAAGCCTAGTAGTGCCCTTTTTTCCTCCAAAACTCATGAAATTGGAACTGGAAACAGATCAGGTTATGCTCAAATGGAACCTAAGACCAGGCCTCGAAATGGTGACTCAAATAGTATAAAGGAAAACGCGACACTTCCAAGAAAGCAAAGTTTTAGGGCAGGGAAGGTCGTTGAGCTCCAGCTCGGGATCAAATCTCCAAGGAAACTTCATTTAAGACAAAGTGTCCCTCTTCACAGCCAAATTGGTGAAATTAATTCCAGAAAGGATACCCTTAAGCAAACAGAATTGGAGAAAAGTGAAGCTAATTTTGAAGAAATTATGTGTGAGAAAGTTGTCCTGAAACACCAAGATTCGTATGTAAAGAGAGCCGTCCAGAGTCTACTCAATAATGTGATTGAGGAGACTGCGAGTAAGCTTGCTCAGACCAGGAGCAGTAAAGTGAAGGCTTTGGTTGGTGCATTTGAAACAGTAATCTCTCTCAGGACAACAAACAGCAATTAGAATGTTGACTTGCCTTGGTCAGAAACGCACTAGTGAAATGTGCAGCTGTACCTGTACAGTTTCTTTATACATCATGGAATGTTTTATGACAAGGAAAGGATTTAATAAAATAAGGTTAAAGGAGTTGTCACGACGGAACTCTTTCTATCATTTTTTATAGGCTTGTTTTCCTTTAACGATTTCCTTAAGAGCACTTCTACTCATCAATGTTTTTTTCCTTGTTCTTCCTAAACATATACTCTGTAAGGTAAACTCTCACTTCATTATACAATTATGCAAAATCTTAAACATATATAATTCTCACATATAAAGTATTCGTATATTAATCCATAAACTCATTTGATGCCAGTACGAAAAATCAAACTCTTCATATTCTCTTCTATATTTTTATTATTTTCCTCGCTTTCTCACTTTTGTCCCTTATTTGATGGTTATTGACAGAAGCCACTTAATAAGCAAGAATAAGACCAAAAGAGGCAACGTTTATAAGTGGTTTTTGAGAAAATTACCTTTTAACTATCACACTCATCATGTCGGTATTAAGCGTTATAAGTATTTATTACATGAGACATTAATAATCTAACATTCTCCCACTTAGCTCATGTAACATTGTCATCTTCACAAGTCATTTAAATTTAATGCGCATTGAATACATTATTCATCATAATCAAGAATTAGAACTAATGTGTCACGACGGTTGTATGTGATTTAAACAACATATTCCCTTCCATGTACTACAAAGTTAGTCTTCTCCATAAAATGATCAATAAATGGGAAACATATGATCAAAAAATAATATCTATTCAGGACAAAAAATGTTATCATCATTCCATTCAATTCAGGATACACATTCGGAAAACCAAGTAAATCTTAAACAAATTCAATAATGAGCTCAGAATGTCAATTATATTAAAACATAAACGTCATTATAATATGCATTAATGCCTGCTCAACAATAATGCCCATACTGTCAATATGCCCCATAAATATTTTGGGCGGTAATCCCTTAGTCAAATGATCAACAATCATAAGATTAATGCTAATATGCTCAATTGACACTCTACGTTTCTGAACCTCTTCTTTAACGGCAAAGTATTTCAATTCCATATGTTTAGCATCTTTGGAATACTTGTCTTTTTTAGAAAAGAAAACTGTTGCGGAATTATCACAATAAATTTTTAGCGGCTTGGCAATATTATTAACTATTCCAAGTTCTAAAATAAAGTTTCGCAACCACTTAGCCTAAACCATGGCCTCAAAGCATGCCATAAATTCAGCTTCCATGGTGGATGCAGCAATTATTGATTGCTTCACACTCTTCCATGATATTACTCCTCCGGTTAAAAATACACATAGCCAAATGTAGATTTTCTAGTATCTACACAATTAGCAAATTTTGAATTTGAATATCCAATTACTTCAAGATGATCGGATCTCCTATAAGTATGTGATCTTTTGTCCCTTTCAAATATCTTAAGACTTTCTTTGCAGCTTTCCAATGATCCAATCCTGGGTTACTTTGGTATCTACCAAGCATACCAACTGCAAAGCTAATGTCTGGCCTTGTACAAGTTTGAGCATACATCAAACTCCCAACAAGAAATGCATAAGGAATTCCTTTCATCTGTTTCTGTTCCATATCATTCTTTAGACATTGCATGAGACTAAATTTGTCTCCTTTTTGAATTGGAGCTAGAGACACTGAACATTTATTCATTTTGAATCTCTCTAAAACTTTATTAATATATGCTTTCTGAGACAAACCTAACAGTCCTTGTGATCTATTCCAAAATATTTCTATTCCGATCACATAGTTTACCTCTCCCATATCTTTCATTTCAAAGTTGTTAGAGAGAAACTTCTTAGTCTCACTTAATAGACCAAGATTATTAGTTGCGAGCAAGATGTCATCAACATACTTAATCAAAAAGATAAACTTACTCCCACGGACCTTCAAATATATACACCAATCAACAGTGTTTCCTTTAAAACCAAAGGAAACAACACTATCATTAAACTTAAGATACCATTGGCGGGAAACTTATTTGAGTCTGTATATTGACTTTTTTAGTTTACACACCATGTGTTCTTTCCCTTCAACTAAAAAACCCTTTGGTTGTTCCATATATACATTTTCCTCTAAATTTTGATTTAGAGAGGCAATTTTCACATCGATCTGATGTAGCTCTAAATTATAATGAGTGACTAGTGCCATGATAATTTTGAGAGAATCTTTCTTAGAAACTAGCGAGAACGTTTCCTTATAGTCAATGTCATCTTTTTTAGTAAAACCCTTAGCAACAAGTCTAGCCTTGTAACATTCAAGGTTGCCATGAGTGTCACGCTTTGTCTTAAAAACCCATTTACACCCAACTCTCTTGAACCCTTCAGATAATTCTACAAGTTCCCAAATACAATTATGTTCCATGGATTTAAGCTCATCTTTCATTGCATCTAACCATTTATTACCAGATCTCCTTTCTCTTTGGGATCTGCTTAATGCTATTTCTTGTGGTTCTTTTATTAAAGGTTCATATTGAATGTCAGGAGCATGTATTTGTTGCTTTTCATGATTGTTATGCGGTACAACAATTTGCGGAACAACAATTTGAGTAGTGGGAACACAAGTCAAAGGGACTTGTATTATAACTTCCTTAATTTCCACATTTCATGAAATGTCACTCCCATTAATTTCACCATTCTCAATAAACCTAGCATTTCTAGTTTCAACAATTCTTGTACTATGGTTAGGACAATAAAATCTATACACTTTAGATCTTTTTGGATAACCAATGAATATCCACTGATTATTCTTGCTTCCAGTTTCTTTTCTTGTAAATTATAAATTCTTATTTCTGCTTGGCAACCCCAGACATACAGGTGCCTTAAACTAGGTTTCATACCAGTCCACAATTCAAAAGGTGTCTTTGGAACTGCCTTACTAAGAACCATAGTGAACAAATACATGGCAGTTTTTAAGGCATACATTCATAATAATAAGGGTAAAGACGCATTACTTAACATACTTCTAATCATGTCCATTAAGGTTCGATTACGCCTTCTTAATATACCATTTTGTTGTGGTGTATCCAGCATTGTGTATTGAGCACATATGCCATGCTTTTCTAGGAATTTAGCAAATGGACCTGGGTGTTGTCCAGTTTCATCATATCTTTCATAATACTCACCACCTCTATCAGACCTAACGATTTTCACTTTTCTGTCTAGTTGCCTTTCAACTTTAGTTATATAAATTTCTAAGGCATTCCCTGCTTGAGATTTCTCATACAGTAAATAGATATATCCGTAACGTGAATAATCATCAATAAAGGTGATAAAGTATTTTTCTTTATCGAAAGAATTAACATCAAAAGGTCTACATATATCGATGTGTACAATTTCAAGAAGCTGAGTGCTTCTTATAGAACCTTTCTTTGTGTGTTTTGTTTACTTTCCCTTAGTACAATCCACACAAATATTGAGATCCCTAAAATCCAAATTTAGAAGAATTCCATTCTTTACTAATCTTTCCATTCTTTCCTTGGAAATATGACCCAAACGCTTATGCCACAAGTAAGCAGAATAGTCATTCACTAAACTACGTTTAATTCCAACTTTACGATGTAACGTCATAAGAGTTTCAGCATATAAATTATCAAGATTCAATTTATATAAGCCATCACAAAGTACACCAGATCCAATCATACTAGCATGCTTAAACAAACTGAAACATCCATTACCAAACTTAAAAGAGTATCCAAAAACATCAAGTTTAGATAAAGAAATCAAATTCCTAGAAATACTAGGAACATAAAGAGTTTTAAATAAATCTAAATGATGTCTAGTATTCAAGATTAAACGGTAAGTCCCGTCTGTTTCCACTGGAACCTTTACTCTATTCCCCATGAAAACATACTTCTCATTTGGGTTTGTGGTTTGGATCGTAAGGAATCCCTATGTAGTATTAGGAACATGAGTTGTACATCCAGAATCAATCCACCAAGTATTACATGAAACTTCAGTTAAATTTGATTCAAAACATGCATAAGCCTTAAGCTTACCTTTCTTTTCAAGCCAAGACTTACGTTATGGACAGTCCTTCTGGAAATGTCCAGCTTTTCCATATAAATGACATTTGTTATTGTTTGCCTTCTTCTGGATCTTAACGGAGGAGTCATTGGTCTTCAGTGGTCCTTTCCTCTTTCCATGTTTCTTATGTACTTTCTTACTAACTCCTTGATATTTCACAAAATAGATGAATGATTTTCTTAATTCTTAAGTCTTGTTTCCTCCTGAGCCAACATACTGTGCAATTCATGCACATTCCATTTGTTTTTCATGGTGTTATAGCTCATTTGGAACGGACCATACTTAGAAGGTAAAGAGTTCAAAATGAACTGTACGAGGAATTTTCATCCATTTCCATTCCCAGAGACTTAAGTTTTGCTGCAATATTTGTCATTTAAATGACGTGTTCATGTATAGTATGAGAACCATCAAATTTCATGGTGGTCAAAGTAGCCATTAATGTCCCAGCAAGAGATTTATCAGCTATTTGGGAGCGCTCTTCCACAAAGCTCATAAATTCTTTAGCACTTTTAGTTTTGGGAAGAGCTGACTTGATGTTGTTTGCTATGCTCATTCGCATAAACATCAAGCTTAGTCTATTTGATTTTTCCCAAGCTTTATAATAAGCCTTTTCTTCCTTAGTACTAGTATTAGTAATAGCAGCAGGCTTCTCAACTTAAAGTGCCAAATTAAGATCTAATACACTAAGGTGAAATTAGACTTGTTCACTCCAGTCAGAAAAATTTAACCCATTAAATATTGGTATAGACGAAGCTTGTGAATGTAAAGACTTAGGGATAGAAACTGCAATAAATACATGCCTAACATTAATGCTTTGAGTCATAAACTAACATATTATAAAGATTCAGATGATACATACACTACTTAGAAATATTTATTATCTTTGGATAAATAAGTAAAACTAATAGTGCATTTACATTACCAAAAAATTGTCTAAACCCTAAAGGTGGACTCGAATGGAACCAGATACTTGAGGATAATAGCTAGCGAGGGCAGAGCAGAAAAGAGGAGCCCCAACGACCACCGTAAGTGCCGCCTTCGGAGCATCGCAACCACTCTCCCAAATTGAGTAAATGAATGAAGATTCGAGAAAGGCAAAAGTAGCCCTAATCGTCGAACGAAGCTTTATTGAACGCTGCCATTTTTTGCCTTTTTATGTGTATCTAGTAAGCTAAGTGGGTCTGTCCACGTGGGATAGCCTTTCGGATGTAACTCTTCTCATTTTTTTAATGAAAATTTTATTTTCTAAAAAAAATCATATTCATTAATTATAAGAACAACTAATTAACCTTTGGGTAATTCATAAATTTCTTATAATAATGAATTTTAATCTACTCATAGATAAACATCATTTATAACATCAATTTTATGCGTGAGTGATTGAAAAATTCTAATCAATTTAGAACTAATTATCTTAAAGATTTGATCACTTTGGTGATTCACAAATCTAAAATAATATTGTTCTAAATTTGATAAATGTGTAAAATATTAAATATTCAATTATCATGTCATAAACATACTGCCAATCATTGTTATTAACGTACATGCATACAAAACACTGTACATAATTATTATTAATCTTGGTAGCAATGATGTTGTCAAAATCTAAAAACAAGTTAACATGCTGCATATACTTCATCCTTTTTTTTACTATTCATGTTATCATGCATTTTTTTTTATAATTATTATCATGCATATATTGTACTGTTGATAATTATAATTAATTCTATAATTCACGTACATTAACATAACTGTTCATGCATGCATAATTACACTATTCACGTTCATTTATCTTTTATTGTTTAATACTATTAACACTGTTTCACCTACACTAACATAACTGTTCATGCATGCCTAATTACACTACTCACGTTCATTCATCTTTTATTGTTTAATACTATTAACAATGTTTCACGTACACTAACATAAATGTTCATCATTATCAAAAACAGCCAGCAACATCAAGGAAGGAAGCAGACAGTAAACATACAACACGAATGTTGTAACATCACAACCAACAGCGTCTGGCATAGAGATGTCAATGGGCTGAGTCGAGCCCAGGCTGCCAATTTTTTTTAAGAAAAACTTCCAAAACGACGTCGTTTTGGAAGTAATTGTTAGGCTGGGCTGGGCGAACCATGGTCAGCCCGTGGCCCTGTCAACCTAGGCCAAAATCGCGCCAGATCAAGCGGGCTAGGCCCTTTTTGACATATCTAGTCTGGCATCACCAACATTGACATATGACACCATCACCAGTAGCATCTGGATCATCATCGAGGCATGATGTCATAGACCCAGTGAATTCACCATCATCCTCGATGCAGCAACATTCCCAGTGACGAGCATAGACAATGAACACACGTCTATCATCAGTTACGTTAGTTACGCATCATTCTTGATGGTGTGACACCACCGAGAAAAACACAGACATTTATGATGTACTTGAAAAATTCGTTGTAAATTTGTCCAAATAGAAAAGCATGAAGATTTTCAGAACCCAAAAACGTAACGGAGAATCATATTGTTCACAACCAGATGCTCTAATACCACATGTAAACTGTCACTTCATTATACGATTATGCAGAATCTTAAACATATATAATTCTCACATATAAAGTAGTTGTACCTTGATCCATAAAGTTGTTTGATGTCGGTACAAAAATCAGACTCTTCAAACTCTCTTCTATGTTTATATTCTTTTCCTTGTTTTCTCACTTTTGTCTCTTATTTGATGGTTATTGACAGAAGCAACTTAATAGGCAAGAATAGGACCAAAAGAGGCGACGTTTATAAGTGGTTTTTGAGAAAACTAGCTTTTAACTACCACACCCATCATGTCGGTATTAAGCGTTATAAACATTTATTAAATGAGACATTAATAATCTAACATGTAATGCTACAATAACGATAGTATGTTGTGCCTAA
>JAOSBL010000006.1:25679770-25691061 GCA_027568915.1 Erythroxylum roraimae | reverse complement strand
AATTGTCCAAACTTGACGAGAGAGGACAACTGAGACATTTATTATACGTCAATCCCTATCGTTCCTTAAAAGTCTCCTCTCTGCTTTCCTCTGTATTTTCCCTTTCAATCCCTATATTCTGTTCCTTAAAAGTCTCCTCTCTGCTTTCCACTGTATTTTCCCTTTCACCCTGAACAAGGCTGTGATTAGCTGCATTTAGCTGTGCAATCCGAAACTGACTGACTTGTTGCAGATAGAGTGATACCATCTTGTTGTACATTTCCGTGTTCATCGACTCCACATGTAAAACAGCACAAAAAAAAGAAAAAAAAGTAACCAACTGAAGTTAATAGCTCAAAGCATGAAATTTTACGTTGATTATTTTTGGTTCATGAAACAAAGAATGCTTGTAAATCTGCAAAAAAATTTCTGTGAAAACTGTGGACATATCAAAGTTACTTGTATGACATACTTGTGCTACAAAGGTGCCATATGGATCTGTCGGAGGCGCTGAACTCTTGCTGTCAAGGTCCGGATTTGCTCGCTCTGCCACGGTTCCAGGGCCTTGTATTGGGAACAAAGGATGGTGAACTACAAAGGATCCTGGATGAATAAACGCCGGTGTGGGGGCAGCCACTGACGGTGGTGGCTTAGGGTGGATGAAAGGAGGTAGAGTTTGGGGTATACTACCCATTGTGCTCATGTCAAGCATTCCCATCCCAGGACCAGCCCCCGTTCCCATACGTGCAAGGGCAGACAGTTGATGAAGATGTTGTTGCATTCCTAAAGGGACCAGCATCTGAGGCATGTTCCTGACATTCATTGCCTGAACTTGTGTCTGAAGCTGTTTTAAGTACTCTATCACCTCGTCCAGCATTGAAGCTTTATCCGTCTGCAGCTTTTCAATTGAGAATCGATTTCAGAAACTTCTTTTCTGAATATGAATCTACTTATCATTTTTCTGTATCATCGATTATAGATATATTTTTTCATTTCTTCAAAAAGTGTCACTTCTAACATGGATTGACCTTCTCACCTTACTTGCATTAGGTACCAGTTTCTGGAGTGCTTTCATCTTCTGATTGATTCTGTTCCTTCTTCTCTGCAACAATAATGCCAACCTTCCGTTGGGTCATATGAAAAGAGCATAGCTTGATATAGAACCTGAATCTTATGCAAAGAATCCCAGAACCGCAAATTACCCTCTCAGACTGATTGTGAATAGCGGCTGCTCGAGCTCTCCTACTTGAGTTGGATCTTACTGTTTCAGTTTTTGTCTCGCCATCTTCATCTTGGTTTTCCTGTAAATAATGATCAGCATGCATTAAAATGAGAATTTATCATTTAGTAGTGCAGAATGAAACTACCATGTGATTTTCCTATTGAATATTTCTCTATATCCTATATAGTGCAATTGCAAAAGCAATTGTCGTTAAGGCCATGGAGGTCTGCTATCATTTCTGCTCTCCATCCTTCTCTTCTTTCTGACACTATTAGGAACAAAAACCTTGTAGGCTAACTCAACTACACATCCCCAGATCTATGTTCATACCGATCCACCATGGCAAGTTGAATCCTCCTCTGTGGATTTGTTCTTCAAAATCCGAGGGGATTGGAATGAAGCCCAAGTCTTGGTAGTCTTGGGAGTAGTTTTTTGATCCCCAGAAAATGTGTCAGGGGCGCTAACACTTGCGCCAACACTGCGGTTCAGATTTTCATTTTGATTGCTAAAACCAATTCTTTTTGCACAAGGATTCATCTCTGGTCGAACGTTCTTCTTCATCAGCAAAGGAGCAATTTTTACACGACGGTCAAAGCCAGTGGAAGATTCCGTAAGTGAGTTGATGTTGGCAGGGGTTTGTGGCATATCTTGGCAGTCGTGGCTGTGTTTATGGCATGAAGCTTGGTGAACTATACACTCCAAGGTATCACTGCTACTAGGCATGGCTAGCTGACCATTCTCCCATTTAAGCTCTGCAAAACCATAGTCAGACCTGAATATGATTACAAGGATGTACATTAAATACAGTCTTATGCATTGAAATACGAGGCATACTTATTGCCATTTGTTTGCAACAGAGGCCTTCAACTATTGGTTAATCTTATGTGTTTTTTCTCTATTTCAATTCACGAGAAGTTCAGGTTGGTTGAATGGTACTGAATAAGTTGATGTATAAACCTGGCAAATATGCTCATCTCAAGAGGAATGTCTCTGGCAAGATTGAATGGAAAAAACCAAGAACCAGAGGAACCCGGAGCTAATTACTCTAGGACTAAGAAATGGAGGTTCTTGTTCGGATGTCGAGTTTAAGTTTGATAGTTACAAGGACTAGGCGTATAATCAGGCATCAGCAAGGAAAATTAAAAACTGTGGAAATATAAAAAAAGCAGAAAAGTAGAGAATCTTCGTCATGGCACAGAAAAAGTAAAAAGAAAAGCAAACAAACATATGAAAGAGCAAAAGAAAAAAGTGCATATACATGGGGACAAGTGGATTCGGAAGCAGCAGGTTCTGCACGTGAGACAGAGAGGATGAGTTGCTCTCTTTCTCCCACTCAGCATAATCTTCCCAAGTTTGGATTCCTTTCTTTGCTAAGACTTGCTACACAGTTAAACCGAGTCAAGTTTTAAATTGTTACAAATTTGCTTGGATCGGTTCCCGTAATTGATAATAGTTATAATCGGCAATCTACAAGTTAAATTTTGACTGGTACGATGTCTACAGAACCTCCTAGTTCTAGGCGGATCTAATTGGGAGCCAACCCTACTGATTTTGTTGTCCTCGGGCCCCATTGCCTATGGTCCCTCTTGAATATGAACGATGTCACGTATTCACGTTGGCTTTGATTGAGATTTACGCAAAACTTGTGGTAGCTAAGAAATTGCTGGTAGAGAATAGGATATGCTCTGGCTTGCTTAGCAGTTTGGTTGGGCCCGATATGCCCACTGCATTTGTGACTCTTTAACTTGGAACCCTTCTTTTCAAGTACAAGCAAGCATGCTTTGTTCAGTGCTATGCTGCTATTTCAATAATTGGCTTAATCTGAGATTAACAGTCTGACGTAATGTACCAAATCATTGGGTCTAAACATTTGAACTGTCTTAGATCGATTCATAAGTCGAAGGTAGATTTACCTTTTCACATCCTACTTAAACTTTTTTTTTTTAGAAATTCCTACTTAAACTTTTGCTTGTATTACATTCCCTGGTTTAGAATTAGTACGAGATTGTACAATATTATATACGAAAGATTAACCTTATATCTCTTGTTAAATGGACTCAAAATATTTCATAGATGGATATTAATATATAAGCTTTACTTGTTACAATCCACCATAATTTGTTTCTTATTAAAATCAACCTAATTTAACTAAGATGCTAATAAGATTTATAATATTCTAAACTTGAAATTTACTAAACTTTGTTTTGCACAACTTCAGGTCAAAGAATTAGCCACGACAAATCTCAATGCTTTTATTCAAAAAATGTCCAACAGTCCATGGCACGACGGTTGAGCAGAGAATTGGGTTTTAAGCAGACAACAGATTTAGGACGCTGTCTTGGAGTTCCTTTGTTGCATACACGAGTCCACAAAAAAACATACCAATTTATTCTTGATAAAGTCCAACAATGCCTCTCGGGTTGGACTGAAAACCTTTTATCCTTTGCAGGACAAACCACTATGATTCAATCAGTTCTCTCTACTCTCCCCACCTATACAATGCAGACGGTTCACCTCCCTAGACGCCTTTGCAATGACCTGGAAAAAATTATGCGTAATTTCTTGTGGGGCTCTTCTCTGGGTAACAAAAAGCTGCACCTCGTTCACTGGGACAAAGTTTGCCAATCAAAAGATATGGGTGGTCTAGGCATCCGCAAAATTCGCTCAAACCAATGATGCTTTACTAACTAAACTAGGATGGGCCCTGATTTCGAAGCTGAATGCGTTATGGGTGCAAATTTTGTCTGCTAAATACAATCTGAATGTTAACAACCTGCCAACTTCCCTCGAGGCTGATGGTGGCTCTATGACATGGAGGAGCATAAAAGCTATATGGCACCACGTAATTCGCGGCATGAAATGGATGATCTGTGATGGCATAACGGCCCGCTTCTGGTTGGATCCTTGGGTGGAGGATGTGAGCCGTCTCATATCCCATGCTCTTGTCTCTATCCCCCCTCAGCACTTGGCCGACGCGTTCAACACTATGTAGACAATTCAGATAACTGCCTATGGAATGAATTCCGATTTTTGCTTCCTCACTCTATTTGCATGTTCATTGCAGGTATTCTACTGCCTCAACCCCATTTAGGGCCTGACAATCTAATCTGGGGGATGTCGGGCACCAGCCAGTTCACTACCGCTTTAGCGTACACGATGATAATGGATCACGGATACCAGGACACTAGTGGATCTTGGCAGATAATATGGTGCTGGGCCGGCCCTCAATGTATTCAATCCTTTCTCTGACTCCTCGCGCGAGATCGATTATTATCTAATCAACAATGGATGCGTAGATGCCTAATTATGGCTGCGAAGTGTCATCACTACCAGGCCGAAGAGTCCTCTCTGCATGTCATGCGAGACTGCCCCCAAGCGCAAAGTCTATGGCTATCCTCCCCTCTGCACACCATTTCTCTAGATTTTTTAATTCTCGATGGAAATGACTGGCTCCACACGAATCTTCAGAGGCACAGACAGGTATGTGGCCTCGACTAGTCTTTCATCTTTAGCATTGCTTGTTGGTTCTTATAGTCCTGGAGGAACCGGGCACTCTTTGCCTCACAACCCATTTGGCCGACATCTCCAACTCACTGTGTCCTAGACTATGTCCATCATATACACACAGCTTCGGTCTGGCAAACCAGAGCCATTCCTGGATGTCGACCTCGGCACGAGCAATTCATTGGCTAGTGTAAACTGACCCTTGGATGGGTGAAATTACACACTGATGGGGCGTGCAAAAAATCACCCTCCTCGACCACAGCGGGAGGACTTATCCACTACAGCGCAAGTGTGTGGCTTGGTGGCTTTATTCAGAATCTTGGTTGGTGTTCTTCGTTCATCGCTGAACTGTGGGGCGTTTTCTATGGCCTGAATCTGGCTTAGGACTTAGGCTATCGTCGGGTGGAATTAGAACTAGACTCGTAGGTGGTGCTGAGCATTCTTTCTGATTCCTCTAAACGCACTACGTCTCTTAATCCGATCGTCATAGGCATCAACGAGTTACTCAATCGCAACTAGGTAGTTCTATCCCGCCATACTTATAGGGAAGGAAATAGGAGCGCCGACTGGCTCGTCAAATTTGTTGTAAACTTTGATTTAGGGGCTACCACTTTTGTAACTGCACTTTCAGGGTGTCTCTCGATCCTCCTAGATAATATAGCTAGGATTAGCCTCCCTAGACTAGTCACGTAATTTGTTGTTTATTTTTCCATTTATGCAAAAAATGTTTTAAATAAGGTAGTCATTGCAAACACTACTTGAAATAAGATTGTGTCTTGATCGAATAACTCACTTTTCATATTCATATATAGACATAAGTTCTTACATGCCCGAGTCTCGTGTTGTGTTCTTTGAAAAATTTTCTACCACACTAATATGTTCGTGTTTAAACATATATCTTTACCTATATAAGAATAGGTGCTAGCACACGATGATACACAACCACAAGTTAGCCTATATTCACCCAAATATTTCCAAAAATTATTGTATTCTTTCTAAATCACTTTAAAATTGTACATTTTTAAATACAAACCACATACAATAATCTCTACTTTGACAAATATAGGTTGGAGCCTCTTCTAACACCTCAAAACATTGATTTAAGGCAAACTAACACTTAAACTTTTCCGTAGTAATAGGCTTCGTCAATATGTCATTTGCATTATCTAAAGTGTAAACCTTTTCAAATAAGATCTATGTAGATGCAATCAACTAATTATAAGAGTAAAAACATACCCTATAATTAACCTCCTATTATCCAAATCTCCTGCATAGTTTGAATATGCATATCCTATAACTAAAGAATCGCTCAGTTGACTAGTAAACACGATGTCATACTTGTTGCATTTGTCAAGTACCTGAAAATCTAGTTAGCTACTTTTCAATATTGTCTACCATAGTTTTCATGTATGTACTAGCTACTTTTCAATATTGCGTACTAGCTACTTTTCAATATTGTCTACCATATTTTTCATGTACGTTCTAACTTAGCTAACAATATGATCCAAAGCTAGTTTAATAAAAAAAAACCATCACATACATTAAACATCTAACAATATTAGCATATGGTACAATAGATATATTCTCAACGTCTATATCTAACTTTAGGCATTAATCTAGGGAAAGTCTAAAATAATTTACCAATAGAGTACTTACAAGTTTAACATTGCTCAAATATCCACAATTCTCTAGAACTAATATCCTTATAAATATTTATTTCTTGTATTTTCTTAATAATACCCAATTGTTTATCTTAAATTTCTTTTCCAACAAGGTCTTTATTTGGTTTAAATCATGTTTTTTTTGTAACAATCATAAAAAGCTAAGTATCAACTCATGAGTCTTGAGCACTAGGAAAATTATACTATTGAAAAATTATATCAAGCAAAAATATATTTAGTATGAAGGAAAACAATAAGAATATAAAAAGATTTTATCAAAGTTCAATCAAATTTTGTACGTCTATATCTCGGAAATAAGAGTGCCCAATTTCATTATCATATCAATGATCATGAAAATTACAATTTTCTCATATAATTGGGTTTACACAAGTACAATTATATATAAGCTTTACTTGGTACAATCCAACATAATTTGCTTCTTATTAAAATCAACCTAATTTAACTAAGATTCTAATAAAATTTAAAAACTTTCTAAACTTGAAATGACTAAAAATATGTTTTTAAATAAGGAATTCATTGCAAACACTACTTGAAATAAGATTGTGTCTTGATCGTATAACTCACTTTTCATGTTCATATATAGATATAAGTTCTTACATGCCCAAGTCTCATGTTGTGTCCTTTGAAAAATTCTCTCCCACACTAATATGTTCGCGTTTAAACATATATCTTTACCTATAAAAGAACAAGCGCTGGCACACGACGATACACAACCACATCTTAGCCTATATTCACCCAAATATTTCCAAAAAAATCTCGTATTCTTTTTAAAACACTTTAAAATTGTACACTTTTATATATAAACCATATACGATAATCTCTACTTTGGCAAATATGGGTTGTAGCCTTTTCTAACACCTCAAAACATTAATTTAAGTCTAACTAACACAAACTTCTCTTCGGTAATAGGCTTCATCAATATGTCATTTGCATTATCTAAAGTGTAAACCCTTTCAAATAAGATCTATGCAGATGCAATCAGCTAATTATAAGAGTAAAAACATACCCTATAATTAACTTCCTATTATCCAAATCTTCTGCATAGTCTGAATTCGCATACCTTAAAACTAAAGAATCACTCAGTTAACTACTAAACACGATGTCATACTTGCTACATTTGTCAAGTAGCTGAAAAATCTACTTAGCTACTTTTCAATATTGTCTACCATATTTTTCATGTATGTACTAGCTACTTTTCAATATTGCGTACTAGCTACATATCAATATTGCGTACTAGCTACTTTTCAATATTGCGTACTAGCTACATTTCAATATTACGTACTAGCTACATTTCAATATTGTCTACCTTATTTTTCATGTACGTACTAACTTAGCTAACAACATGATCCAAAGCTAGTTTAATAAAAACCATCACATACATTAATCATCTAACAATATTAGTATATGGTACATTATATATATTCTCAACATCTACATTTGACTTTAGGCATTAATCTAGGGAAAGCCTAAAATAATTCACCAATAGAGTACTTACAAGTTTAGCCTTGCTCAAATAACTACAATTCTCTAGAACTAATATCCTTATGAATATCTATTTCTAGTATTTTCTTCTTAATACCTAAATTGTTCATCTTCAATTTCTTTTCTAACAAGGTCTTTATTTTGTTTACATCATGTTTATTTTTTGTAACAATCATCATATCATCCACATACAATAGTAAGAAAATAAATAAATAAACCTTCATCAAAGTTATTAACATAAATATAATAACCATACTCATTTTTTAAGCTAATTCATATTATAAAAGAGTCAAACTTTTTGTATCATTAACGTGCAGACTGGTTCAACCCATAAAGTGACTACTTTAATTTACACATTAGATATTTCTTTCCAGGTTAACTAAACATTTTGGACGGTTCCATTTAAACTTACTCCTCCAAGTCACCATGTGGAATTGTATCTTCATATTCATTGGCTCCAAATGTATATTTAAACTAGCTACTAACTTCATCATAATCTTAATGGATGTACATCTAACCACTAAGAAAAATTTTTCATTGTAAACAATCCCCTTCTATTATTCACGTCCTATCACTACTTGTTTGACCTTAAACTTCTTTTCTACTTTTTTTTTCTTCCTTATAATGGTTACTAACTTACACCCCACAAGCTCTTCTCTTTAAGAAGCTGCACTAATTGTACTTATGCAAAGACTCCATCTCTTCCACTATAGCTCACATCCATCTACTATTCTCCTAGATTATACACAGCCTCTAGAAAAGTAATTGGATCTCTATTATTAATCATAAGTGTTAAAGATGAAGAGCCTTCCTAACTATCCATTTAGTAGTCTAATGATATATTCCATTCTATCTATGGCTATATTGTGACATCGTTCTCATTTAACGTCGCTTTTCTATCTCCTATACTATAATTTTTAGTGTCTTTCATATATATTCTAGGTTGATCAAATTTCACTTGTACCACTCTAGTACTATTCTCTAATGATCATGATACATCCACTTCATATGATTGCTTCAACATATGTTGCCTAATAAACACTATATCCTTATTAATCTTCATTTTCTTTTATATTAGGTCTCATAATTTATATTCGTTTACATCTTTAAGATAGTCAATAAAGATATAGTTCTTTGAATTTGGTTCAAGCGTAAACCTTTTATCAATAGGGGCATAAAGATAAGCGATATAACCTAAGATCATTAAATTCAAAAAGCCTACCTTACTTTATTTCCATACTCCTATTCAACTTTCTCATCCAATAAATTTTGTAATGATTTGCTGGTGAGATAACGTACTATACTCATTGTTGCCACCTAAAAAAATTTAGAGAACCCTGGATTCATTCTCAAACACCTAGCCCTTACAATTATGTTTTTGTCCATTTCCTCTAAAATATCATTTCGTTATGGTATATTTTTGAAATGTATAATGTCTTTACATCTCACACTTAATTTTTTTTTGGAATTATGAGTGTGATTGTTTGATCTCTAATACTTGATTTTTTTTTATCTGTTTGGTTTTCCACCTTAGCCTTTCATGCCCTAAACTTTACAAAGACCTCATATTTTTACTTTATGATGTATACCCATATGTTTCTCAAAAAAATTATCCATGAATATCATAAATTACTAAGATGTAACTATGTCATAAATTACTAAGAAGTACCTAACAAGAACTTTTTAATAAGTCCATATACATCAACGTACACATATTATAAAATTCCTTTAGTTTTGTAACACAAGACTTATAGAAGTTTAACTTACAGAGTTTGATACCCTTCACTAGGCTTCTCTTATGAATTTTTGTCACCTCTTGCTTACTTAAATGACCCAATTTTATATGTTATAATACAATACTATTATCATCTGACTCTATTATAGTAACATCTCCACCTACAATTGTGCTTCCTATCAGTTTGTAGAAGTTTCTTGACAGTCTTAGCCTTTTCATTATAGTCCTTTTAATGTTATCTCCAATATTTTTAAAGCTAAAATTGTTCATATGTAAGTAGAGATCAAGTTCTTTCTCAAATTTGGTATATATCAAATATAGCAAAACATCTTGACAATATTACCAAATATTTTAATCATAACTTGTCTTTCTTCTATCTTTTTATATGCTTTATCATTCTCCAACAACTTAATACCAAAGTTTTTTGACATATATAACATAAATCAGTCCTTATTTATATGGTGTGAGCATTCCATATCTAGGATATATGAGTCACATAGTTAAATGATTGAAATGTAGATCATGTATCCATTGTTATAATTTGAGTCCTTACTCTACATTCTATTAGCAAACCTTGATGAATCATTTTATTTCTTTTCATCATTCTACTTCTTTTTATTCAAATAGTTTAGTTACACTTGTAATACCAAACTGCCCTTCTATTATTGAATTTTGATCTAGAACTCTTGTTGGACAAGCCAACTATATTCTACTTCCTCCCACGATGTTAATTTTCTCTCATATATATCCCTTCACTTTGAGAGCTTTTCCTAGTATTTTTTCTATATTGGTTATGATCCAAAATTGTAATGGTTATGTCCTCCATACCAATTGTTTCCTTACACACAATATGAATATGGTTATTATATGTTTTTCATATAGAGGTCAAGAGTAAAGAAGAATCATTTTTTTTTCCTTCATTCAAAATAGTCACCTCGTGCCTTAGCAAAAAACTGACCAGTTAGTTAAAGACATTGATATATTATTTGATATCTGTTCTCTCCTACATCTTTAGTCAATATAGTCTTTGCTTTGAATACAACCTATTTATAAGAGACTTTAATATATATCAAATCTCCATCTTCTTCTATATCTTCATATGAGATGTAATGTTTATAACATATTACATGACCTCTTTTGTCAAACATAGTTGAATGATTCCAACGACTTTCTTATGTCACTCTTCCTAGTTGAACTAATCTATGTCCTCCAACTTATTCTAACACAACTCCTTCAACATGCCTTATTGTGCCATCAAATCCTTTACTCTCTGCTTCCATAGTCTAAAATTTTCAATTTCATTGAACTTACATGCTTCAATCTTTGCAATTGAATTCATTATTGTCTCAACTATGTTATAATATTACTTTTTGAGAAAGAATATACAACAAGAATATATTTAGGATGAAAGAGAACAAAAAGAACACAAGAAAATTTTAATGAGTTTTCGCTAATTTTGGTGTGCCTACGACATTAGGAGGAAGAACATTTAATTTCATATTGACACAATAATCATGATGATTACAACTCTCTTATATAACTAGGTTTACATAAGAATAGTGTAAACGATCTAAAAGGGGGGTTGAATAGATCTCTGAAGCTTTTCAAATAATTCTACAATATAATCAGAAGTTAATTCACACAAAACCAATTTAATTAAAATCAAATACAAAGAGTAGAGAAGAAG
>JAOSBL010000006.1:25667107-25679670 GCA_027568915.1 Erythroxylum roraimae | reverse complement strand
TTCTTACCAATTCTATACATATTGTTATTATCAAAACATAAGTGGAATTATATTTGTCAACCACCATTGGTCCAACAAATAGCTATATGTAAGCTCTAACTAATATAATTTAACATAAATTATCCTTTATTAAACCCAACCTAATTTAACCATGAATTTAATAGAACATTCTTCTAGACCATATGTTGAGAGCACGGCAGTGTCTTGAACCGTGTATTTGACTGATTCTATCTCCACATAGGCACATGCTTTGATATACCCCTAGATCGTACAACTCACTATTTTTACCTGCATATGTATTCCTTTGAAAAATCCTGGCCACACCAATGTCCTCACATTTTAGTCTGTCTTTACCTTAGCTTTTTAGAGAAGAACAAGATCGTGTGTTAGGGTTTATTCATCCAAATATTTCTAGCGAACACTTGTATTCTTCCAAAATTGTACATCTATGTATTGAGCCATTCGCAACATCTTTCCAAATTGGAGATACAAGGGCTATGCAAGCAAGAGGAATTTCATCCCTTCGTAAAGCTATTTTTTTTTTTCCCCAAGCTGTTCTATCCAACCCTCTACTCCGAATATGATCCCTACCCAAGACAATAATTAAAGATGCATGATCAAACGTACCGAAATGACAAGTTTATAGGTGGGCATTTACAGTTCTATCAGATATGCGTGAACTGTTGGAATTCGATTGTGAAGGCTGAGGAATGAGAAAGGAGTAACAGCGATGCCATGTTGGTGGATGCGATCAGTGTTATTTAATTGAATAACAGCATTGATAGCTGTATGGCCCCCCAGGAAAGGTCTTCTTATTTAAAACGATTAACAAATAGCTTGTCCTTTGTCAGAGTGTCAAAGATTGGATATTGATCAAATATTCTCTGTTGAAATCCTGTCTCCAGAATGGCCGTCCCTTGATGTTTTTGTTTTTTATTATTTTCAACCAGTTACACTAGATTTCACGACGTAAGATACATGGCTTGTAAATCACAAGTGTTAATAATCATAGAAGTTGCAGTCAGAATTCTTACTGAACTCTATCCAACTATGTAACCAACACCATCTCAACGACCTAGACTACTGAAAAAATCCCGTTCTGCAGAAGTTGCTTTTGGGACAGTAGAATTACCTGCCAATACAAATACATTGCATGGAGCATTAAACAGGCGCTTATTATTTGTTCCCTCCACGCTAGGAGAGATATTTTGGTGTAGCAGAGGAATTTAGTGGCATATTTCAACAATACCCACTTTCATTCGATACGGAGAAACGTTTCGTATAATTCCCTTTCACCTTATTCTTCAGGCCTTCTTTACTCCCATAGATGTTTGCAGCCATCTCTTCATCAATGCTATGAGACCAGTATTATGTTGTTGTTTTGTCCTTTTCATTCAATCCTGCAGTTTTTTTAACAGTGTGGTAATATCATACTTAAAACAAAACCCTTTTTCCTTTCTTCCTGAGGCTTCACTTTCACCTTCTTTGTTGTTTCCCAAGCAAGAATTGATTTCAAATTGCCATTCCTAAAATCGACATCAGTTATTCAAACAAGCTTCTACATTTCAAATTCGTGCGGAAACAGTTTTGTTTCTGGAACAACCAAGTTACTCATTTGGTTTCAATATTTCTTATTTTAATATTATCTAAAAGGTCTCACAAGTAAATGATCAATGCATAACTTCCAGCTTTCCCCTGATCAAAATGGCGATGTGAGTTTATTAGAGGATGAACGGCTTGATTTTCTTGCTGAATAAGATACATCTTTAACCTTACGATTCTGTGCTTTTGGCTGCCACGAAGAACCCTCGCCTGGTT
This sequence comes from Erythroxylum roraimae, assembly GCA_027568915.1. NCBI lineage: Eukaryota > Viridiplantae > Streptophyta > Magnoliopsida > Malpighiales > Erythroxylaceae > Erythroxylum > Erythroxylum roraimae. Next base: position 25,677,852 of record JAOSBL010000006.1, on the reverse strand, counting down.
ATAGACAGTGCCAGTTAATTCTTTTGAATGTTATATTGAAGAAGTTTATGATATGTAAATTACCTGGATTCTTCGTTTTCTTGTATGAAAATCTCTTGGTCCATTTACTTGCATGCGACGTTTTAGTCTTGGCCTCCTTTTTGTATCCATCTTTTGCTCCAGAAATTTCATCTTCTTCAAGTGAACATATGGCAAATGCAGTTGCTGCAATAGCAGTAGAGGAAATGGAATCTTGATCTTCGTTCATAGGTTTGAAAAGCTTTGTCCGAATCCAGTTCATGTTCTGTCCTAGCATGTTTTGCAGTTCGAGTTATCACTGACCTTTACTTCAAAGGTTGGGCGCAGTAACAAGAAAAATAAGGGAACAAAAGCTCTTCAAATCAATAAAAGGGCGTACCTATAACAGCTTGAATACTGATTCTTAGTCAAGAAATTCTGCAATTAAGTTACCAACTCCGAGAGAGAGTGTTGTTGAACTGATAAACCTTTTCTGTTGGTTTTAGACTCCACCTGGATAGCTTGTACTGATGAAAATAAAAGATAAATTTCACTGATGTCATGTACTCTTCAATTTCCCAAAGCTAAAACTGTGGAATCCATTAAAAGAATTGCTCTCTTAAAGTATATTAAACTTCAGTAAAAGATAAAAATAAGAAATCAGGGATATCAATTACCTCCCCTGCAACTCTGCCTCAATAAGCTTCCTTTCTTCTCTCATCTATCCCTTCTGCCTGCTTTGCTGCTTTCATAGAAAAACATGTTCAAGCTAAAGGTAACTAGTGCAGCTGTATGGAGATCTGGCAATGACGTTGGAGTACATATATTGATCTAAGACACGTCGCTACGTCCTGTTCTAAGGCTAGAGACTCTGACCTTTATTGCTCTAATGCACACAATCCATCAGCATTGTTGACTTCTTGGGCATGCTTAGTAAAAGGTGAAACTTATTCCCTAACGTTTGTTTGTACATTGCAAAATAGTTTAGCAAAAAGAGAAACTTATTCCCTCAAGTTTGTTTGAGCATTGCAAAAGACTAGTGAATTGTCAGCTGTTAAGGAACTTATTCTGATTCCTGTTCTACCTCTTGCAGCTATTCCTTATCCCAGGTCCCTCTTTCAGGAGAGGGAGGCTGTAAAGCTTGCATCGCATATGAGAATCACCGTCCCACCACCAAGTTAAAGTAACTAGTCCGATGTGAAGTCGGTTAAGTCTTGAACTTAACACGCCGTGCCTTTCAACTTAAAGCATAATTGATTTGGTCATTTTCATACAATAGCCACTTTTTTGTTTGGTTATTGCTGAGAACTTCGACCTTTCAATTTTTACTAATGTATAGAGGTTGAACTTCAAAACTTTCTCTATGGAGCACATCAGTGTTTATTTCCATACCTGTTAAAGCTTGAACTCTCTGCAATTATATCTTTCAAACTATCGAACTATAGGCACAACAAAAGATCCTGCAGCCCTGAAATTTATTTGGAATAAAAAGTCATTAATCTTTTAGTTGAGTTTGCATGAGATCAATTCTATTTTTATTGTTGTCAAATATGTAATCCAAGTCTATAGGATTAGTTGGCAATGTGAGGCCTATCATATCAAGTTGAGTCAACTTAATTATGTTAACATAGCAAACTGTGTTTTCAAATTTTCTTGTATTTAAAATTTTATAGGTCTTGTTTTCACTGGAATATATCCATCTTTACAAATTATATTTGGTAGCAAAACATATTTCTTAAAGAACTTATGACATTTTAAGTATTGATTGTGATGTATGTCTCCGATCAAAACTATGCTAAATATCATTAGACAAGTGTATATATTGTTCTTATAATATAATTTCGATGAATACGAGTGTCCATACTATGAGGATTACAAGTTTTAGTACTAATTGTGTCTTTATTATTTAATATAACAAAATGAATGGTTGAATTAAAAGAAAAATTAACAAAACTAAATTACTAATCTAAGATACCAATCCAAAATAATGAACATGACTGAAGCAATCCATAGATAAACAAGATAAATCTGCTGTGTCTATATTCTCTCAAACTCTCAACTCTCTTTTACTGCGAAATTTTTATATTACTATTTGCATTCGAAGAAGTTTAAAAAAGGGGATCATTGAAAAAGATATACAATTCAACCCCTCCCCCCTTCTTGTACATCTATATATCATTTAATAAGTATTGTATTAACGTGTGATTCACTTCAGCATATATAACTTGAAAGTACATACTGTTGTTATGAAGCAGAAATGTTAAAATTACAGGATTCAGTTTTGTAGTCATGTTTTCCAACAAGATCAACGTCAAAAAGTATCATGACACACAAATGATCATACATATGCACAAAAGACGAACATCAGAATGGTGAATGAAATCAATTCACACCCACTTATTAAACTTTGCTCTAGCAATTACCAAACTCTTATAGGTATACTCCACTTTAGATAGCTGAGTGTTATCTTTCGAAATATTGCAAGTTTAGTTTTCAATTTTGGTGTTTGGATAAACAAATTGAATAGTTCAATAGAGTATATATAACACAACTATCAAAATTAAAGATTAAAATAAAATAGAGTTCACCTATTACAAAAAACTAATTAATCGATAAGTATGAATAAAGAAGAAATCTCCTACACTTGCTACTCTTATAAATGAAGTTGTTTACTGCCTTATCTTGACTTGTCATCTCTTAACATATTGAAACCTAGAATAAACACGGTACGCTTAACAAACTCAAAACTCTATAAAAACATGGATTGACAACTAAAATTAACATTTCACTCCAAAACCCATTCATCAACTCTCAAATTTTCTACTCCTCCGTCCATCCAGTTCTCATGCATCATATGAACCTACAATATCTTCTTCCCTCATCCTTTCCAGTAAGTCAACAGTAGTAGCACCAAAATGGCAAATAAGAGTTCAGATCTTCTGTCCAATATTATGGTGTCTTATTGTGCCTAATAAATCTCAGCTATTTATTTATGTGAGGCTCGCATGAAACCCACGTAAGTCCCATAAAATAAATAGCTAAAATTTCACGAGACAGAATAAGACAGAATAAAACTGAACAGAGAATCTGGTTTTAGTAAATAAGCAGCATCTGGCATTCGAGAGATATGTCAATTGTTATTCCCATTCCCAATGAAAGAAAACGACAGACAAACTCATTTTTTGACCATTATTGTCTAATGAGTGGCTTTAGGAGATTGGGCTTCTCCTTTACTTTTTACCCATCTGCGGTAGCTTTCCATATCTATCTCCACTGCACTAGATACTTCGGTCATTTTCGGAAATAGCACAAACAACCATCTAAGTTTGAAGTTCCACCACTGCAGCTCTAAAAGAGAATCCTAATCCCAATGATCACTGCATCATGAAGAAACCCATCTCGACAGCTACTATAACTCTGAGAGAGAGATCAATAAAAGAAGCAGTAATTTCAAGAAAGAAGGAAAGACTGCATTTTAAACTTAAATAAGCATCATAGACCCCTTAAAAATAAAAGCAATCTTCAAAACCTTCAAGAAGTCCTTCTCAGTTAGATGTAGAGATAATCCCTTCGATCACGATGCTTAGTAGCAAAGGAAGTAAGAGATCAAAGTTGCTTCAACAAGTTCGTTATCTCAGACTAGCTGTGCACGTTAGAGAACAAAACTCCTTCAACTTTTGAGTTTATAGTAGCCGCCTAAAGAGAGTCAATAGGACTCGATTTCTGCATTTATAGGTTACCCACAAGTATCGTATTTACTTAAATGCATCTATGGAAGTAATGAGATCTGCGAAGAGAAGATGGTGAAGAGCGAAGAGTAAAGGTGAAGAGCAAGAGTAAAGGCGAGGAGAGTTTTAAGTTTTGATTTTTAAAATTTGATGTTTAAGTATATAGACTAATCGGTTTAACTGATTCACTGATAAACCAATCAGTTTCTGAACCGGATCACTAGCCGGTTCATACTTTAAACACATCAGTTTTTTTTCTAAAAATTGGGGAGATTAAGGTTGAAATAGTTAATAAATTTAGGGATTTTTCCTGTGCTAGATTAGTATACGAAATTAGGGATTTTTCCTAACTTTTAGATGGATCCCAGATTAATTGTTTACAAAGTATTGGGATCCAAAATTAAAAATTAAAAATTTATGTAGGAAAATTTTTTTTAACTGATAAATTAATTTTCTATTAACTTAAGGGTGTTGTTAAACATTTGTCAAACATTAAGATTTTCTTTTTAAAATGTTAACAAACGTGGATGCAAAGCTTTGAATTTTTTATTTATCATTTTGCCTTAACAGTATTAGAGTTCACGAGCTTTACAACATTCAATTCGTATTAATTTTTAAGCCAAAAACATGATTTATGATATAAAATCTTCTAAGCCATATAATTGCATATATAAATTACATCCAACTTGGCAATAACTAATTAAAAGAGGAATTCAATTTTAGAGTTTTTCCCTCATTTTGTTTTTGACAAAAGAAAATTAAGTTGGAGATGAAAAAAGATATTGCTAGAAATCGTCTTCTATCCCATAAAATATTTTATTCATATCCTCCGTAAATTTATTAAATTTAGTTAGTATTATGAGTTTGATTTAATTATAAAAAAGGATAAACACTAAAATTTTAAATTTAATTAGCATTGTGAGTTTAATTAAACTATAAAAAATAGTAAGGAAAAAACTATAAGGATATGTTTGGACAGGAGTTTAATAATAGAATGAAATAAAATGAAATGTAATATTATTTTATTGTTATAGAGGAGGGTTTATAACGTAATGAGATAGAAAATGAGAGTTTTATATTACATCTCATTATATCCTAAACGGTAGAAATAAAAAACCTTTGATTTGAGAAGTTTAAGATGGAATGTAAAATAATAAACAACTTTACACCATATTACATTATAAACATTTTATCCAAACACTATTTCATTTTATTATATTATGAATCTTTCCATACCTCCTAAATAATAATTTTTTAATATTATATTTATTTATATTTCACTATATTATAAATTATTTTATTTCAAACTATTTCGTTACACCTATTAAAAAAAATTTACTCTCAACCACACATAACCTTAAAAAAAAAGGAAATTTACGAGCTGAAAGCAACTGCCAACTGGTACTTAATACTTCTTAAGGTGACGTGTTAGGTGAGGTGTTGGGCAAAACACACGTCATCCTGTTCGCTGCGCGTGGCTTCCATCGAGAACCTATCTTCATGGTATTTTTTAAAATTTTCATTATCTTTTCTTTTCTGAAAAGCTAAAGAAATATTATTTAAATACTTTGGAATAAAGTGATCGTAAAACCTTACCTTTTCTTCATTAAATTGGAATATGTTTAGTAAAATTAAGCTTCGATGCATCTTGCTTGCTTCCACTACCAATTTCGAATCTTACATCAATGTTTGGTTAGGGATTAGTATGTTTCAATCATCTTCGATCAGCGTTTTCCACTTGCTGTAGCTGTAAGCTCTAACTTGAATGCCTTGGTCTTCGTATAGCTTTTTACCATTATTTTGAGAAAGTTCGCTTGATGGTTTGCTATTTTTTTTGTGACGAGACCTGATACTATGTGTATTGGTATTCTTTTAGGGTAATCTCATTGCTAGAATGATTAGCTTGTCTGGTTTAGCAAGTTGGAGACTGTACTAAGATGATCATTTATTAGTTATTTTTTATTCTTAATGTTCTGCTTCACTGCTATCTCTTTCACGTTGTTTCTTGATGTGCTTTTCAAGAGCGTTGGTGTATTATGAACCGAGTTTTTACTCTTGTGCTTAAGAAATTTATTTGACAAACATGGTGTAACATTATGGTACTGTGAATGTGGTTTATTGTAATTTAAGTTCTGGGTTTTTGTTTTGGACTTGTGACAGGTGTTGGACACATTTTCTTTCCATTTTGTTGTGAGCTATAGGAGGAGGATTAACGATTTCATGGAGTATTGTCTTGTTTCCTTTTGAATCAATATCGGGATTGAAGTCAACTTTCAATGTTGTCAGTTAGCCGTGAATATATGTTTGGTAGCTGGTTTTGTGGAATGAGTACTGTGATTTAAATGTTACGTTGTGATCCGGTAATTTATGCTTCAGCTCAATATTTATCTCAGTGGATGTACATTCAGAACGGTTTTACTGTGACTTGGTAGCTCTCTTTGTCTGGTTTGAGGTTTGTAGAATGCCAAAGAAGACATCTTGAAGAATGGATGATTATAGAGATTTTGAGATGTTGATTCCTAGTTGGAGCAGCATGAATCCATCTGATTCTCATCTCTTTATATTATCTTGTTTTATTGCTGCTTTAGTTGGCATTTTGACTATAGCTTACACAGCTTTTCAATGGAGGAGAAACATAAACTTGAGTTGGATGAAAGCTGTAGCCAGATCAAAGAAAAACCCAAAGGCAAGTGTCAAGGTCCCCATGGCTCCTCATACTTGGGAGCTTGAATCCATGTCTCGTGGGAAGAATTTGAATTGTTGTGTATGTTTGAAATCCATGTCTCCTTCTCAAAATCTTGGGCCTATGGTTGCATTGGACAGTTTCATTCACCGATGTAGCATTTGCAGTGCTGCGGCGCATTTAAGCTGTTCTTCAGGTGCATCCAAGGATTGTAAATGTGTATCTATGTTTGGACATGAGCACGTGATGCATCAATGGGCAGTTCGCTGGACAGAGATAGCAGACCAACTCGATGAAACTACCACTTGTAGTTATTGTGAAGAACCATGTGGCGGGTCATTTCTTAGTGGTTCCCCCATGTGGTGTTGTTTGTGGTGTCAACGACTTGTACACGTTGATTGTCATGGTAGTATATCTTCTGAAACTGGTGATATTTGTGATCTAGGCCCATTTAAAAGGTTGATCTTGTCACCACTGTACGTTAAGGAATTGAATTCAGGTGGATTTTTGAGCTCAATCACACATGGGGCAAATGAGATTGCTTCTTCAGTGCGTGCAAGTATTAGGAGTCAGAGCAAGAAGTACAAGCATAGTAGTGAAACATCTGTAGACACTGGCAACAGTAGTAGTACCTGTGACATGTCCACTGAAAGTACACTTGACACCCAACCACTGATAAATGGTTCTCACAGCACAGAAGAGGGATGCGATGGTACCATAAGCTTGGGTAGTCCACGCCATGATGGAGCTGCAGATAAGATGGACTCAAAGCCTATTTTCAAAAGAAGTGGATCAATGAATCAGAAGAATGAGTTGAGAATGAAACAGAGATATGAAATAACAGATTTACCACCCGAGTCTAGACCCTTGTTAGTTTTCATAAACAAGAAGAGTGGGGCTCAGCACGGTGATTCCCTCAGGGAGCGTCTGAACTTTCTGCTGAATCCTGTTCAGGTTCAAGTTTTTCCAATCATCAAAATTTCTCAAACTGATTTTAACTTCTTTCCTTGTTTTTAATTGTACTAATCTTTTTTTGTCTTTCTTTAAATCGATCACTTCAAAATTTATTTATTATGTGAAGTAATGAAACTCATATTGCTCTTCAAACTATATTTCTTTGGTTGAGCCGCACCCTTTGTATTCTTAAGATGGCTTTGATGGATGTAGGTATTTATGAGTGGGAAGGAGATGGTATATTTCAAGGAACAAACACTTCTACACAGGTTATTTTGTTGAATTTTATCTGATGTATGAAGCATTTTGATCTACTTAAACTTGATCCTTCCAAAATAGCAAATCCTTTACACTTGAATAGAAAAATGGACGAGCACATCATCACCTAAGCCTAACTAAAAGATAGTATTGAGGTTCATGATGTGGAGTTCTTTTTAAGCTTTTTATTTTATGTTTTACATTAAACATCTTCAAGTTGGCCTTAACTGGGTAAAAGATTCAGGCGTTGAAACTTTGTCAGTGCTTTGTTTTACATAGACAAGTGAGGTTTTTCAAGTTACATCTGTTTTTCCTTTTCGTCTCTAATTGTGCTTTATCAAGGTTTCTTGATTAAGATAATCCAGTCATTAGATGTCTCTTATTTACTTTTGAAAGATAAGTGCTGAGATCTTGGTGGTTGAAAATACCTTATGCTCTGTGTTGTTTTTCATTAATTTGGTCTCTATTCTGGTACTTCCTCATCTATACTGATTCTATAAATCTTCTTCCAGATTTGGGAACTGAGTTCAACACAAGGACCGGAAGTAGGCCTCTACTTATTCAGAAAGGTGCCTCACTTCAGAGTTCTAGTTTGTGGTGGAGATGGAACTGTTGGCTGGGTTCTCAATGCAATAGACAAACAAAACTTTGTTTCTCCTCCACCAGTTGCTATTCTACCAGCTGGAACTGGAAATGATCTTGCCAGGGTACTGGGTTGGGGAGGTGGTTTGAGTTCAGTTGAGAGACAAGGGGGCCTTTGCACAATTTTACATCACATAGAGCATTCTGCAGTAACAATTCTTGACCGGTGGAAGGTTGCAATCATAAATAATCAGGGAAAGCATATTCATTCTCCGAAATTTATGAATAATTATCTTGGTATGTGAATATGAAGATGAAATCAGATTTTTGTGCTTCGAACTTTTGATTGCTGGATTAGTAGTGTTTCTCATGTATCAGTTCCAGGCCTCAAATCTTTTGATTGGTCTAACATTTAATTTCACTTTTAAATCCGGCTTTGTGAATCAGGTTTATGTCTTCTAACTTTTGGTAGTTGGGGTAGCTGGTTTTCTCATGTATAAGTGCAGTATCAGCAGTCTTAAGCTTTAATTTTTTGATTGGCCCCATATTTGACTAAGTTTTACATATATTAACAAATTTCAATTGCATGTATCAGTGCAATATCAGCACTCCCAAGCTTTAGTTTTTTTATTGGCTCCATATCTGACTAAGTTTTTACATATATTAACAATTTTTAATTGAATGTTTAAATCTCTCTTCATGTATCACATTTATGTGCTTCTAACTTTTGATGGTCGGGATGTTGGGTTTCTTACTTATTAGCCAATATTAGCACTCCCAAGCCTTATTTTGATTTGCCTCAGATTTGACTGATTCTTACATATATTTCTAATTTAAGGGGACTTTTCTTTTGCTTCCTGCCTTGGACCTTATCGTGAACTTTTGCTCACCTTCTCATCAATTTTATAAGGTCATTTTAATGACTTATTTTTGGGATGAATGGTAGACTATGCAGAAAAGACCATACTTCCTTTATCATAATGTGCAATTCCATCTGTGTCATGTTGTCATTTCTATCATAACTATTGTTGCAGGAGTTGGTTGTGATGCAAAGGTTGCTTTGGATATTCACAATCTACGTGAGGAGAATCCTGAGAAGTTCTATAACCAGGTTAGTGCAAACTTTGGCTGGAAAAAAGTGTCAACTCTTTTGCCTAATAATTAACAAGAGGGAACTACCTACAATGATGAAGTAGGAGTTGCATAAAGGAAGCCAATTTACACCAAATAATACCTGGATCTTCTTAAGAAAAAATTAGGCATAAAGTGAAAATGCTTGGAATATTTAGCATACTTTTATTTGCATAAGGGATACAATTCCTTTCCTGATCTATCTAAATTGTTCATCCAAAAGCTAATTATCTCTAGTTTTCTGGGTATAAAGAGACAAAGGATGAGCAATTATTCAGGGAAAAATAGTTTGGTAATTTAGAACACATGTATGTCTGTTTGCTGGTATACATTATGTTAAAGTTCTTTTCTACTCAGTTGGATCAAGTTTTTGTTTTTATGGATTTGTTATGTTCTACTGTAATGTCCAGAAGCGTACACATGAATCTAATGATTACGCGAATCTTTTGTGCTTTCTAGCATTCTTATATGCTAATATAGTGTGGAACCAATTACAACCTCTCTATTCATTTCACCTTTTATTTATCTGAGATTTGGATAAAGAAAACGATGGAAATTGTCACTGTAATAATCTGATGAGGCAGAGATGGGCGTGGTACTTATAGTATTAGGGATTTTGATAAGAAGTTGAAGAGGTTGAGAGTGTCTTATCTTTGGTTGAGAGACAGATGTTGGCAACTTTTTGCTTGAGAAACTTTCCGAGCTGCTATATTGTTTCTCTTGTAATTGGATAATTCATACTAAGTGGTGACAGGAGGTGTTGACAAAGCTGCTGGACAGTGTTTTGATGCATGCTCCATTGCTTAGTGTTAAAATTTTGACAAGTGCATTTTTAACGCCAGTTTGCTGAAATTATTGTATTGTGACTGCAGTTTATGAACAAAGTCCTTTATGCTAGAGAAGGTGCTAAGAGCATAATGGATAGAACATTTGCAGACTTTCCGTGGCAAGTTAGAGTGGAAGTTGACGGTGTTGAGATAGAGGTCCCTGAGGTGAGTATCACATCAACTGTAGGTAGTGGATGGTATTGATAGGTTTTTTCATATTAAGCCGTAAACTGATGTCCATCATATCAACTTTTTTAGTTTTCCTATTGTAGGACAGATTATCTTATCTTATAAATGTCTTAAAATATTTAATGTCTAATTGTTTTTTAGTGACATGATGATAGTGGCCATGATCTTCCTATAGTAAAATTTTTACTTAAAAATATCAAATTATTCTTATGAGTAGCTTTGTAATTGAAAGTCACACAAGTTTTATCTCGAACACAAACTGATGAATCCTCATCTTGATTGTTCCTTATGGTTGCTTCAATTAGTTCTCAGTGCCTGAAATTGATAGTGCTACGGATCCAGACAGCACTATGGGTCCTAAACCCATAGTCACTTATTCTAGGAGAAGGAAGAGCA
>JAOSBL010000006.1:25630044-25655627 GCA_027568915.1 Erythroxylum roraimae | reverse complement strand
AACGTGGTTCTAGAATTAACTTCACTTTTATGGTTATATCATGCCTATCATTGGAATTCTTTTGAACTCCTAGCATGATATGATACAATATCATGCTATTGTATCATATTATTTCCCTTTTCTTTTTTATAAGGCCCTACAAAACAAGGTAATTAATGCATTTAATGCACTTAAATGAGTTTAGTTCCTTGATTGATAGGCTCCTTCCTTTTAACCCACACTTTTAAAGTTTTGTTTTCAATTCTTTTTTTTAATAAAATCTATCAACATGTCAATATTTGCCACAAGACTAGCATACCATATGATAATCATGTATAATGCATTGCTTGGTCTTATATATGTATAGGCATAATGAGAAATCTTCCTTTGAATATTAAAGGTGTTAAATATTTTCCTAAGATAATGAAATGTTTTATCATAATTATATGTATGATTCTTACTATGAAAGAAAGCTTGTTGTATGTTTCTTTATGGCATGGTATGAGTGAATTTGAAGGTTACAATAGAAATTATGCCTATTTTTCTTTTGAAAGTATTGAACCTTATGCCTAGATTATGAGCCATATATGAAAGCATGATTCTTGCTTTTAGAATTAGTCCTAGTGGATGTGGCATGTGCATGCATATGCTTAGATATGGATGCTTCATATTCATTTGTCACATTGGCAATGGTTTTTCGCTATACAAATATTTTCCTTTTACAAACGTGGTTCTAGAATTAACTTCACTTTTATGGTTATATCATGCCTATCATTGGAATTCTTTTGAACTCCTAGCATGGTTTCTATTCCACACCCCCCGATCTTCTTTTTCAATGTCTCATTTTCATGTTTTAATGTTTCTAATGTATGATTGTCATCAACAATTACATTTTTGGATGCTTTAATGTTATGCAATTCACTTTTCATTCTAATTCGTTCATGCATTTAACTATTTTTTGAACTTCTTTGGGCTTGAAAAATAATTTTTTACCTTTGCTTATTCATAATTTCTAATCTTTTTACTAATTCATCATATGTTAAATCACTATCACTATCACACGAATTAGATCTTGAAGTTTCCTCATTATCTTTTATAGTGATAAAGCACATATGAGCTATATCTTCTTTCGAATACTTATTTTCATATTCACTTATGTCATCCCAAGTTGAGGTTTTAAGCTATTTCTCCTTATTCTTCTCCTTTTTATAGTTTTTTTTTTCATACTTCTCATTATCTCTAAGTAAAGGATACTACGATGTCATGTGATCGAATTTTCTACATACAAAGCACATAATATTAGACGATTCCTTTTTAACCACCTTTTACTTTCCTTGTGGTCCTTTCTTTTAGAGAATTTCTTCTTCAAAACTTCCTGAATTTTTTAGTGATTAAGTTAATGTCTTTGTTATTACTTTAACTAGTTGATGTTTCATCCTGTTCATTTGATTCTTCCTTTTGGGCTTAGAATGTTAAATTATTTTTCTTTGTAAGTGTTGTTTCTTTCTACATCTCTTGGGGGCTTATTTTGTATGTAAGAAGAGATCTAATAAGTTCCTTCAATAGTAGCATTGTTAGATATTTGGCTTCTTAGATGTCCATCTCTTTAGCTTTCTATGTCTTCATAAATGATCTAAGTAGCTTTTTCATATTTTAACAATAGTATAGATCTCCCTAAGACCTTTAAGAGCATTAATAATATTAATAAATCTATTATACATACTAGATATTCTTTTATCGTACTTCATTTGCAACAATTTATATTAATGTGTTAACATACTAACTTTATAACTTCTAAAGTGTGCCATGTTTCATATATAAAGACCCTATTCAATTTATTTCTTCTTAATGCACAACATAGGATATGTACAGCCATACTGTTCAATAAAATTAATCTCTTATCTTGAGGTTCATATTCTTCATTTAACTTAGACACTTTTTTCATTATCTACAATTTTCATAGGAATAAAGGGAACATTTAAAACTATATCTCATAAATTAACACTTTTGACCATTAAAAAATTCTCATCCTAGTTTTCTAATAAAGGTAATCATTCTCATCAAAGAAAGATGCTCAACTAATACTTTGTCCCTTTTGGTTCAATAATGATGATGACGATCCTCCTAAATATATTGCTATATGATTTCGTAGGAAATGATAGCCTAATAGACCCTCTTTGATAATATTTGTTAGTCTCTAGTGGCACGCAAGAGGAAGATGAATTGACTGTTTATAAAATTTAACAAAATTTTATAACCAGTATACTCAATTAACAATAGTCAACATAAATAAGGATGAGGGAATTGCATAATGTACATCAGTTAAACAAGTGAATAATAATTTCAAGAGGACAAGAAAAAGAAAATATAAATCCTAATTTCATCTGTTTGAACAACATTCCTATTCTAAAATTTCACAACTTTTTATTCCACAATTTCTATATATATATGATAATCCTACTACTTTTGAGCTTAATAATACAGAAGTTCTCAATCAACAGTAGCAAGCAGGTTTAATCTATTGGAATCGTTATAGTATGTGCTTTAGAGACATCATTCTCTCATCAGTGAACCATGTTCAAATGTACTATAAGAACATAAGGGATTCAAAATCTATAAAGATGCTATACAAATCAGTGAATTGCATTAGTTGGTTGAGGGAAGTACTTCCAATAAACTCTTTTCCATAAAATTAATTTGTTAGATTTTTAGTGAAAACTACGTAAGAAGTGTCAAGTGAAATTTATATGCTCTATCATAACCAAACTATCTGCAACCTTTTGACTGTATGCCTTCTTTATCATTATACCTTTGAAATGAAGTTAAACCGACAGCAATGAACAACGATTTTCAACTTCTTAAGTTGATAGTATAAACGACATGATTTGTTTCTTCAGAGTTTAGAGACAGATTTGGACTGTAGGAGAATGAGTTTCAAACTTTTTTCGCTCATTCAAGTAATTGTACATATTTTGCCCATTAACTATGGGCTAGGTCGAATTGAGCCAAAACCCAATTTTTGATCCTACTTTGGATTGCTTATACTACGTCATTTGGTGTAGAAGAGACGATAGCAGGTTGGAAGAATGTTGAGCGAGCGGGGCAAGGAAATTCAATTTATACTTGGAAATCAAAACCTAGTGTTTTGGCACCTACGACTCCAACTAAATACAAATCATGATTATAGGTATAAGACAAAAATGAATAATCATTAATAAATATATAAATATTAATTGCAATATATAATTCAAAGAAGCATATGAAAAGTTTAAACTTAAAGTATCACTTTAATGTGCAACACATTTTCATAATGCAAATATTTAGAGAATAATTGTAACAATCATTAGAGGAAATAAAAATAAAAATAATATTTGAAGTCAATTTCACTCCTTATAAATAAGTATTGATTTTTATTTACTTTTGTGTGATATTCTAATTATTATATATAATAAAATTTAAATATGTTATAAGTTTAAAATTAATTTCACTTTTTATTAATGCATACATATGGAGAATTGTAATGCTAATATTATCATAATTAAATAGTTCAATAGATATGATAACGTTCTTATAAATACATATAAAAATATTTTTATGACATACTTTAGTTTTTATAACATATGTTAACTTTTAATAAATTGATAGTTAGTTTAAGCGCAGTATACCATCCATCTTTTTATAATAAGAGTTACTTATATATCTTTGAAAACAAAATTGATATATTATGATTAATAAAGAGTCTAATTCATTATAATATATTTATAAACATGTGCACTTTTAATATTATTTATATATGTATTATGTGAATAATAAAAGTAAAATAAATAAGTTTAAATGTATTAAGATCATGTTGATTTCTTTTAGTAAGTGTATAGATAATATTTATTTGAATATCACCCACACACATGTATTTGTACATATGATTAACTTTTACATAACTATAAAATAAATATAAATGAACATATAAAATATATTTTAAGTCAATTTTCAATTATGAAAATGCATATTAATTTTGTTAAATTCTATATTATGTGTTAATTATTATAATAAAAGTGTCATATTTACAAATTTAAATTCAGCTTACTTCAACTCGTGGAGTAGTTATAAGGATTGATTATACTGGACATTCTCGTGGTTTGGAACTTTTCAATTTCAATTCCTGATTTTTGAAAAAAAAAATCTTATGTATCACTCATAACTCTTGACATCATTCTTCTTTAGAAAATTATTAGCCTGTAGTAAAATGATGATGTCTTCCCTCTTTTCGTGTTACATGGCACAATGGAGAGTAATATATTTCTAATTATTTGCTTCTTATCTTAAAGGTTGGTTCTTATATTTAATAAATTCATTTTTAGAGCACATGTTTTAACTAACAATTTTCTTATTAAGGGATTTTTAAGAATTTGCTTTATGTAACCTTTTGTTCATACTAGAACAAACTTTTTATAGCCTTTAATTAAAATTATTTTAGGCTAATAATGATAATACATATCCAATCTTAGAGTATCTCAATTATCATTATTGTTTAGTTACTACCAATTCTAGTTATGATCTAAATCCTTTTCAGTTATATATCTTATTCATTATTTATTCTTATCTTGTACATTACAAAGTTTTATATAAGGGTTATACACCTTATAGATTAATCAATAAGAAATACGACAAATCCCTTTTATTATATTCATTTAACCATAATTTTAGAGCCCAAACTTAACAATAATTTCTCACATTAACATACAACATTGCAGAGAACATCACTAATAACATCAACAACATTATAAAAAAACAACAACAAAAACAAAAAAATGATAGAAAATATAGAAAAGAACTTGCCTAAACTATTATTCAAAAAATTACAAACTTTTTAGTCAAATCATTAGATTATTCAAATTACTTTGTGTGACGAAATCAAATTCAAATCATCATGATTACTTTTGACCTTATTGACTATATTGGTAGCACATTTTTACCACCAAATAACATCTCAAGCATGGATACCCCATCCCCAAAATACATCAAGTGGCAGATATTTGATAGTCTTGTTTATTACCTCCTCAGTGTATCATTTTCAAACTCCACTGCACACCTTGCACTTAATCCCCACACTGCTCATGACCTTTGTTTAAGACTTGAAGAATACTTTATACAATAATTAACTTCTCAATGTTCTTTTCTCCATTGAGAACTTCGCAATTTGAAGAAAGGTTCCAACTCTATCATCAATTTCCTCTCCATCTTCTTTACAATCGTATATGAACTTGTTATTAGAGACCATATTTTAGATAAAGATCTTGTTCTCTTTACTTTAAATAGCTCGCTTGTAGAATTCAAGTCCTTCATCATAATAGTAAAGCATCATGACACTACCTTTATCTTTGTACAACTTACTGTGAAACTTCTAACTCATAAACAATATTTGCTCTCATACCACTCAACACCACCATTAGACATAACTTTCATCATCTCTCATTATAGAGGTTGCCATTCATATAGAGCAAGTAGCAGGGATGGTAGTAGAACTCAAAGAGGGAGGTACCAATATGGGAATAATTAGTGACAAAATCCTAAATAATTTGGGCATAACTTCTAAAAGGATAAGAATTATAATAGGCTAACTCTCCTTTAAATCCATATATCCTAATGAGCTACTTAACTATGCTCATAAGCCATTTAACTATCAACCTTATCAAAATTACTTTGAGGCCCAAAACCAAGCCTCAAAACCAAACCCATGTCTAAAACATTGTTTCATTTTGTCAATTTAACTATAATAATAAACCACCTCCACATTGTCAAATTTATTAGAAATTGGAACACATTGTTATGCACTATTACACATTGTGATGCACTATTACTTTTGATACTCAGAGTCCCGTAATTGTGAATATGAATATTGACACGTTACTAATAACTTACTACAACTTTCTTTGCTTTGAACATTTAACTTGATCCACACACTTGTCAGTTTAATTTCAATAATGTTACTGAATGGTTATTAGACATTGAAGCCACTATTCACATGACTCATAATCCCCATATTACGGAATATATCACACTGTATAAAGACCAAACCAAGTGATTGTTAGTAATGAACATACTCTTCCTATTTCCTTTATGGTTATATTAATTATTTCTACTCACCCTCATTTCCTTCACTTTAGTAATACTTTAATTGTTCCTCATCTTATTTTTAATTTGTTACTTGTTTCCAAATTTTTTACCGATAAATCTTTTTCCAACGAATTTAATCCATTTAGTTATATTATGAAGAACTTAAAATTCAAGATGCCACTCCTTATTAGACCTATTCATAATAATCTCTACCCAATAATTAGTCCTTTACACTTCAGTGATCATATTGCTTTCATAATCTTTTTAATTTCACTTGATTTATGGCATCATCATCTTGGTCGTTTGTGTTGGTCTGTATTCTCTAATTTATCTCATCTTTTACCAATTAAGTCTAATGCCATAACTCATTGGACTAGTTTTCTTTAGGAAAAAAGCATTCCTCTTTCATTTCCTTTATCTTCTCCTATTTGTACAAAATCTTTATAACTTATTCACTATGTTATTTGAGGATCCTCCCTAACTCTTCTCATTTTGGTTACAGATATTTTATTATATATATATATATATATAATTTTAGTCACTTTGTGTGGATTTTTCCATTAGCACAAAAATCCCATCTCTGCTTCATTTTTAAACTTTTAAAACCACTATTAGAAATCTTTTCTGCACCACTATTAAAATTTTTAAATGCGATGGAACTTCTGAACTCATCAAAGATGCCTTTGTCCACTAACTTACTTCCAGTGACATTACCTTTCATATCTCTTATCCCCATAAACCCATCTTCTTGCACCCTTTTCCTCTTTTTCCACTTATTTATTTATCATTTTATTATGTCTTTTTTAACTATTTCCCTCACTTATTCCCTCGGTTCCTACTCTAAATCACTTACCTACTCCATCACCTCTACCTACTCATCCTATGATCACGTGTATACACGATCATACTCGTATTACTCAAACCTTTTTTGCTTACATCACCTACTCTACTATCACACATACCTTTCCTAATCCTGACCACCAATCATTTACTTAACCCAATAAATTTCTATACTGGTACTAAGTCATGCTTAATGAGCTCATTGCTCTCTGTTGCAATAATACGTATACCCTTTTTCTTCCTCCATCAAATACCAATATTATTAGCTGTAAATAAGTTTTTTTTTTGCGTAAAACAAAACCCTTATGGTTCCTTTAAGCACTGTAAAGTTTTTCTTATTACTGAAGGCTATTATCTAACTCTAAGAATTGATTACATTATCACCTTTAGTGTGATTGTCAAACCCACCACAATTTATATTATTCTCACTTTGGCGCTCTCTATTAACTATTGTATTTGTCAAATCGATGTCAATAATATTTTTCACTATAGTTACCTTCAAAAACCAGTTTATATGTCTCAACCTCTTAGATTTATAGGTACCTATCATCCTTATTATGTTTGTAAACTTTATAAAGTCTTATATAATCTTAAACAAGCTTTTTAGACCAAGTTTCATCCCTTAAGTCAAAAGTTTCTTGATCTTAAATTTATTTCCTCCAAATCTGGCACATCTTTCTTCATTCATACAACTTCTTTTCACAAAATTTTTCTTTTAGTTTATGTCGATAATATCTTGGTCACAGGTTCTTCACTCTCCTTCATTAGCTCACTTATATATGATCTCAACTCTACCTTCTCCATCAAAGACGTAGACCCACTTCATCATTTCCTTGGAATTGAAACCTATAACACTTCCCATGGTCTTCTTCTTACCTAAACATAATATACTAAGGGCCTTCTTCTTTGAACAACCTTTGAAAAATCCAAGCCTATATACACATCCATTACTCTCGCTTTTCCTTTCTCCAAAAACCATATCATTCCACTCTCTAATCCCATTGAGTATCACAATACTATCAGTGCCTTTCAATACTTTTGTTTTACTTGACCTAACATCTAATTTGCGGTGAGCAAAGTCTTTCAATTTTTA
This sequence comes from Erythroxylum roraimae, assembly GCA_027568915.1. Classification (NCBI taxonomy): domain Eukaryota; kingdom Viridiplantae; phylum Streptophyta; class Magnoliopsida; order Malpighiales; family Erythroxylaceae; genus Erythroxylum; species Erythroxylum roraimae. The sequence continues at coordinate 25,647,601 of JAOSBL010000006.1, read as the reverse complement.
CAGTGTCCTATTAACATTCATAGGATTACGGTGAAATACATTACCTTCACTCTATAGCTTCTCATGGTATTCATTTCACTAGATCTACCTAACTTTTAGAGCTTATTATGATGTTGATTGAGTCGATTGTCCTAATAACTACCATTCTACATCTGACTAATGTATCTTTCTTGGTCATAATCTTATTAATTGAAGTTGAATACATAAGCATTGCTCCTGCCTCTACCAAGCTATGTTATATCACCTCTCTTCTTGGTGAACTAGGTTTGTCACACCTCAAACACACCCCCTAGAGTGATAATCTTAACGCTACATATTGTGCTTTAAACTTTTTGTCTCGTGCTTATACCAAGCACATAAGGTTCTCTTCATTAGGCATATTTCTTCTTCTGACCATAATGTTGATGTTATGGCTAAAGGTCTATCTTCTTTAACATTTTATTGACTTTGAGACAAGCTCATGATCTCACTCTCTCACAAGCTTGAGAGGAGTTGATAACACATATCCAATCATAGAATATCCCAACTATCAATAATGTTTAGTTACTAAGAATTCTAGCTACAATCTAAATGCTTTTTAGTTGTATATCTTTTCATTCTTATCTTGTACATAATGAAGTTGATTTGCACCTTACAGATTAATCAATTATCAATATATCACATCCCTTCAATCATATTCACTTTATTAAACAACTTTATTACATAGGGTACAAAAATGAAGATGTTGCTTTTATCTTTAAAAAAATGGGATTTAGTGGATAACAACACTAATGAAAATGGAGTTATTAGAGACCTTAGAAACATTTAATACCTTATTTATCTTCCAACAAATTGTGAATAAGGAAAATTTTCCTTAGATTTATTTTTAGAACAAAGTTAAAAGAAATTTATGTTGATAACATCAAAAAAGTAAAAATGTTAACCTTCAAAAGAAAATTTAAACTTTTTTAAAAAAGATAAAGATGTTTTATTACACTTTTCTTAATATAATTGATGATGTAACTAAATTAAAAAAATATTAAAATTTTGGGAGCATAAAAAGTTAAAAAAATCTTAAAATTTATCTAAAAAATAAGATTATATTGTGATTATAATTGGAGACGTGATAATATTATTTTGGTAATGTTGTTTATAATAAGATGAGAAAAGATAAGAACTTTTTTTAAAAGACTTAAAGAGAAACACAGTAACTTAGAAAGGGAGATAGATGAAAGTGGGAGACAGACAAATTCTAATAGCCCCTATAAAGGTTTTGTTAAAGTTCAAATGATGTCGATAAAAGTTCTGAAAAGATAACATAACACGTTTAGTATCAATCAATTTTTGTTTTTATTGTTTAAGTGTTTGTTTAATACATTCCTTATAATTTTCCTCGGTAATCTTATGACTTGTAGCTATACTTCCTCCACTAAATAATCATGTTTCATTTTCATTTAGTGGTTGCTGTTACTCCTTACCAAACTTCTTCCACTTGGTAATGATTTCTATATTTTTATTCCATACATTCATTATTATATCGAATTACCAAAGTATCAGTAACATATATATATAAAATATTCAAACAGAGGAATTCATAGATGCTATCCTTTAGACACGCACCGGGTAAATCACCGAAGTGGCGCAATAACCTGCAAATCAAGCTAACTAAATATTCCGCACTAGATAAATCCTGTACAACAGAATCAAAAAAACGTAAGTAGGAAAATTTAAATACAAGAACTTTTGTCCTGTATATATGCTCCCACTCAACCATAAAAAATCATATTCATTTCATACAGATTGTGATCAAAAGGTTAAGAGCACGAGTCACGAAACAGTCTCTCGACCCTCACAAAACGAAGAGATTTGCATATTGGAGTTTTAAAAAAACATCAATCCACGTGCTAGAATAAAATTGAAAGGACGAAATATTTTGTTAATAAAAATAAATACTTCTTTACGTAGAAAAAGAAAATGGAAACTTGACTTGACAAGATTCGCATACGACCAAAAGCAATTGCAAGAAAGAAACTTCCAAGAAACAGCCAGCGTCAACTTTTACTTGCAATTTTATCCAACAACAATTATCTTCCTTTTCCACTTCAACCCTGGAATTCTCCGCCCGCAGTTACGCTATGTTGTCAGTCACCACACCGACACAGCCTACGTTTCTCTAGTCCACTGTAAATTAGGCTAACCAAGGATCCAAGTTTTATGCCAAAGCTGAGTTCTTGAATTCACGGTATTGACTGCATTAGCTTTTAAACTAAGTTTTATATATGATATCTGTTTACTTTCTTGCTTCTGGGTCTTGTTTTAAGGTGAATGCAGTGAGTGCTGATATGGGTCGATGTGATCTTGGATAACCATGGCGTTGTTAGTAGGCAAATTGCGGAATTTTATGATACCTGAAGAAATGCTGTTTAGTTTTGGATTTAATAGCAGAAATGACAATGGTTTTGTTTTCGAAGTTCGACTAGACTTAGAAGTTTTCACCCCATTATGGTTGATGGGAAATGATTTGATATTTTAGTCATCCAGTGTTTTTATTTTCCTGCAGGTTTCTTGCTTCAAATCTAGCAATAAAAACCACATCTTTGAACATATATTTCTTATTCCTTTGTTTTACGTAACATCTGCTCGTGAACTGTTTGCTTTACCCTCTGTGGCTATTTCCAATGTTACCTTCTCAAACATCAATGGGTTTAAACAAGGCCTTAAATTTGCGGATGTGCAAATTGTCAACTCGGTGGTTTTTGTCTTGTCCTCTTCTCAACTGATGATCTTCTTCCACTCCGTTTCTTTTACTAAAAGATAAGATTTATTGTTAACAGGATATTCTGTGTGTTTTGCGTTGGGATTCCGTGGTATTGTCCTTTCTTTTGCTTGCATAGCCATACTGAATTTTGACCATATACATTGAATATTGCAGTCTTTTGTAGATTGTAATTGATGGGTGGGTTACTTACAAAACGAGCTAGCCCACAACAGCCTTCTAGTTCATATTCATGGAGTCAGCATAGCTATTCGCCATCACCATATGATCAACCTAGCCATGAGCACGTGCCTCACCAATATTATGCACCTCCATTCAAAAGCCATGCTGATCAACCAGCGAATTCAAGGAGGTTGGACAGGAAGTTCTCAAAAATAAACGATGATTACAGTAGCTTGGACCAGGTGACTTCCTAGTTCATAGTAAAACAGGGTAGTGTAGTTGCAGACAACCAAGTTCTATAATAGATGATGGAATTGTAAACAATCAAAGTGTATGCTATCTTGGTTGCAAAGTGAAAAAAAAAATTCTGCTGAAAAATTGTTCTAGTGTTTGCTTAAACGTGTTGTCATTATATTTTAGGAAACGTTCAAACTCTTGGTATACCAAAGGTTGGAAGGCTTCCGTCTAATAAACTTCCTCTCGTTTTGTGTTGTCTTGTATTGTCTACCGGAGTAGTGAGATTACTGTCAAGTCATGATACTGCACCTTCTGTAAACCAACCGATGTTTAAATTATAGTATGTCTCCTAGTCCTTAATAAGATATTAAATGAGGTCATTGCACACTTATATATCTATGCAGGTTACTGGAGCATTAGCAAGTGCAGGTCTGGAGTCTTCAAATCTGATTGTTGGAATTGATTTCACAAAGAGCAATGAGTGGACAGGTTGCAACTAATCCAAGAGTGTACAAAATTTCTTTTTCTTATCTTCTCTAGGTTATCCCTAGAACTTGATTGGCCTGCTTCCATGTTAGGTTCAAGATCTTTCAATCGAAGAAGCCTACATCACATCGGAGATGATCAAAATCCCTATGAACAAGCCATATCCATTATTGGGAAAACATTGTCTTCCTTTGATGACGATAACTTAATTCCTTGTTTTGGATTCGGAGATGGTATTTCTGTGAATAGTTGTTGGGAGAAAATTTTAGAAATAGTGTTCCTTGATAACTCATGTTATGTGATTCTATAATCTTGCAGCATCAACTCATGATCAGGAAGTTTTCAGTTTTTACCCAGATGAGAGGTTTTGTAATGGGTTTGAAGAAGTTTTAAGCCGATACAGAGAATTAGTACCTAATCTACGATTAGCAGGTTCTAACTCAATCATCTGGACCTTTTCTCTTTTATGCACTGGTTAAGATTTTGTAAATCTTGTTTGTTTGCTACAGGACCAACGTCATTTGCCCCTATAATTGAAATGGCCATTACAATTGTCGAACAAAGCCGTGGCCAGTACCATGTTCTTCTTATAATAGCCGATGGACAAGTACTTTCTATCTGATACTTTTCACTAAATATTTTCTGCGAACCATTTCATTAAGAAGTAGAAAGTTGTGTATATTGATACGATTTATCACTTTCGCTTGGTCTGTTATGCTACAATTTTAGGGAAGTATACTTCTTGTCTTGAATATTGAAAGGTTATCCAAATCTTTCATAAATTTTGGTTCAGATTCATTTGATAAAAAACAATGAGAAAGGAAATTTTGATCGTGTCCCAGAGAATTCCCCCACCAATACTGATTTTAGAATTTTTCTTATTAATATTATGAAGTTTTGTCAATGAAATGAAGATATCATCTAGTTCGTAAATTTGCATAGCGAGGCTATGTTTCAAGATTTCCTAGCTCTATCAACTTCTGAAGGTGAATCAGATGCCAATCAAAATGTGTTCTCAATAATGATTATGAGAATGTGATGATAGATTTCGGTTATTCTGTCATGTTTGTGCCTCGATCATATCTATGGTCACTGTTGTGCAGAATCTCACTGTACTTATTTAGTTACTCGCTGCAATTCGTGATAATCTAAAAGGAAACTTGGAAACTTTGAAAGCAAAGAAAGAAGTTAACAACTCCAGATCGCAAAAATCTGAAGCTATTAGTTAGATCAACAATAAGTTTTATCTGTGACAGGTGACAAGAAGCGTTGAGACCGAGCGTGGTCAATTAAGCATGCAGGAAAAGAAAACTGTTGAAGCAATTGTGAAAGCCAGGTAAAACATAAACTTGTTTCTTGGGTTATATATAATGTCTAAACGATTGCCAAGTACTTTTTGACATGCAGTGAGTATCCCCTATCTATTATATTAGTGGGGGTTGGAGATGGACCATGGGACATGATGAAGGAATTTGATGATAACATCCCTGCTCGAGCTTTTGACAACTTCCAGGCAAGTCAGTTTCAATTTACTGTTACTTGAAATCTAATTGTCTTACTTTTCTAGTCGAATGCTGATTCCACAACTTCTTCCTTCTTAGTTTGTGAACTTCACAGAAATAATGTCGAAAAGAGTGGACAGATCCAGAAAGGAAGCAGAATTTGCTCTTGCAGCTTTGATGGAGATACCTTCACAGTATAGAGCTACCCTGGAGCTTAATACACTGGGGTAATCAATCGAACTTCTCTGAAGTCTCATTAGATTTTCACCATGGGAGCTATAATTGATGTCAACTGTAATTATTTTGCTTTTTGTCTGTCAATCAGTTCAAGCAGGGGAAAAGCCATCGATAGAGTTCCTCTTCCCCCTCCCCAGTATGGCCGTGCTTCATTCAGGAACCCTAAACCTTCACGGTCAAGCAATCTTGATCCAAGTGCACCTTCTGCTGCCCGCCATAATGCAGTTGACATGGCGTCTTCTGAAACTTGTGTTTCAGATGATCATGTACTGAAAAAATTTAATATTTTTAGACGCGTCATTGTTTCATAGTTTAGCTTACTTACCGCTGGTACACACTACGCATTGTTAAAAGATGTCTAGTTACTGATGTTTTCTGAAAGTTTCCATGATATGGGTTTATCAGGTTTGCCCCATCTGCATCACCAGTAGAAAGGATATGGCCTTCAATTGCGGGCATCAGGTAATGTGGTTATTTTCTCTCTTTTGACTTATAAAATGTGGAGTTGTACCACTAAGCTTCATTTATTGTAGACATGCTGTGACTGTGGACAACAACTCCAGTTATGCCCAATCTGCCAAAGAGCCATAGAGATCAAGATAAAGCTGTACTAAGCATCTTCTCAAAATTGTATCTGCTAAGTTTGTGTCTTGAAGACTCCAGCATTACAATGTTAATTTGCCCTCTACTTGCTTCTCATAAACATGGTACCTGTATTCAATAGTTCATTCAGTTCTTAAGCACAGCCATAGTTGTCGGCTAGTTTCTGTTTAATTTTTCCAACAAGTTTCAGTATGATTCTTTAATTTCTGTGGCCCACGCATCAATCCCGTACAAATTGGACAGATTGTCTGCCGCCTCTATTTAATGCTTATGCTTAAATCTGTTCCATTTGAACAACTTCAAAATAGTGAATTCCTATCACAGATTACCAAAACATTGGCTCTTTTATGAACTTGACGTATGTGAGGAGACAAAAGAGGGTCCACCCTATGCTCCATAGCTGTACCACATCAAAATGACTCTTTTAAGGCCCTGTATTCCTCTGACCCCTTATTTTGACCTATTTTGTCTCATTTTATCCAAACCATCCATGCGATTTATTATTATTATTAATTGACCTCTTTGTCTAATAAGCTACAGTATTCCCCAAGTTTAATTTAAAAGTGACAATCGAGAATTAATCCTTAAGACAGTCTTTGTGTATCCTAAATAAATTCCAGACAGCTGTGCTGACCTGCTTACCATGATTTCAAAATCAACCGTCGCCGCCACTGCTTTGTTCAATTCTTAATTGGTATCTTTTTTCTTTAATGTGCATGAACATACTTGATTCTTGAATATATATATATATATATGTACCGGACATTCTTAAATTTACTTTCGGTGAAGGCATGACTTGCAGTTGAAGTCAAACATCGTATTTCTTACACAACTCAAAGGTATGAATCAAGCGTTTAAATTTCACTCTGCCCTCTGCGTTTAAGACAGGGAAAAACACTCAACTGCTTTACTGGCCTCAACTGCTTTACTGGCCACACACCTAACCTCGTGTCTATTGCAACACTAATGTGATCCTTAAGCCAAACATTTTTAGCTGCACTAACAACCAGAACCCCGAACATCTAAGACACGCGCCCACCTCTGTTCGCATGATAAGCTTTGCCTTAGGATAGCTACACGAGTATTGGGTGTCAAGATAAGGGGAAACACAGTTCCAGTTTTGGATAAAAGACTGCATTATTGGTCTTCTTTAGCTAGAGGATAACTTCTTTGAACTTCACTGTTGATTTTTAACGATAAGTTCTTGGTGTTTGAGGTCAGTTCCAATCTGGGTTGTTCTTGTTTTCATTAGATTTAGTAGAGGCAAATCTAGATTTGGTTATTAAGTTGTCTTTTGCATTGGCTTTCACTCACTACTGCCTTCTAAAAGCTGTCTTTAGCATGGTCATGTTGTCTTCACAGTAGGTAATTTGAGGAGTCACCATTCTGGATCGATTTTCTAATCCAGATAACCAGGGAATTGCTACTTTCCTTGAGGTGCATTAGAGCCTTTTTCTTAATTACGACAATTGCTTCTTGATGTAGTTATTTTTCTGTACAAAACTAAGTTCGTCATTTTAGATTCAGTTCCTCTTACACCTATTCAAACTTATTCCTGCTAATGAAATTCTGTCCCCATTCTGTCATATGACTGCGCAATGTAAATTCTAAATCTAACGAGTTGCAACATTTCCGCTTCATCAACTGTATTGAGGTGGGTTTTTGGGTCATTTCATTTTGCTTTCATTGAAGATTGGTGAAATTCAAGTGAGGGCGGCTCTTACACTTGGCTTTACACGGTCTAGATTGTAGTGCTTCTGGATTTTCCTTTCCCAAAAACAAACTTTGGAGTTTCTTCAAAGCTATCAGTTTGGTCAAATTACACTTCATAAGAAATTTTACCGAATGGTATTGCTACTTTTAGAAGCATAAAAGGTCCTGTTACGACATATATCCCGTGCATCAGAATCAAGATATAATAGAAATTCTGTATTTCAGATTTTGGTTCTCGTTTTGCCAGTGTGATAAATGAGAATGCTTTCCGTTAGCTTTAGTTACGGAAAATATGAAATAGAAGCGTCTGATGTGTGGAAATTTGCAAACCATATTACATGTTTTGGATGCAGTTGGTATTTTGTCTAAAATTTGTCAATCAATGGGATACACCTGGGGAAATTTGCTAACTATATTGCATGTTTTGGATGCAGTTGATATTTTGTCTAAAATTTGTCAATCAATGGGATACACCAAGTCCTTGATTTGCCTTTTGGTTTTCGTTCCTGTGATTTTGGCACAAGAAGTTTCACGTGCTACGATGGTAGTTGATAGTGCTACCACAATTGCTGAAACTGATGATAATTTTATCTGTGCAACCATTGACTGGTGGCCTCATGATAAGTGCAACTACAATCAATGTCCCTGGGGTTATTCATCTGTAATTAACTTGGTAAGTCTATTCAAATGACTCATCATTGTGATATCAGATGAGTTTTTGAGGATTTCCTTGACTTTATTTCCTTCATTTTTGAAAATTCTGGTTAAAATGATGAAGCAATTTTAATTAATTTCTCCTATTTTCTTGGATATTGTCAGGACTTGTCTCATCCTCTTCTTAGCAAAGCTATCCAAGGTTTTGTATCACTTTTTAGTGGCAAATCAAGCTTGATGTGCAATGTCCTTGTACAACATGATATTTATATCTGACTTTACAGCTTTTAGGCCTTTGAGAATACGGATTGGAGGATCTTTACAAGACCGAGTATTATATGACATGGAAAATCTGAAATCTCCTTGCCATCCATTTAGAAAAATGAAAGATGCGCTATTTGGATTTTCAACGGGTTGTTTGCACATGAACCGGTGGGATGAGTTGAATCACTTCTTCAGTAGGACAGGGTAAGGGATTGCACTGAATCTTCTCTTTTCTCCAGGTTTCTCACCAGGTTCTCTTTAATAACCTGGTATAGATAGTAAGAAACAGGATTCCCTTGCTTTGCGGTTGATTCAGCTTTGTCTAAGGCATTACTACAGTATTGATCAAGGATTTGTCTGATCATCTCTAGAATATGACATTTGCAGGGCCATTGTAATTTTTGGTTTAAATGCCCTTCAAGGAAGGCACCAGATCAGAAAAAATATTTGGGGCGGAGCTTGGGATTCCAATAATGCCCTTGGCTTTATAAATTATACGGTCTCAAAGGGATACAAGATAGACTCATGGGAATTTGGTATAAGATTTTAAGAATGTTCTTCCTCACTTTTGATTCATTTTCTTTAATCACACCTTTCATATTGTTTTTTCCATTTTAGGAAATGAATTGAGTGGAGCTGGTGTTGGTGCAAGTGTTAGTGCTGAAATATATGGAAAAGATTTGATTGCCCTCAAGGAGATCATCCATGATCTGTATAAAGACTGTGACTATAAACCTTCTCTTGTAGCTCCCGGGGGATTTTTTGACAAGCAATGGTATACTAGGCTTCTTCAGGTTTCAGGTTCAGACATTGTCAACATAATGACTCATCATATATACAACTTGGGTCCGGGTAGGTTATTGTAGTGTAATTGTTTTCTCTTAAAGTTTATATGCACTCCTAATATGTTAGTAATGTAAAATTTCAGGCCAAATAGTTTTTGAGTCCTTTTAATGACCAGAAGAATGTCTATATGTAGATATATAAGTTTATACTTTATTAACACAAAAGTATTTTATGTAATTAGTTCATGTATGCTGTAGTCAGAGCAGCAGTTTTTTGAATGAGGTTAAACTCAAGTAGCATTGAAATTCACATACCCTAAACTAAAACAGGTTTGAACCCCCCAAGGGGCTGCACAAAAACACACAAGTTGTTTAGTTTACATTAGGCATAGTTTTCATAACTTCTGATCTTTCATTCTTGTCATAATATTCATATTCCCACGTTGAAACAAATGTAATGATCCAACTTATAAATCAACCATGGAAGTTGAAATGATTATAAGCCAATTTTAATAGGTTTAGAATAAAAATATCTATCTGAATCAATGCTGAAAGTATGATAATAGTAAAGCGTATTACGCAAGTTCTGGCTAGGTGGTTCTGCTATAACTATATAGAAATTAAGCTCACTCGATTTATGGACAAAAGAGTAGGAGATCAAAACTGTTCTCCATTGTTACATTTATGTCTACAGTGCATCTGACATGTTCCTCCGACAACTGAGATGTATAACCCATAATTTGGTAGATGTAGAAGTAATTCACAATCTCTGGACTAGACACTTGCTGTACAGAGTTATTTTGATTGATCTCGGATTGATTTGAGGAATTAATGACATTGCACAATCACTTCTCTCTTCTAGTGACTTAATAAGTCCTACTTCCACAGGTGATGATCCAAACCTTGTGAAAAAGATACTGGATCCCCATTATCTGAGCAAAATTGAAGAAACATTCCGTAATCTTCAGCTGACCATTAAGCAGAATGGTTCTTGGGCCTCTGCCTGGGTTGGAGAGTCTGGTGGGGCATATAACAGTGGTGGTCGTCATGTATCTAACGCATTCATCGACAGCTTTTGGTAATCCTGCTTGGCCTACTGCTCTATGTATGCTTTTTATATGAGCTGGCCAATGAGCTATTATGTTCAATAAGAATGATAAGCACCATGTTCCTCTTAATGTTGTGCATTAGGTACTTAGATCAGCTTGGAATGGCATCCATGTACAATACTAGAGTATATTGCAGGCAGACATTGATTGGGGGAAACTATGGTCTCCTTAACACAACTACCCTTGTTCCCAACCCAGATTACTACAGGCAAGAGGATGAAAGTTTAAGCTTTTGATGGATCCTATGAGTAGATTTTCTACATGGGTAAACTAATCCAAATTTCTTGTTCATGTTGGATATGGTTGTCAACAGTGCGCTTCTGTGGCATCGACTTATGGGGAAAGGTGTTCTAGCTATTCACAGCGATGCTTCACCATTTTTACGTTCTTATGCTCATTGTTCAAAAGGAAGAGTAAGACTGTTTTCCACGTTGTACTTGATCACTTAATAGCTGCCACAAAAGAAAATTTGGGCACATAGATTTGGAAGGTTTTGATTCGGTAATCAGACAGTCTATATTAGGACAAACGTGTATTTATTTTCTAAATAAATATACTTCAGTGGATTTTTATGTAATTAGTTAATAGTAGATGTGGAGGGACACTTGTTTTAGAAGCCCTCTACAAAGGGAGAACTAGGGGACTTAACTGATTTGCCACACAGAATATATGAAACCTGAGCTATTATTCTGTGTTGAAATGGCCGTTTGCTCTTTTTTGTTTGAACATGCTCTTGCTCATGCCACTCTTTTTGCAATTAACTTGAATAGATTTCATGCATTAAGATAGCCCTGAAAGAAGAAATTTCATTGACATCATTGTTCCTGGCCATATGATAAATTTATGTTGGTTTGACTCATTCAAGTTTCGGTTGTTCTTGTCACAGCCTGGTATAACTCTGCTGTTGATCAATTTGAGCAACCATACCAATTACATCATCCATGTTCAGAATAACCTGAGCTTGAAATTGCGTGTCAAGGAGAAGGTTCATGCTGAAAGCCCTTTCACGCGTGGCCTTAAGAGATCAGTATCATGGGTTGGAAGCCAAGCATCAGATGGAACATTAACCCGAGAGGAGTATCATTTGACTCCAGAAGGTGGGTACCTCCGGAGCCAGACCATGGTCCTAAATGGAATTCCATTGAGGCTTACAAAAGATGGTGATATCCCAAAATTGGACCCTGTCCATGTTAATGTGAAATCTCCCATTTACATCGGGTACTTGTCCATTTCTTTTATAGTACTCCCTAATTTTGATGCTCCAGCTTGTGCATAATTTCCCTGCAATTATAGTCAAGCTTTACTACCTCGTATATGAGGTGAAGTTGCATAACTTATACCATTATGAATGTAATTCTCAGCAATTGTAATTATAGAATTTTATATATTGATATTAATCTTACATTTCTTGAGATATTATTTCAATAATCTCTGTGGCAGTTCTGCCTCCTTTGCATGATATAACGTCATTCAAGCTCCATTCCACACCTTGGACTAGAAGTCTAGAATAGAACAAAAAGTATACTATAGTCCTGACTTATCATTTGCTTGGATGAGCTGAACACAAGCTACAGAGCGTAGTAGTGCAAGAACAGGAAAACCTGTCGTAAAGTAAAAATTTTGTTAGTAAATCTTCCCAGCTTTCTATAACCCAACTATTGATATCCACGCCTTTTTAGTTTTTAGTATGTATTGTCTACTTCATATCTTGAATGTCCGTACATTGATTAAACCTGGAAAAATTAATTATTTATACAATGATTAAATGTTTTTTATTTTTCTTCTTTGACTGAAGAATAAAAGTTGCCTTGGATTTAAATTTGGTTTTCTTTTTTCTTTTTAATTTCATTTAAAATAATAATTATTTTTATTAGCATAATTATATAATACTTCTACTTAATAAATTTTCTTTATTTTTATTTTATTTTATTTTATTTATGATAGTTCCTTATAAATTGTTATAAATAATTAGGTTAATTGTTCTGAGCCACACTATTGTTAAAATAGTTATCAAATATCTCCTAAGTAATTAATTACACATGAAAGAAACCTTGTCGTCAACTTCTTTTCAATTAACGCTTTAAAAGCAACAACCGCACGACACCGTGACGTCTATGTGGACGTTGGTGGAAGACAGATGCTACCAACTCATGTTGTCCAAACGCCATCGTCGCTTTCGTAGCCTTTATGATGTCGTCAAATTTGGTTCATTCACAGAAAATAGCTTGATCACATCGCCTCCTGTTTCATTTACTAAGATTATGTTTAGCTGGGTAGTTATTAATGAAATAAAATGAGATATAATATTATTCTATTATTTAAGGGGAGGGTTTATAATAGAATAAGATAAAAGAGAAAGGTTTTTTACGTTACATCTTATTTTATTTTAAACAGTAAAAATAAGTTACCTCTGATTTGGAAGGTTTAGATTAAAATATAAAATAATAAACAACATTTCACGGTATTATATTATGAATCTTTCTTTTAAACAATATTTTATTATATTACATAATGAACTTTTCCACTCACTTCAATTAACAATTTTCTAATCATTCTGGTTTGGATCGGATCCACAGGGCTCAGGGCCCAGGGCGCGTGGCCCTCCAAGTATTGTCCCCTGAGGCCTTTGCGAGAGTTCGATCTTGTGACCTAAGAGTTTTGTTGGTCGCAAGGGACCACGTCTCTAACGACTTGAGATCACGCCTCTAACCACTTGAGTAGTTAGAGACGTAGTCCCTTGCGACCAACAAAACCCCTAACCACTTGAGCTCAAGTGGTTAGAGGTGTGGTCCCTTGCGACCAACAAAACCCCTAAGTCACAGGGTCAAACTCCTGCAAAGGTCTCAGGGGACAATATCTGAAGGGCCACGCGCCCTAAGCCCGGTGGATCCGATCCAAACCACATTCTATTACGTCAGAAACTTCACTTCCAACCAAAACGGACCGTAAAAGTTCTCAATCATATTTTGGTCCACTGTCTGACAATAACCTCTGTTAGAGATTGAAGCTCACGAATCTTCAGTCTACCTCATCTTGTGCAAACTCTTCATAGGTAAACTGATTTTACATGCATAGTTTGTTAAAGGTGCCTATATTTAGACTAATTAGGTGGATTTAATGTAATTAATTAGGGATGCGACTCGTTCCTCAGTTTGTGTACTCATGTGATGACTACGAGGTAATGCTCCGTCATGATTCGTTCAAGGTTTATGTCCGCGAGAAATTGAGTGATGGGTAGGTAATTTCGTTGAATTCTCATCAATTATTTGATTTTGAGCAGTTAAAAGTCACAAAGAAGGTGATGATTAGGAGCAAGCAGAGATCTAGGGGTCATACTGATACGAGACCTTTTAGGCCTCATTCTATCAGCTTTCACTTCTTGTTCTATAGGGCTGATTTCGTTTCATTCTATCTTCCTATTTTTTTCCTTCTATTTCTCTTAAACACATGTTTTTTAGGTTTATATCCCTCTTTTCTTTTATAATATTTAGCCTTTTGTCTTTCAAAATACCTTTTTTCAAGTATTTTTTTCTTTTTATAGTTCTTTTTAATCTTTTTAAAGTAATAAGGACTATTACATCCAATCATAGTAGGCATTTTAAAATCATAGCAACATAAAGAAGATTTCTTTTTTATCCCTTTACTTTTCTGAAGTAATATGGCTTCATCACACCATTTCCTTAATTTATCTTTTAAGAAAAAAATCTTTTTCCTAATATATCTACAAGTCCTGGATTATAAGTTGCCTCTAATTTGCTTCGCCTAAGGGTCATGTTTCTTTGAATAAAACATCTTTAATTAAATTTGTGTATTGTCTACTTGATTATAAATATGATAATAGTAATCTAGGAAAATACAAATATATCTATTAATCTCACACCAGTCATATAATTGAAGTCTTTGTACGGCGTTAACATATTTTCCTATAGTAGTTGTATCTTTTAAAATATTTTCTTCTCCTACAAACTCCAATCGAAATGTTTCGGCAACTCGAGTTATCAAATTACCTATATCATTATCATAATTGAATATAGAATCTTAGAGTTTTCATCTAAAATTTTCCAAAATCTAAGTGAACTATTTAATAGCATTTTTTCCCTAAAAATTGCTTTGTAGTCTCATAATCCATTTTATTAATAGAAACAGCAACTCAAAGAGCAATTTCCCATTTATCAATTGCTTCTTCTATGTCTTGAATGCAATCAATATCTAAATAGGTCTACTAAAACTTTGTGAGGGATATCTAGGAGTATTTTGAGAAGTACTAGGAATATCCCAAAAAGTGAATATTCATTAGATGTTTAAGATAAAATAGCAATCAAAAGAATAAGCATTTATAGGACTAATTTTTATAATGAAAATATAGCATATCATCAATTCCAGCAAAATAAAATGAAATAAGACTTGGTATGCTCTCATTGATTTCACTCTATGCATTTAAAGTGTTTAGGGATTATTAAACTCTCAAATAAAAGCATAAGTTATTTTTGTAAGCTTGCTTATGAATTATATCTCCATCACTAGCGAATGTGAATTTAATGCATAAATTAAAGGGTCTTAATAAGGATTATAACATGGCTTAAGCAAAGGTATTGCAAGAAAGGAAATTTTAGGTTTAATAAATTGATGGAACCATACAAACTTAAACACATAAATTTTAACTCAAATCAATCCAAATTTTATTTAATTTAAATCACATCATCATTTTTAATTTTTAATTTCTTCCTTTTTTATAAGAATAAGAAAGAAGAAAAAGTAGATTATTTTTTTTTACTATATTTCTCCCTCATTCTATAAAGGCTGAGAAATTAAAACACTACAACTTAAATCAATACATTTAATTTTCATAAGAGTGGTTAGAATCTTACGTAAATAAGATTTATACAATTCTTTCAATTTAGGGGTTCAAAATTATTAGGAAAATTGATAAATAGAAGGGTAAAAATGGCTTGTAACAAGGTTAATATACAAGAAAAGAAAGGTCAAGACTTAAATCAATTCTCTAGAGATAAAAATAGAAGTAGGCTTTTATATGTAAAAAATTGTTATACCTAAGTGCCCCTATCATCTTCATGCATCAATTCACGTGAAATATGGTTTCAAAAATGTATACAAGAGCAAGTTCTAACATAAACAAGTTATGTTTAATAACACACTAAAAAGAAAAATTTATGAGTAACAAATGCAATCAATTGCTCTTAGACTCAAAAACTCACGTTATCAAAATACATCAAGTCTTGCACATTTTTATTTAATAAAACTAATGAGTATAGAAAAACACTAATCATCTTCTTCTCTCTCATGCATTATAACTCATACCAGAAATATATCCTAACTTTAGTACTATTTGTAAACAAAAAAAAAAAAAATTGTGGTTGTTATAAGGAATAATCAACATAAATGAATTATAAAATTTAAAGAGTCCAAACACAAATCACATATTCCATCAAAGAAAACTAAGGACCTATTCTAAAATGGTATATACATAAACTCTCCTTATACCTAAATCATACGTTATCTTCAATGTATGTAGAAGTCAGCAAAATTAATCAACATAAGTAAGTGAGAGATTAGAATACTCCCCTTAGTTGTAAGCATCTAAAACTAAATGCACTACAATGTAGATGGACATGGAGGAGTCGCCCTTATAAATATGAGTAAAGCATCAAAATTCTTCCCCATTTTTGAAATTTATGTTCCAAACTCCCTAACTAACCAAAGATGATACTTATGTCAGGTCAGTGATGTTGGAAGATACAGAGGTTGTTCAACATTTGATTCCTCATATTAATGTGACGGAGAACTTCCTTAAGGGGAATCACGTGACATATATCGAAATTGGCTCTTTGTTTCTCAACAAACTTCATCCGTATTAAACAACCATTGTTCAAAGGTTCCCTCTCACCAGCTACATGCATAGGAGTGTTAACAATAACAAGAAAGTTAAGATTAATATCAAAGTAAGTAATCAAAGAACTAAGACATAAATTCTTATTAGATGATGAAACAACGTTAATTTACGTAGTTAACCAAGTACCCAAATTAACATAAACCTTGCACTAAATAAAGAATCATTCAGCTTTAGTACATGTACAAACTATAGGCTTCCTTTTTGAATAATTAAAAGTACGAATACATTGCCAATAAACCCATTCATGTTCTTTAAGACAACTTCCTTTAAATTAATTTAGATGATTCACAAGCTTGTCAGAAGATAAATGATTTTCAAACTTCTAAAGGATCAAAATCACAATAATCCATAATGGATTCCTTATAATGGGTAGTATTGACATATTCTTTGATTATAAACCCTAAGGCCAAATTGAATTCAAAGATACCTTATTTAAATTCTTTACCCATTAATATATATTGCACCACATTAAGACTAATTTCTTTATTCATAGTTATCATATCATTGGGGAGAACGAAGGACACCAATGACAAATGCTAAATCTACGATAAATTCAGTTGATGAACATACTCAGATAGCCAAGGGTACATCTATTTTGCCACCCTTTGAGTCAGACCTTTGAAGACGTCTTACCTTCAGTTTTAAATAGAGGAAATAAAGTTATGCTACTCTTAAAACTCGACATATTAATTCAACTAAGTATGTGCGTTACCCTTCTTTAGAGGAGTTAAATATCAATGAAAATTTTGATGCTTTGATTGATGACTAAATAGAAGATGATTGTTATTGGGAGGAGTTCGACGGCTATAAGCAAACAATTTTGAGGCAGGCTAAAAGGATGATGCGTTGATTTGACTATGACAGGCACACAATGAACCAGCCCAATATCAATCACTAATTGGTAGATTTTGACTTAAATTAGATAAGCCCAAAAACAATCATAGAAAAAAGGTCAAAAGTAAAAACCCCTATCCAATATCCAGCCAAATCCAACCATTTCCGTGGCTACAATTATCTCACCTTCAGCTCGCCTGAGGGCACAACTCTTCCATAAACTTCAAACAACGTTCAACTCATGGAAATCAACTTGATACAATATTTTCCATGTTGCCTAATTAACCAAAGTCACAGCGTTGTTT
>JAOSBL010000006.1:25596477-25617783 GCA_027568915.1 Erythroxylum roraimae | reverse complement strand
TTCTAATATTACTGAGTTTGTTCCAAACAGTGTAAATTGAATTCAATTCAATCTCATTAATGTAATTGAATCCAATTTACTAATGAGAGGTATTTAACTGTTTGATTATGTTAAATTATTGATAATTATGTTTAGTAATCAGTGGATTAGGTTGACGGATTGAACCTAATCTATTTTTTTTAAAAGCTCGTATAAGAAGCATTTTGCTCCGTCAGCTGAAAATCAAGGGATAAAAAGAAGATTGTATCGCAAAATTATTACAAATTATTCAAACTATCCTTTTTTATTATTGATTTCTCTTCACCAAATATTAATACCCTAAACTTCACTAATACGTCGCTAAGACAGAGCAAATAGGTAAGTGATAAATAAGTTAACATGTTGGAAATGTGCATTTCAACTTGATTAATACTAAGAAAGAAAAGTAGCAGTAGTAATAATAATAATATATGTCCTATATTTTTATTATAATTATAAACTTAATTATGAGAAATTAAATATTTAAAATTTAAATTTTATAATAATATTAAAAGAAATAATAAAATATAAAGTTCATTTTTTAATAAATTTTTTAAATCATGCTTTCATAAATAAACAGCTGTTAGTCAACTGACCTTATATAATCTAACTATTTATCGGTTAATGCAATCTTATTGAAATTAAAAAGCTGAATCAAAGAGAATTTTTGATTGGAAGGCTTAATCCAACGGCCTGGAACTGGAACTGGAACAAGCTTAGGTAATAGGTAGGTTTATATTTACAAGATTGAAGTCTTAATTACCCAATCTAATGGAAACTAGAGAAAGTCAGAATTTAGATTTCAGATACAACAACACACGCAACATCGAAGGAAAACGAAAACAACATCAAAAATGAATATATAGAAGAAAACGCCTCTGATTCTGAAGCTGAAATATTTGTGCCTTTTTCTATTTTTCCAATATTCAAAGTAGAGCCAAAGTGATCCTTCATTTTAACTCGACACAGACCTTCCTCCCAAATCTCTCTTTTTCTTAGGAGAGAGAGAGAGTTAGGAGGAGATAGCTATAGCTATAGCTATATATTCTTTTGACTTTACCTACCCAGTTGGATTTTTTAGGACTTAAAGTGAATAAAAGTCATCATCATCAAATATAAAGAATTTCTGTTACAAAGATTTCATCTTTTTGATCTGGGTGGAGAGGAAGATTAAAGAGTTGAAGGGGGCGTGAAGAAGGAAAATGGGTTGCTGTGCTAGCCAAAACGCCGATTCCAAAGCGAGCAGGATGGCACGCTGGCGATCAACCGGCATTGTTGCCATGCGTGACGCTAAATTGAAGGCATCCTCTTTGTCTTCTCTATGAAAAATGTTTTCTTTTTAACTCTGTTTTGTTCGTTTCTGGATATGATTGCTTTTGGCTGAGATTTATTGAAGAGAATGGAAATTCTCATTACCAATTTTTGGTTTATTCTGTTGGAGAATTATTTGTAATTTATCTCTGTTGTGTTAATTTTGATACGTAGTTGTGCAGGATTGAGATCGATTTAATGGCAGTAGTTTTCTTGCACTTCTTGTCACAAATCATTGTTTTCTTTCTTCTAAATTCACGCTTAATACGGGTTAGTAATCAGGTGTTGGAATATCTTTGTCCCTAAAGGGCATTCTGTAACACATACATTAAGATTGTGAATATTACACGTGCATTCTGGTATGTGAAGTAAGACTGACAATTAGCCACTGTATACTTGAAAACCACTTCCTTTACATTGTTATGGTAGGAATGGTGGTCAGAAAATCCGTTGGATACTTATCTTACGCAAAACACTGAATGATGTTATGAGTGATCTTTTTCAGTATAGGACACGCAAGAATTCATGCAAAGCTATTTTTCTGATGGGAGTTTTTTTAATTCTCACATCCCTTAGGATCAGTCTCGACAATCTTTTCTGTCTTGATTGATGTAATCAAATTATTTCCAAAAAACTTGAAGATTTTTGGTTTAGTGCCAAAGAATGATGCAGTTTAGAATCATATTAACTTCCCAAAAGAAAGCAGTAGATGTGTTTTATTTGTTTACATTTATAGTTTTTGATGAACAGACTTTTCCCATTGAGGTTCTTGATCTTGACAGAGCTGTACGCACCCTCGATTTAACACAAAATAAATTAGGTAATTTGTTATTTCCTTTCTTCAGTTGAGTATGGGTTTGTAAGTTAAGAGTATCTTTTGGACTGTATCAATCTTCTGTTGCATGTTACCTGTTTCACGGTTGTCGTGCAATTGCAAGAAAGTTGCTCTTTTCAATTAAACCTTATTATATTTACACCTCTATGCTGCAGTTGATATTCCCACAGAGATTAACAAATTAATCAACTTGCAACGTCTGGTAAGAGTTAGAAACTTGAATCTGTGTTCTTTTATTTTACTCCAAGTGGATGAATGATAACCTTTTATGCTGTCAAAAACTGTACATTGTCCAGTCTGTTACTTCTAGTGCAGGTGTATAAGCCTCTGGGTTCTTCAACTTTAGATAATTGAGGCATTACAGGGCCACAAAAGTCACTTTCAACTTTTTCACTCATTTTTTAGTGATCACTATAGTTGCCACTGTTTAAAGAATTTGATTTTCACATTGAATTTTGATCTATCAGAAAAGAATTGCGTATTCATTCATGCAGTAAAGATTGTAGTTACGGTTTTTGATTGATTATCATTCGGAAATAATACAGTCTGTATTTGTCAAGCAGGATTGTACATGCTCATTATATCTAGTGGTTTCTGAGATTTGTAGATTGCATGTTGATCATTGCAACTAGATGTAGTTAGTTGAGGTTGGATCCTCATTGAGTTGCTTTGTCTTATCAGATTTTGGCTGATAATCTGATCGAGCGATTACCAATGAATTTGGGGAAGTTGCAATCCTTGAAAATTATGACGCTTGATCGAAATCGGATTACGTCATTGCCTGATGAATGTAATATTCTTCTCTGAATAAGTAGACGACTTTATTTATTGAAGTTATTTCTTTGTATTCATGTTAGTAAATGTGCTTTCACGCTTCACTCTGCAAACTTAATCCTGTATTTTTTGAGTCTATTCGTGGATCTTGACACCTCTGGTTTCCAGTGGGCCAGCTGGTGAGGCTTGAGCGGTTGTATATCTCAAGAAATCTGCTAACATGCTTGCCCGAGACTATTGGGAGCTTGCGCAATGTAAGTAGCTCAATTGATCTTTTTGGTCATCTAGGAGTAGCATGTGCCTCTTCTGCAGCCTTCCTTTTTTACTGTCTGTAATTTCTTGTATTCCTTTGACGAACTAATAAAAGGAAGTGACTGGATATGTAAAGTCCAGTAATTATCAGTTTGTGAAAGTTCACCTAGTTAGAAGCCTGGGTTACTGGAGTTCTATATATAGGATATTGTTGCTGCCAAATGTTTCCATTCAAGGTGTAATTCTTCTAGGACAACTTTCTGAAATTATGTGACTGATTATGGAGTGTTCTATGATGCAGTTATCACTTCTAAATATCTCAAATAACAAGTTGAAGGCCCTTCCTGAATCAATTGGGAGTTGCTTCTCTCTGGAAGAGATAGAAGCAAATGGTATGTTGAAAGATTGTTATTTAATTTGAATTGTTTCCTACTGCTGATTGATTCCCCATTCCCCACTTGTTGAGTTTTGGCAACAGTTGGAATCATAAAAATAATTTTTTTTCCAGGTTTGCATTTAGAAACATACATTTAACATTTGGGTTGTTATGTGTAAAGTGCTACTCTGGCAATTTAAGATCTGTATGGGTTCTTTCTTTTCCAGTGGCTACTTTATGGAGCCTCTCATGAAAGCTTTACTGATTACCTTGAAGGAATCGTACAAAACATGTAATTCTGATGGCATGGGGCCTGGTTGTTAAGTTTGCACCTGCATAGAAGGACTGTAAATATCTTGAGGGTGATATGATTCTGATTAACTAGATCAGGTTTCCTGGATTTGTTGGTTCTCTAATATGATGTTGAAGGAATTGGAGAAAATTAAGGATTAGTTATCCATAACAAACTGAATAGTTTGATCGTCTTCCAGGTTGATAATAGTGATGAATGAATGATTGTTTCGCAACTATCCAAAAATCTGCATTGTTGTTTGGATTGTGTGTGATATTCGCACCTTGTCCTTTCTGCTTTTGGACTTGATTTCTAAGATCTATTGTTGAAGGATTTGTGTAGCTGTAAAGGTTGATTGGCAACTATAGTCGATCCTGGAGGCTTAAAATCTCATCCTTTATTAAACAACTTTTCAATCTACAAAAGAGATGATTGATTGGTAGCATCCACGTGGATTTCTGTGTTTTTGTTTTCAGTCAACAGCTCTGAAAAGAACTATTATGTATTTGTTCTGCTAGATATTATAACACTGCTTGCAACTTTACAGATAATTTGATAGAAGATCTCCCTGCATCCATATGCAATCTCAGTCAATTGAAGTCACTCTCCTTAAACAATAACAATGTGAGCCAGGTAATATTGAACTAAAAACCTGTCTGAAGTCCATTTATGGTGTTAGATGCAATTAGCCATTATGAATTGTCATCCTGTGAAAGCTGTTGTGGTAAAATGTCCAAAGTCTCTGAATGCATAATTCTCCAATACTTTGGTTGAAAGTAATTGGCTGTTATTTACGCATTTCAATAACAAATATTCTAGCTAGAAATTCACTGTTGATGTGGTTTTCTTTTCATGCTGCAATAAGTTGCCATCATAATGTGGTTTAAACATGGTCAGCCCATTACGGCATGTGAGTGATTGCGTATTCCAGTTTATGATTGTTTATTTCTAACTGTTACCTTGTCAACTTGTAGGTCTGAGGTTCCAGCTATCAGATTATCGTAGATTTTTTTAGTGTTAACATAGCATACAAACTGTACTCTGTTTAGCTTCAGTTCACTGATAGGATTCCAACTCATCAATCAACCCCCAACTCACGATTGACTCTTTATTCAATGAAACCTAATCAGAAAAAACAAGATAAATCCATTCAAGAGTTGATGAAACAATGAAGTGAAACAATGGGAACCAATTCGAGAGGGTCCCTCTCTCCTCACAAGACAAAATCCTATCTGCCCTTCCTTAGCCCCAGATTTCCCGTTTTAGTTACAAACACGAAACAAACTATAACTAACATTATTCCATTGCTGCCATCTGTCATTTTCGGATTCTTCCACCTGTCACAGCTTTTCCTTCTGGAATAAGTGATCTTAATAGGAGGTCTATCGGTCACACTCCATTAGTTATTAGACAACGAATCTTTAAACAATTTAAGGACCTCTTATCTTTTAAGCTATAGACAATTTTTACTTGGCGAAGCTATAGATGGTAGGTTTTGTAACGATTATATTATTGTGTTCTTTGGATTATAGATTCCTACATATCTGTTGAAGGACTGCAAAGCGCTTCAGAACATATCTCTACATGACAATCCAATTTCCATGGATCAATTTCAGCAGGCAAGTTACAAATTCAACGTTGTCTTTGCTTGTTTCTTACATTTGGCAAGGTAAAATATTATAAATAAATAAATTTTTTATTTAGATGGAAGGGTTTCAGGAGTTTGAATCAAGAAGGAAGAAAAAATTTGACAAGCAAATTGATTCTAACGTGATGATAAGCTCAAAAGGCCTAGATGAGGGTCTTGATCTCTGAAGCCTGTAAGGAACGGTAAGTGGTTAATGTATCTTTGCAGAATAGAGTTAAAAATTAGATCTCTCTGATACTCGTTGACACGTTGACACCAACATGGCTTTTAGCTAAGAAAGCTTTTGCACATTATTTGTTTCCTGAAGCTTTGAGATCTCAAGAATGCATTGGGCACAGTTTTAGTGGTTAAATGTTGTTCAAGGTCTCCCACGTTCTTCATTTCCATTTTGAGGTTGTACGATATTGTTGAAGTAGGGTGTGTATTTTGCTTATTTTCATTGTTCTGAATATGTGTTTTAATTGTATTGGCTGATTGATTTGCAAGGCATTGCTTTACAGTTCATTTACACACTGCAACCTCACCCAGATACAAATTAAAAATTATGAATTGAGTATTGATTGTCTGTTCCAGCATCACTGGATTTTATCTTGCAAAACTATTATAGAGAATCTTTTTTTTTTAGTTGCCTTCATGTCAATTTATATGGTAATTCTGACTTATCTCAGGCAAAGTTAGGGTCATACTCAATGTTAGGAAGGAAGGGCAGTGGTGGGTTTGACAGTTGAAGATCGATGGCAGCCGGAATTTAAAGCATCAGTGTGCCCCATTGGCTTGTGTAAATAACACACAATTGCCTCTGTGTAAATGCCAATGTTAGGTTTTTCTGTTGCTTCATTGGATGCCATTTGTGGGCTTACATATGAATTGACTGCTTCTTTCCTGTTTAGAGAAGTTGACTTCTGTATCCCTGGCCCATAAATTTAAACTTACACTCCGTTTGTCCATAATAGAAGCCTTTTTATTTAACTTTCTCCATGCTTTTCCACTGACTATTTCTTCATTCTCAAATAGTTGGTCATATCTGTGTCTATTTTCCAATTCTAGATTCTTTGGACATGCTTTAGTCTTTTGCTTATAATTGTCGTCTTTCAGTGCCCGATGATGTAAGGCAATATCTTAAAAAATGATAGAAATTTAGACAGTCAAAAAGGTTGATATTCACTACTGCTCCTCTCTTATCTGCAAGAACAGTAATGGACTATGGAATCTGACCTCTTCAAACACAAAATCTGCTTGCTGTCTAGTTTTGATTTGGAATTCAAAAGATTATTTGGGCAAACTATTCCATGCTTATGCTTACTTATGTGCCATGAGATGCCCTTGCCATTATAGATATGGTTATAATGATATAATAATCTTTGTTCTCTGCAAGTTGTGGTAGACATAAAATAATGCAACGCCTACAAGGCATGGTGCATTGCTAGCCAAATGGCTATCGACTTCTTTAGTTGGTTGTTTCCAATAGTAGAAGTCTTATCTTACTCGTGTTTCTAAGTTTGAGCGAAACTAAAGCAATGACTACAAGTGTTCACACTGGTAAAGTTTCTCCAAAACGCTTAACAAAATTGAAAATTGTACTCGAGTTTCTAACAGTTCGTTATAGTGTTGCTTACTAATTACTGTAAAGAACATGAGTTTTGTGGGACAACTTTCTACATCCAAACCATATCAATATTTCGGAAGTAGGCCCAAATTGTGCGAAGACTTCTAAAGTATACTCACTTTTTCGTAAGATGTGAAAATCGAATCCTTTATACAACTGCAACTCTGCAAAGCATTTGTAGTATCATTATCTTGGAAAATATATATATTGTAGACCTTAAAGGTGAAGCTATACTTCAACAAACAATATATTTGCTTGATCATGATCTTGAGAAATTGCTGTTTCCATCTGGAGCATGAGTTTTTTCTCCCTGTTCAAAATGGAAGGTGGGAAAACACTTCATCTTTACTTAAAAACCAAAGAACAAATGATAGGATAGAGGCATATGCCTGTAGACATTTGTTTCAAAGGAAACAGAAGATATACTACCAATAGCCTGAGCTCTTTCAATAGATATGTGCAAAGGTGATTCTCTTTGCAGCAGCATTGCTATTGGTATTTTTGATGATTTAAGTTGCTCTGCGAAGGGGTTTTGCTCTACCCACCAATTCAGAAGTTGTCATGTTCAGAATTGATGCTCGACTCTTAGATAATAAATTTACACGTGAGCAGGTTGAGCCTCCACAGAGTTCAAATTCTGGGGTCACTTTTGCTTTCTGACGAATCAAAGAAAAAGTAGAGTTTTGATGCTCAACTCTAGGCAATAAGTTTGGACAAATGACCAAGTTGATCTTTTTTTTTTGTAACGCTATCGAGGATAAGGTTTACATTTGGCATAGAACAAGCAAGTCAAGATGGGTGTGACTTGCACTTGATTTAGTTGGTGTGAATCGCACTTACTTGATTGAGTTCTCATCTTTGACAACTAACAAAAGCATCAATTGGCTTTGGACAGGCAGGTACAGGTGTTTAAGCAACGAAACAGTAGGCGAAGGATACGAATTTAGTAGCAAAGATGAGATTATAAAATTATGGGCTCCCAAGTAGAGTGGAAAGCAACTGTCTTTGTATCAAACAATCTTGTGATTCTAACACCCACATAATACCTGCTTTATACAATGAATATGCAACTATGCTACTCAGCCGACTAAAAGTGCTGTATGCTTACTCCAACCCACAAGTAACTAGTCAAGAAATAGGTCCCACTGGGCATTTTAGTTCCTCAGTTTATGGTCTTTTCCTTTCATCTCTTCAATCTTTCATTGGCAATTATGAGTACTCCTCAAGCATTGTTGGTGCAAACTTGTTCACCAACACATGCACCATTATTACACACCTAAAGGGACACGCATGCAGCTTTATTGAACTGAGCATACGCAAAATAAACCCCTGAATTAAGGCCTAAGTCTTTCGAGTAACAAAGACCTTAAGAAAGATCCTCTTTACTTTTAATCCCATTTTTCTTCTTTAAACCCATTTTCCTTTGATGATTATGAAGCTAACTGGTTACCTGACTTGAGCTACAAAAAGCGGCTTGAGTAAGAATGCTCCAACCGCCAAAGGGCAACTATATACAATACCTGATGTGATTATAGCTTAATAATCTGCTAATTATGATTGATAATCTGCTAATCATGATTGATGTAACTCTTTAATCATCTAATAAATAAATTATTATAATTACCTATATATATAGATGTCGGTGAAACCCTGACTGATTCATCAAGCAAAGGAAGGCAGTGTCTTCAAAATGATGTATGCTAACAAATTAGCTAAGCTTTTGCTGGTTTAAGGAAGTCACATGATAAGCCAGCATTTTCTGGATAGGTGTAGATAATCAAAAGGGGACGATAAAAAGAAATGATTAGGAAATAAGCATAACCCATTAAACAATTCTTCTCATGTATACTGTTACTTCCTCTCTTTCTCTCCACATCGTATTGTATGTATAGATAAACAAGGAGATCATGCCCATTGAACAAAGTAAAACAAGGCTTCAGAATTTGCAAACCATAACTCTGCATTAAGATGCAACAAGTAGGAACCGTTATGCTTATTCATACTGCTTCTCAAAATTATTCCATAAACAACTCTTTCCATCCTTTTGATACAACTCCATTGAGATTACCGCTACTGGTCCTTGAAGCACATCAACGAAAGTTGTAAGCTTTCTTAACTTTATAGGTAAACGACTCACCTTTTTATTTTTTATTTTTAGACTGTGAAAAGTGTAGAAGTTTTTTTATACAATAGCGATAATCTAAAGGCAGACAGTAAGGATACGACAGAGTCAACCTAAAAATCGCTAGGGTAGTGACAAACGAAGGAATTGATGAAGGAAGAGAGAAATGATGGGACAGGATTAAAGTTTTAAAAAGATCAGCAGAAGATATAACAAGTGGATAAGGGCCATCCTATACACTGCAGAAAGGAAAACCATTATCCAATGAGCCACTCCATGTACGGTGGTTCCAAGGTTTGGTCTTATATATGGAGCACGAGTTGTGATGATACTACTAGACACGTACACACACACACACACAACAGGAAGCTCAGCATAAAGCCGAAGAAGGGCATCTATAAATCTCAGTCTTGATATATTATGGCACAAGGTATGGTATACAAGCAAAGAGTGTCCAAAGCTTTCCTTATAAGTCGACTACTTGTCCAGTTGGGCAATCACTTTTGCAAAGGCTGGCTTGGCCAGCACCACCCCTCACTCTCAACTGTGGGGATTGATATGCATGATTGTGGCGCCCTTGTAAACCAAATTTGTCTTTTTAGTATTCAGTATTATTCCATTGTCCAGTAGTTGTGAACCTCTTCGTAGTAATAACCAATCATTTTGTGACTGAAAATTGGAAAAAATAGAATAAAATCAGGCCAATGTTGCCAACCTGCCAATTAAAGATAAAATATATACATAATAAATAAATATGTGCAGACAACAGTTTTTGGTGTTAATGGTGAGTCTATAAATCCTTTATCGTATCCCTTTTCAATGTTGTAGAGAACATGCATATACAAGCTTGATCATAAGTTTAAATAATTAATGGTCTATTCACAACATATTCAAGCTGGCATGCTCAAATCACGCATTGTTGGCCTTGGCGGTGGAAATGTTATTTTTACAACCTAATTAATTTAATAATATGTTATCCTTATGAGCATGATTTCTAACTTATTCCTTCCATCTCCAATTCCTTTCTTGACCGGTTCATCTGATGGAGCTTACAACTTTAGTTAGAGGCTAGTAACTTGAACTATATTTAACTAGATGGTTAGAGTTCAGTGACCTGCCTTTCAATGATTTTGATCCCTTTTAGCAGATTCCTGCTACTATAAAACTGAATCGATCCCTGATTATGTAACCCACTCAGGATCTCAAATACTAAACCATACAGATGAAGTAGTTAATCAATAATTGCAGTATAAACAGACACACTAGCTATTATAGGTACATAAAATGAACATGCACATGCACATGTAAACTAGAAATATTTTGTGTAAAGAGGGCAAAGATAATTTTTATATACAGATACGAGCTTTGTGAATGAGACGTCTCTCTCATTCAGTATACAGTAGTACTGCACAAACAACAGAGAAGAAGAAAATCAGACAACAAACAGTTAAACGTTGTAAGAGAGTGCCGGCAAGAAGGGCACGAATGCAGGAATTTCTCGCAAAGAACAGATCAACATTCTTAAGTTTTACTAACAAGACACACACGTTACGGGCGGAGCAAGAAAAGCCGGCTTAGCTTGCTCATGACCATCAACAAAAAGCCGGCTTTCAAAGTATATGCATGGATTGCAGTTTATAATTTAGCCTCTGCTGACCGATTAATATGGGGTTCATTAACTAGCGAGCTGCATAAGCTAAGCTCCAAAACCCTCCATTTGCAATATAAAAATGACAGCTTAAGAAAGACAGCTTGTGTTAATTAACTTTTGTGTGTGGTGTGTATCTTGGAATATTACTGATCCCCAAGTCAACTCAATCAATATCCTAAATAATGTCTCCTCCACTTGTGCACTCTATTGTAGAGTACCCAATTTTTTTATTGAAGCCTTACATAGGATCTAGTGAAGTGAGAATTTACTGATAACTTTATTCTCAACGAAAGGTTCAGCGGTAGTAGTGGCTTTAGCAAGGATTTGATGCATATCTTCTATAAACCTAAAACATTAAGAACAAGTATTATGCTAATAATAAGATGTAGAATCGGCACATTGATTGATAGCTCTATAACTAATGATCAGAAAGTTGCAGTTTCAACGTCAGATACCAAATAATATGAGAAATAAGGTTCTGAAAATTCTGAAACAGCAGATGCATCTGCTAATCAAGAACCAACCTTTCATTGCATTTCAATATCCCATGAAGATGATATGAAACCTGTCCTTATTTTTTTCTTCTTTCAGCAAAAATGAAAATGAAAGAAAAGAAATTTAAACTGATATGTCATGGTGGCATTAATATGTTTTGGTGCCAAATATGGCAGAAAGAGATGGAAAAGTAGCATAGTATCAGAGACAATGGTCTCTTAGCCACACAAATTCTACCAGCAGGATCAGCTTCTTCTTGGTCTTGCGGCATTTAACTATAGGGATGATTCTACTATGCTAAGCCAGGATATTGTTCAATTAAGATCCAAAAGCAAAATATTTAACTTGTGCAGTATTTAACACACAAATTAGATAAAGAAATAAAAGAAGTTGGAGGGATTGTCGAGACGCATGGGATGATACCATAACATAGCTGCAGTTCCTAATTGACATAAAGCTTCAACAATAGACTTGATAAAGCTGTAGCAACACTTTAAATTACTTTCAGAGTAGGTTTCTCACAACTTACTCTCCCCTTCAAGTCATTAACTACCAACTTGTAAGCAAACAAAACATTATTAAAAAATCTTGCATTGCCTAAATAACCCTTGCCGCATATATATATATATTCACAAGTCAAGTAATGTTCTTCAACACTTGTGGACTAGATAAAAAAGTACATTGTCTATGATGAATCAGCAATCTATCTTGCTTATCAAGGCAACCTTAATTAAGTCATGAGGCAAGTAATGGAGAAGAGAAGAAATTGTAGAAAATAAGCAGAGTTCAGCAACCGAGGGACCCACTTAGAGAAATGGATGTGTGGTACACCATTACATGTAGAGTAGAAGATAAAGAAGGAAAAAATAGAGAGTCCAAAAGAATAACGGCCAAGAGTGGAACCTTTCATTGGGGCGTATGTAAGAGTAGTGTTGTGTTGTGTATGGGTGCGTGAGAGAGAGAGAGGGAAAGAGAGCAAGGCTACTAAACTAACTATTCCTCAATAGCAAGACAAAGAAAGGAATAGTTACTTGTAAGTAGGTTCTAAAGGCGTAGGGGAGGGGATGCTCAAGTGGGACATATCAGGGCAGTGGATTGGATTAATTCTCAAGTTGAGTAGTACACGTGCTGCTTTCACCTCTCTTTCTACCATTTATCTCTCTTTATCTTTGCTTCCATGCATGGATTTCTCCTCCTAAATACCACCTCTCTCTCGCTCTCTCTCTCTGTCCGTGTATTTTTTTATGCTTTGGCTTTGTTCATTGGCCATCATTACCAAACAAAAGCAACAACCAGACCCACTACCTTCTCTTCAAATTTTCTTCTTTTTCAGCTTCTCAATAAGCTAGGGAGCTAACTAGTACAAATTCCCTTCAACCTCTCTCTTGTATCTTGCACTTTGTGCATCTAGATCTTGTTCTTGCTTTAGAGTTGTATCAAATCTAATGCACGAGATGGGTTCTTGTCCAATCGGCTCAGAAAGCAAGAAAAACTGCCATCTCACAGGATTTAGTTTCCTTGTTTTAGCTGTCACTTCCCTTTTTTGATCCTGGTGTCCTTCTTCCACAGTGGTGCTCTGCTTCATTACCTTTTAGCTTATATATTTGATCTGTTTAGCTCTTTCCTGAATTCTGGGATTGAAATTCATGGCAGAAGGCCAAGAGTTCAAGCATGTGTGCAGATTCTGCAGCAAGAGCTTTCCTTGCGGTAGATCCTTGGGTGGTCACATGAGGTCTCATATGATAGATGACATTTCAGCTCATACTGATGGTACTAAGGTCACCAAGAAAAAGCTCCCACCTCTCAACAACAATGATGGAGGAGCTAACTTTAACAGCAGTAACACTGGTACTGAAGCTTCTGGTTATGGCCTAAGGGAGAATCCAAAGAAGACGTGGAGGTTGTCTGATCATTCTGGTGAAGATAACTCACTATTCGACAAGGCTTGCAAAGAGTGTGGCAAGGTTTTCCAATCTTGGAAAGCTTTGTTTGGTCACATGAAGTGTCACTCAATAGAGAGGGAAAGAGTGTCTATCAACAATAGCTTGGAAGAGCAGCAAGATTCTTGGACCAGTGCCAAAAACCAGAAGTTGGTCATAGATAGCCAATCTGACAATGAAACTGCTGCTCCTAATCGTAGGAAGAGATCCAAAAGCAGAACAAGGTACATAGGCACTGCGAATTCTTCTTGTCTGTCTTTTGCTAATAATGCTTCCTCTTCTGCTTCCGAGATTGAACAAGAACAAGAAGAGGTTGCCATGTGCTTAATGATGCTTTCCAGGGATGTTGGTCAATGGGGTGGCTTGAATTATGTTGCAGAGTCCTCTGACTGTTATTCTGGTTTTTTTGAAACTAATCGAACCAAGTCTAAAGCGGAGGGAAAGACTGCTACTTGCAACGGTAGTGAGAGTATGAAAGTGAAGACACTTAGTGACAAGAATATGGAGACTGGAAAATCAGAACTCTCTGCTTCTGAGAGAAAAGGGCCACTGAAGAGTGAAAAAGTTAGCAACTCTCAACTAGATGATGAATCTGGAATTGAATTGGAAGAGAACTCAAAAGAAACTGGTTTGGTTCAAGTTGAAAATGCCCCCCTCAAGTACAATCGAAGCAAGAGAAAGTCAAATGATTCACTTGATACAGAAATGAAGACAACAACTGATGCTCTGGATTCTGAAGCTTACAAGAATGCTGTTAAAGGTAGCAAATTTGAGTGCGCCACTTGCAAAAAGGTCTTCCAATCTTACCAAGCTCTAGGAGGACACAGAGCTAGCCACAAGAAGATGAAAGGTTGCTTTGCTTCCAAATCTGCCAGTAGTGAAAATAGCATTGACACAGAACTTTCTCCGGAGCCAACAGCAGACAGTAAACTCGCCAGAAAAGTCGGTCCAACTGTTAACTTGACAACTGATTGTGACAACAAGCCAGAAACAAGTTATGGGGCAAAGAAGATTAAAGGGCATGAGTGCCCAATTTGTTTCAAGGTTTTTCCATCAGGACAAGCATTGGGGGGCCACAAAAGGTCTCATTTAATTGGGAGCTCAGAGGCTAGAAACAGCACCACAATTCAGGCATCAAACCCTGCAATTAGGGACTTCCTGGACCTCAATCTTCCTGCTCCTTCTGAAGAAGAAAGCAATGGGCTTGTTGGGTTCAATTCATGGTGGATTGGAAGCAACCACAAGCATGAAGCCCTTGTGGGTTTGATCTCCAACTGAATTCCACAAACAAAGATTCAAGTATGTACAGATTCATTATTTCTTTACAGATACAAAAGTAAAAACCACTGAGAGGTATTCCTTCTCATGCTCTCTCTGACTTGGTTAACCATCTCATCCAATCTTCAACTAAGTGTTGCAAACTGCTTTTTGTTATCACTTTATTTGCCATTTTTCACTTAAGTTATAGAATAAGTGTCTTTGTTGCAAACCTTCTGGCATACTGATATCTCAAGCCTGGACAACTTACCACCATACTGTACTTGCAAGTGATGTTAGTAAATCTGAACTTGAGCCCTACTTTTCTCAATCACAAGTTTGTCTTTGTTTTCGAGTCATCATTTTCACTTGGCACCAAAGACTAATGAGTGACTTCTTGAAAAAAACTGGAGGGTATGTAATGTCATGGGAGAAGGAGAAATATATATAATAATGTACACAAAGATAGCATGTGAGCTCAAGGTGGTTGTTTAGTCACCTACCATAAAACATGACAACCCATCTCACTTCCTTTTCTTCTCAAGCCATTAATATATTCCAAGAAATCCAATCTACCACGTCTAAGTAGAAAGGTCATTATACATGAACCACTTCAACTAGTTTTGCTAGTAAGAATTTAGTTCAGCAGAAGAAGAAGCTTGAAGACACCACATCTCATTAATGGAATCATAATCTAATTAAGAAAGATTGATTATGCTAAGCAAAATCATTAAGCGCAACGTGGCATTCAATCTCTTCTCCTGCAAAGAAAGTTGGCAATCATAATAGATAATTATCAGGGCTAACAATGCAATTCAATCCCTTAACCCATTTTATTTTGTGCAGTATCAGATCAGTTTTGTTCTTAACTTTTACTTGATCTAGAAGCTGGCAGTTGGTGCTTCTTTGTCTTGACTAGCAGTACAGAAATAATTTGTTGGCCTTGACTGTTGGCTTTGCGCAAGTAGGCGGGCATCTACAGGGAACTGAATTAATAAAACAGTTTATATATATATATATATATATGATTAGGCCTAAAATTTCAAATAATGAGACAAATTTGAGTATACATATCAATGGACTAGGCCGGGCCGGGTTAGGAGTGACCCGAGCCTGACCCACCCGAGGGTTGGCCGGCCCATTAATTCTCTTTCTTCTTTTCCCTATATGTCGTTATTACAATGAGGATAAGATCAACTTCATTCTCACAATTCATATATACTTTTCCACGCATACATGTGATAATTGAAATTTCAATTGTTTAGGTTTCATGTTTACGTGCTTCGTGTGTTTTCGGTTTTCTGCAGCTCCTTGCAAACGCTAGACTAGAACATGTTATCAGCAAACTTCAAGGGTGTGTTTGCATACACGCACCCATAGCATTTAATCAGAGAAATATATTGGGGTATTAATATATTATTTTAATATCCATGAGAAGAGTAGTAAGACAACTCGTTAAAGGTCCAACATCTATGGGGGCAAGTATCATGCGCCCAAAGTCAAGCCAAGCCAACATGGACCCCGGAAGACTTCGTCAAAGGTCAATCGTAGAAGACAGAATTTTATATTTGAATCAAAATTGAAATATATAATATCAGCTTATCTTAGTCTAAAGAGTTGATAAAGGTACATCCAAAGTTTCCAAGTCCAATGTCTACACAATTTTGAAAACTAAAATTATATCTTTATTTAAGCTGTAGTGTGATCATGGATTTCTTTAAAAATAAAGAATTTCTTCCTAAATGTCTGACTTCTACTTTACTCCTTAAACTTTTGGAAATGATACCTTTGAAAAATTGGAGTGGAACCAATCTCGTGCGCAGTAGAATAATTACGAAATTTTTTAGGATTTGATATTTTAAAAGTCAAAATCACTTAAATTTTATACAATGGATAACACATAAATTACAATAAAACATGAATCGTAATTTGTACCTTATTCTAAAGCTTGATCTTTTGTTGAGAAATTGGGATGAGATTTGATCTCAATCGTAGCGGAATAATTACGAACCCTTTTCGTATTTTGATTTCCTGAAAACAAAGATCACTTTAATTCAATAAAATGATTAACACATAAATCATAACAAAGCATAAATCTTAATTCGTACCTTATTCTAATGCTTAATATTTTCTTTTTGTGTCCTCTGAACCGTTTTTGAAACAAGTCTATCTCAATCACTGTAGCTACACAAATGTCCGACCTCTAATGATATTCATAGAACAAGTTGAAAGAACTCTGTAACATAAAGAGTTAAGCAAGAAGTGTTAGCTCTATTAGAGCTTAAGCTTATTTATAATAAATTTTGGACATTTTAACAATTTAATTGAAATTAAATTCTAATTTTAATTAAAATTACAAATAACTCTATTTAAATGTTAATTATGCTCAAATAAGATCCAATATCTCATATTGACCTTTATTTATTAAATATCTTATATTTAATTAGAAAGTTTTTCAAACTTTACAATCAAGTCTAACTTAATTAAAAATATCTATGCTCTCTTCAACCTGTTCTTTATGTATGATCCATTAAGTTCCCAAAGATATTGACAATGATTATAAACTTAATTTTAATTCATAATTAGAATTAAATAAATTAAAACTCATTTTAATTTATCTTTAATTCTCTAATTAAACAATTTATGATCGTAAATCAAGATTAGCGTCTAGAAATACATCACACCTAAATATTTAAAAATGTTGAAGTAATTTTGACTAACTTTTTCGTGCATGATTTTTCTGTATAATTTAATTCTTTCATCATACAATTTTTTGATTAGACTGAGCATGTAATTAATGTCTACTCTTTTTGAGTCCAATCATATTAGTTTTCTGCCGTTAGTTATTGATCCAATTAATGACATTTGTAAAATATTTATAAAGCATTATTCCACCTTAGCTAAGGATTTCTCAAATCAATACTATTCAAGAACAATGTAACATTCTCCTAATTACTTTAGGGTGATGAATCATATCTTGATTACACAACTATCTCTATAT
Organism: Erythroxylum roraimae; assembly: GCA_027568915.1. Classification (NCBI taxonomy): domain Eukaryota; kingdom Viridiplantae; phylum Streptophyta; class Magnoliopsida; order Malpighiales; family Erythroxylaceae; genus Erythroxylum; species Erythroxylum roraimae. The sequence goes on along the minus strand of JAOSBL010000006.1, from coordinate 25,600,205 downwards.
AATTCATACTACATCTAATGACTACCGATTAAATAACCTATGATTAGAATATGTTATAAATAGTATCAAAACAAAACAATTCTTATACAAGATAACTTTGGAGACCTCAAGTTAAAATATCACATATAGAATCATTACAATGAGAATTTCTATAAACATACAAGTAATGTTCCAAATGAAATTTTCATTTTGGGTTAGTTTAGTGAACTTGTTCTCTAATAAGCACCCACATATTTTTTTTTGGTAAAAAGCACCCACATATTTGTTTAAGCATTTCCATACTTTAGTCTATGAGATCAACTACTTCCTTCATAAGTAGAAACAAAACGTTTGCTAATCTTTTTACGCTCTATTAAAGTCCAGTCTTAATAGAACAATAACAAAGAACAATTTAGGGATAATATATAAATGTAATATAAATCTCATAATTATAATCTCATTATAATTTCATTTGTAATGTATAATTATCCTATGGATTTTATCATATACATCTAAACATGTACAAGATAAAGAATGCATTTAAATATTTGTCACTAAACTGCAACTAAAATTATTGGTTGTAGGATATAAACCAACACTTTTTTCTTGTCATTCCCTCAAACTGTTTCCGAAATCAGCTTATCTCAAGCAGCGCAATTGTCCGATCTCTAATAGTATCTATAGAACGTGTCAAGAGAATTTTGTAACAGCTATAGAGAATGTTAGGCAAGGAGTGCCAGTTCCCTTAGACTTTAAGCCCATTTATAATAGATTTTTGATGTTTTAGTAATTTAATTAAAATTAAATTCTAATTTTAATTAAACTTTAATTAAAATTACAAATAATTCTAATATCAATTATGCTCAAATAAGATCCAATATCTCATATTGATCCCTATTTATTAAGTATCTTATATTTAATCACAAATTTTCTTAAACTTTACAATCAAGTCTAGCTTGATTAAAATACTTTTCTCTCTTCAACATATTCTTTGCATGTGAGCTATTAGGTTTCCAAATATGTTAAGAATGAATATAAATTATAACCCTAAATCATATTTAAAATTAGATAAATTAAACTCCTTTAATTTATCATTCTAATTAAATAATTTATATCTATAAATTAAGATTGACGTCTAGCAACACATCATGACTACCCAAATATTTAGGAATGCCAAAGTGATTTTGATTAACCTTCATATAATTGAATTTTTTTATCATACAATGTTCCAATTAGATAAAGCACGAAATTAAAGTTTATTCTATTTGAGTCCAATCATATTAGTTCTCTACCATTAGTAATTGATTCAACTAACAACATTTAAAAATTGTTTTAAAGTGTTATTTCACCTTGGACGAAGATTTTTCGAATCAATATTAATCGAGAACAATGGAACATTATCCCTATTTACTTTAGGGTGATGAATCGTATATTGATCACTCAACTATCTCCATATAATTCATATTAATGACTACCAGCTGAGCTATTCTTAACTGTAATAAGTAGTATTAAAAGATATCAATTTTTATATGAAATAACTTTGAAGATCTCAAGTTAAATAATCACTTATACAATCATCACAATGAGAATGTCTATAAACGTACAAGTAATGTTCTAAATATATTTGTCATATAGGGTCAGTTCACCGAATTAATTTATTGTAGGAGATAAACCACCAGATACGAATTATTCCAAAAAAACCTTCTTTTCTTTTTTTTTTCTTCTTTTGGTGTTGAATGCATAATTCAGCTATGAATATCTTAAAAAAGTTTCGTGATAGCTAATATAAAGCACAGTCAATGAATGATGTTGAAGTTTTATACTTTCTGATGCACTAAATCAAAATGATCGATAGTAAAGCAATATCTTCTTTATATCACGTTAGCTTCTCTGAAGTAAATGTTAACGAGTAGCGTTAGTTTGCTTTCAAGTAAGGAAAGAAAAATGTGATTTTTTACTTCAGTTTTGTATACGAGTCATGAAAAAGGATGCCTCTGTCAAGCCATTATCACGCCTTGATTGGTACTTCATTACAATATTATATATCTTATAGAAGCAGAGAATGAGAAAGAACCAGATATTAATTATAGAAAAACAATAGGACATTATTTATAGGCTGTAATTACGAAATGAAATCCTCTCTACCGCTTACGTGTGGACGAAATTAAATAGAACAGATTGGAACATGATAAACGACACAGAAGATCAGCTCCTCAAATAATGTTAGTCCACCTCTTAACATTTTAAGAAAAATTTGTTGAATCACGGAAACTAATCACAAGAATTTCTCATATGTTTAAAAGGCAAAACCAGTCATTTATATCTCAGTTATCCTATATATTTGAATCTTTCGTTCAAAATGCAAACTTTTAACCACAAAGTCAGGATTGGATTTTGAGTCAAGAGATTGGTTCGTAAATTTGTATGATGTTATGAATGTGGACAAAATAATGGTTTGACTACTGTTTTAGCAAATTTTAACTTTTAGATTAAAATAAGCTTTCATTTACATCAGAGTCCAAAGAATAGGTGACTCTGTGTAACTATTTGTTGGGCATGCATATTAACCTATGTGTATACTTAAATATAAGCATTAGCCGCCTTGAAGTCACGTACCTATGCATGCTCCAAAAAATGTCTTTCCGGATTGATGTGATTACCAACGTGGAAAACTAATTATTAACCGTTAAATATGATGCAAAACAAGTCTATTTTTTTTTTTTTACTATAAGGATATTCAAATATTAAAAAGAATATGTAACAAAATATTGAAAAATGATAAATATGTCTTGAATGCATAATGAAATAGGAGATCGATGTATACACAAGCGTAGTTAATGGCTTAGTATCCATTTTAGAAAGAGGACTGATAATGATAGAATTTAATGGTTTAATAATATGGCTTGATCATTAATCGATTGGTGGAATTGAAAATTACATGTATCCACCAAACCAAAAAATGTTACTTTTTTCTCCTTCTTCTCGTGACAAACATTAAGAACATATAATTCATAATACAATTTCTTTCAGATGTGATGTGGTCTGAACGTTTCATTTTCCTTCTTCACATGACAAACATTAACCCAAGATATAATTGATATTAGTCTTTTTTAAATATAAGTGAAGAACATGCAGTCTAAATGTGCCATTTCAATGTTTCATATGTGAACTTATGGTATTTGTGTGCCTTTTGTAAGTTTAGAAGCATGAATGTGTATATAATGATTCACTAAAGTATGAAATCATATAATAATATGTCATAATTATCTTATAAAGTTTCTTGTTATATGGACTTCTACTTTATTCCAAGTTTAAAAATTGATATTATTATGAATTATTAGTCTTCTAACTTCTACCACAAGCGTTAGTTTGTAATAAAAGTTTCTAAATTTTGACATCTCAAATTCAGTATAGTAGTTTCAATTCAGTCTAAATCTATTTTATTTTTATTTTATATTTAGTGGATGCTTAAGTGGTGATGATCTCAACTTAAATGTGTTGTTATTTTTTTTCTATTTAATTTGGATTTTAACCTCTGAAAGGATAATTTTTACTAGGGGTGTTCAAGTAAACCCGCGAACCTGTGAACCGGACCTGAACCGCATGAACCGAACCTATAAATAAGGTTAACCGAACCTGAAAAATCAGGTTCATGGTTCAGGTTCAGATTTTTAACTTGCGGTTCTAGGTTAACCGAACCTAAACCGCACCTATAGCAGTTAACCGAACCGAACCTGATTTATAGGTTT
>JAOSBL010000006.1:25526077-25544505 GCA_027568915.1 Erythroxylum roraimae | reverse complement strand
TTTTATATTTTCAGTGGGCCTCAAGGAATTTTTTAAAAACTATTATCTTATGCATTTAGCGAGATTATTATTTTATCTCATTGGCCCAAGTCGAGACCGAAGAAAATTATTATTTAATCGAGATTATTCATTTATCGAATATTCATTTATCGAGGTTTTATTGTATTACATTATGAATCCTTCCATCTTTCTCAAATAATAATTTCTTAATATTATATTCATTTACATTTTATTCCATTATAAATCATTACATTCCGTTCCATTAAAAACTTTACGACTAACTAAACATATCCCAAGGATATTCCACCGAGGGGTGAAGGACCATCTTGATTATGTGGGACAATGGGAGGGACTATGAATTTAGAGATTTAAGGTTTTTAAAAATTTAATTCTTAAATTAAGTTATATTTTATAGCTTAAAACTCACGTGAACATTCTTAATTTTTTTTAAAAAAATAACAAACTAAATTGATAAAAATCTTTATGATTCTCTCAATTGAAAATTGTTTTTTAAATATTAAATTTTAATTTAATTTTGAGACAAATCTTTAGAAGGAAATGACTTTGCAACACCGCTGTTCAATAATAACATTAACTCCATATTAAAGCACAATTTTCATACATCAAAGGTCAATAAGGAATTGTTCCAACGAGTCTTGAATCATCAGTTGACATGTATTTCGCTCAATTTAAAGGCTCACAGTAGTCGGAGCACAAATTCCAAAACAAGATGGAGCTGCTGCGAAAATATACCTAAAGCTTCTGACAGTTGGTATCAGAATAGATTGATGACAATGTCAAATTGCAGTCCACGAAATGTGTTTTTTTGAAAGTTAAAAGGAAATATATTAATTTAGCAAAAGCTATATTATATAAGCATTACAATCAAACATATGTAAGCTACAAACAAAAAACCAGCTAACCAAAATACAGAGTATCGTCTACATGTTTTATGTAATGCTAAAGGAGAACAAGAAACCCTTCCAGAGGGCTCACTTGTTAACTCTGAATCATGAGCATAATTTGTTGTATACTATTAATCTTAAGTAAAAGTCCTTTAAATTGAACATGATTAGTAGAGCATCTAGAGAGTAAATTTTTTGTGTTGCATCTGAAAAAGATCAAAATTGGTACAAAAGTTATACCACATAATCCCAACAACTTCACCTTCTTCATTCATTCTAATAACTTTAATAACATCTAATATTTGAGATTCAATTAGGTTATAATCCCAACAGCTTTTGTTCGCAAAACCTGACTAATAAAAACTCAACTATTGCATGGTTAGAAGTTCCTAATTGAGCTCTATAAGCATTGGCCGCCATTGTTATTTGTTTAAGCATATTCAAAATGTTGTATTCAAACATTCCATCAATATTCTATTTATAGAGAGAAGAAGCATTATAGCTAGTCCATTGCCAGACGTTTAGTTTATTTTATAATTTTAAAATAGAAAAGAATTATTTATATTTTTATAAAATTAAAAAACTATTTTATAATTTTAAAAAATATCTTAATCAGTCATATTAGAACTAAAATCGAAATTCGCAACTGTGTAAAACCTTATAAACAGAAGAATGAAATTTCAAATTGTTCCACAGTAGCATCAAAAAGAATTTGAAACCAGAGAAACTATCACTGTATTCTTCATAAAATACAATATAATCTTTACTCACAACAGGTACTGTACTGTTCACAAAGCAGGAATAAAACCTTGACTGGATCTTGGGTCAGACAGATTGGCTTTAAAAATACGGTGATAATCTTGTCAAATAAAAAGTATCAAATTCGCAGATATGGAAGTTTACCATTTACACAATACTTGCTCTCCCACGGAAAGAAACGCAAAAAGATCATAGATAACGGTTCAATCGACAATTACTCTTCAGGCATCAACCACATAGAAGCAACTGTACCCTAGCTTCGAACTGTACTATGTCATGGGTGAATCAAATTAAAAGATCATAGGAAATTGCTACTCAACAACAATTAGGATTGCTTAAATGAAATTCCAGTACTAAACCTCCGGCGCGATTGAAAGGTCAAGTAATTTAGAGAAATTTGTGGACCACATGCAAAAAAGTTACAAAAGTAAGAGATGACTGGACTAGAACATAATCTACAATGCCAAATATTTTGCTTCCACAAAATCCAAAGTCCCTGAACTTCAGAATTTAGTACTCAACTTCTCGTCAGTATTATTGAAGCAGCTTTATGAAACCAGGACCCAAAAGTACACCCTAAGACCTTGTAAATCTACACCCACACTCGCAAAATTTGAGCTTAAAAAGGAAAGAAAAAAAAAAAGGCTAGACCGAACTATTGATCCATATAAAATTTGAAGAAATGAGAAAGGACTAGGCACTAATAGAAATGAAAACACAACTTTTTGTGGGACATCAAGGTATTTAGATGTCTCTAAGACTATGATATTCATAAAAACTTGTGGAAGCTCTATTGTCAGTCTCAAGGATGCAGTAATTGTTAGCAAATCAGTACTGATGACTGTGAAAACAGAATGCCTGCCAGGAATGGGAGATGGAACAAAAAGATGAACCAAATGGAGCAACCATTATTTTGAGAATACAAAAATTCCGTGAGAATGTCAATACACAATTTTTAGCTATTTTCAAGCATCAAGCCACGTTTCCTGATTTGTAACAGAGAAAGAAAATAGCATGGCGTGAAACTGTAATTTCTCTTTAGACATTCAATTTTGCATATGCTATCATTCTTTTAAGAATGAAAAAGTGGACCAGATTGAAAAGAACTAACAGCCTCCATCACTTTCATGGAGAAAATCTAGTATCCAACACTCTACATTCCCACTCATGGGGTTATGGTGAGCAATTTTCAGTAAATTAGAAGAAAATAAAAGAATAAGAAATGTGGAGGTAATTGGTAAATAAAGAGAAGAAAATCAATTAATTAATTATCAAAGTGAAAGACATTGTACCCTGTCAGGGAGATTCTTAGGCATAGGAAGAGCAGTAACATATCTCTGAGGGCAGAATTTCTGCATAAGTGCAGGAGCATCAGAAGATGACATCTCAGACATGTCAGCTTGGCTCCGGCCATGGAACTTGGCAAACCGATTAATAACAGAAATTTTCCCTAGCTCCTGACATTCAAGTCTCAAATCTGAATATGATAAACTCTTGTCCAATCTGCATCATCAGTAGCAAACAGAAAAAGGCATATGAAAACAGGACCACAATATAGACCACAGGAACTTGGATTTATCACAATTCACAACCGTGGTAACTTTCACAAGCTAAGAGGCCGTTTAGTTCCACTTTTATTTTTTGTTCTGATTTTTAATTTTAAATTTCTGTTTTTAGTTTCTATTTTTTTCAAATAAAACAAAAACATATTTAGTTGTTAGTGTCAATGTAGTTATATTTTTATTACTGATGATAATTATATATCAGATAAAACTTAAAAATAAAATATTTTAAATTCATTAAACTTATTTTAATCTCTTATATAATATTTATTAATAAATTATCAATAAAATTATTTTATTTTATTAAAATAAATAATTTAAAAATTAATATTTATTTTAAATATATTTTAATTATTAAATCAAAATTTTATTCAAAATACTGTAAATTTAATTATATTTATTAATAATTAAATAAATTGTTAAATTAAATTAAATTATTTATAATTTTAATTAATTAAATATAATATAAAATTAAACTATTCATATTTTTATTAATAATTAATATATTAAATAATAAATAATATATATTTAGTTGATAATAAATCAAATTAAAAAATAGAAATAGAAAACAAAATCACTTTTCATAGTTTCATAAATTTTAAAAACTGGAAGAAACCAAAATTGAAAATAGAAATTAAAAACTCAAATAAACAGTTTTTTTTTACTAACTTTGAAAACAAAAACAAAAAACTAAAATCATAAATGGAAATAAACAGGCCTAAATATCTCAAATAGTTTTCTAAACATGAGGGGTAACTTTTTGAACACATAATGCAAATATTTGAATAGTTTTGACTTACTACTTTATTACCAATTACACCTAGTCTTATGTTTGTTACAAAATTTTCTCAACTTCCATATAATATTATACATAGTACAAGGGAAGACTTTCTCTAAGACCATACACATTGTATCCTATAAATATGAATTTAAGGCTATAAAAACAGTAAAATGTAGGGTCAACGACAATATCCAATGAAGAAAAAGTGAAGAAAGGTTCATAGGGATGTGTTTCATGAACATACAATATCCAGACACCATATGTGCCAAGGTTGAACAGACAATAATACTACTGGAAAAACACTAAAAGGAAACGAGGAACCATCTCAAAATAGGAAAAAGTAAAACAATAGCAATGCTCCAATCCTATACCCTAAAATGGATGCGTTGCAGAACTTAAAAATTGTGCTAGTGTACAATGAGAATCTGACTTGGATATGAAGAAACTTTTAACACAGATAAATGTCATGTGACTAGATTAAGGATAGTTCTGTGACCTACTGATGAATTAGCAGAGTTATTCATAGTTCTGTGACCTACTGATGAATTAGCAGAGTTATTCTGCACAGTTCAGTATTGGTTTGATATGGGGCAAGCATAAGCCCAAAAATTCCAAAAGCTCCCCATAAAAGACCAAAGAGGATGAAAAGGCCAAATAGGAAAGATCCAAAGACGTAGCTTCAAATTGAATACTGGAATTGGATATGCAAAGAGTTACCTCAACACAACATTTTCTAGTCTCTTAGCTCTGCTCACTAAGTCTTCCATAATCTTTAAAAAGTACTCATCATGGATTCTGTCCAATGTTTTAACCTTCTCCCTGAGGCTGATAATAGGAAGAAAGGGGGAATAGAAAATTATGAAAATAAAAAGGATACACAAAGATAGATGGGACTTTTTTCAATAAACAAAATAATATTGACCAATTCAGTGGCAACGCTTACAGATTTCCACTTTGCACTGGTAAAAGAGTATCAATTCTACTGCAGAGAGCACTGCAAGCATGTCCTAGTGTGGATCTGGCAACAACATTTGCAACACCGTCATACTGAGAAACAGCATCCGCAGAGAGAATTGATGTCAGTGGCGGGGGAAACAGCAGCTGCATTAGTTGTGTTGTCATTATAAGCCTTCTTCTTGATCTAAGGACTGGAGATGCATCATTGAACATTTCAGTTTCATCTTCCACCTGCCATTAGAATTGAACTTATTGGAGCTCCCACGCTAAATAAAAGTCAATATTTATTTGGAGTGAAAAATGAGGGAGGAGAGCAAATACTGATCATTCCAAACTCCATAATGCCCTTTCTTTCCTCACATCTTTTAAGAAAAGCCAGCATAATAATAGCTGAGTAAAATTGATGAGACTTATCATGGATTATTACCTTCTCAGTCAAGCGGTTTACTGCCAGGGCCCAATCCTTTTCTGCTGCACTGCAATAACAAATAAAACAGTGACATGTAAGAAAAGGAAAATATGACCCAACACTGCAATTATCGCAGAATTTACTTGACAACATAACAAGTAGCTTTGCATTATAGAATTCCGAGATACATATGCCAATCACCTGACATTCTGAAGCTTTTGGGGGCCCTCTGTCACTTCTTTGTACCAAGGAACAAGTTCAGAAGTAGCACTTTTACGCTTCTTTGGACTCATAACCAACATATTGGTATCAGCAGAATTGGACTGCAATATCTGAGGTGATGCAAAATTCTCAGCTGCCAGTGATTCAGGTCTTAAGCACTTTTTAAGAACTCTATAATCATCAGCAGCAGCATCCTCTTGCTCCGAAGAACTATGAACAACCAAGTTATTGGAAGGCTTACTAACAGTGAAAGGCAATTCTGCAGTCTTCGTGGTGGCATTTTCCAGTGTATCATACACAGGCAACATCTGCCCATTTTTAAAGGTTCCATACTGATTAAACCAGGATGGAGCCATCTGGGGACTGACAGAAGAATTCTCACCTCTAAAAGAAGCTACAACATTACTATTAACAAAATTACGAGTATCATTCTGTCCAATTGCAGGGACATCTTGAGAGGATTCACTTTTATCTCGATTATCTGTTGGTTTTGGTGAAAAGCTTAGCATCTTAGTATCTCCAGATGCATTGGAAGTATGGTTTGTTGATGAATCCTTGACCATATTATGGTTTCTATGAATTGTGTGTCCTCCTTGGGTAGCCACTACCTGTGCGACCACAGCACCATCAAGACCCTTAAACCTCTTCAAACTCCTACTACTAGAATCAACTTCTGAATCTTTCATGCTCTGATGTTGGTGCATGAGGGAGTAATTAAGATGCAAAGTATTACTGGGAATTAGAGATTGGCCAAAAGTTTCAATTTCTTTTTGAGTACTGACAGGTTTTGAAAGAGAGATGCCATCAAGATAATCTATAACAGCTTCTTTTCCATGTGAAGCACTCACTGTTTTCTGCACAGAGTCATTCCCAGTTGAAACTTGCTGTCTTGATTTTCCTTCTGATTGTTGCTCCTTCCCAACAAAACCATGTGAATTTGGAAACCCAACAGATTCAGGTGGACCATTCCCTCCTCTTTGTGCATTTTGATCTTCCAGCTTCTGTGGAAAAGAGAGAGTCGTTTCCAAACTTTCATTTGGTTCAACATTGGACTTCAACATATTGGACCACACCCTGAAAGGCTGACTACCAAATGAACACTGCTGTGATGAAACACTGGTCAAAATAGGAGACACTTTTCTAGGAGCACTGTCCTGTGACACACCAGAAATCTCGTACAGCTGCATAGGTGCGGCAGCTTCCAACACTGGAAATTGCTGGGCAGAATCACTTGCATGCTTTTGGTTATGCGGCCCCAGATACGGGACCTCAGTAATGTCAGTCTGTGCTGTACTTCTGGATGGTCCTAATGATTCCAATGCTGGTTCACATGCTGGATCTCTCTCAAAGGACTTATCAATCTGTTTCACAAAATTATTAATAGGTAAATCGACGGACTGAGTGTATGTTGGGCGACCAGTTGTATCATTCATTTGCAGACTTTCATTGTGTCTTCTTGGGTAAGAAAAGCCAGGAGAAAAAGAAGCAGATATCTCTTCTTGGAGATGCTTACTATTTTTTCCAGTTGCAGTAAACATATTAGTCCTTACTTCTTGAGATGTTTCACTTGAAAGCGGTAAGGACTGGGCAGAGGATGCAGAAGCCAGCCAGGCACAACTCTTCTCTCCTACTCTTGAACTCATGCTATTAGTTAGATTATGTTTCATCCCTGATGGACTCCCAGAAGAAAATATACGCTCTGGATGGGAGGGGCGCTGAGATGGTGGAGCCAATTGTAAACCAAATCCTTGAGAAGTAAAAGATTGATTTTTCTGGAGTGATCCATCAGACGTGTCAGCTTCAGGCATCTCAGAAGATTGAGTGTGATTGGAAGAGCTGGGGCCCATCACATTCCCAAGCTCCCTCACTTGATCCACTTTTTGAAGTAGCTCAAGCATGTTTTGACTGCAGAATACAGACCATTAAATTTCCACTAAGTAAATTAAGAAAAGGTAAATAAGAAGAAAAAGAGCATTTGCAAGAGAAAAACAATTGAACTTTTTGTTTATATATCTGATTACAAGATTGAAACACAAAATAGAGAGCAACAAAAGCACATTCATTACCAATATAAGAGAGCTAATTCAAGAACCAACGGTTTGATACAAAATATCCAACTACCTTGATGTTGCAGTCTTATTTGCTGCATTTTCTCCATGAAAACTAGTTGAATGTGCCTGCAATTATATTCAACACGAAACCATCAAAATCTTCTCAAACCTGCAGTATAATTAATATGAAAAACATAACGGACATGGTATAAGCTCATGAAGCAAGGCAACATTCAACGTCTACAGTACCATTGAATTTCTAGCCATATGACTAGGAAGGGATGATTGCCCAATGTATCCCTGATGCACCGCCTGTGAATGCATAATAGTTCTTGCTTCTTGAGAAGGGTCAATATCAACTACCACATCACCCATGGGATGATATTGAAATTTACGAATTCCAGAAGGCTTCCGAGCAACATGAGTTGAAGACTTCTGTTTACCCCTTGGTGAAGCACCTGAATCACTGACATTTAACCAAGAATTTTCTCTGGCACCAGCAGTTGAAGCCTGGTGGGAGATTTTTTTGGAGCTATTATCTTCATTTTCCCTTATATTCACATTCTGTATCTCATGAGTTTCATCTATCCCATTATCCAAATTATTTCCAGAAGAACGATGAGGTGGATGGGTCTTATCAATATGAGATTGAAATTTTGTTGGGATCTCATTTGCTGCAGCATTCACTGAAGAATCAAAATGCTTCCAGCCATCAATACTACTTCTGTTTGAAATCTTTTGGATGCTTTCCTGGTTGGGCCTCATAGTGTCTGAATTCGACACTGCAGCAACCTGGTTGTGGTTAGAATTTTCTACATTGACCTGTGGGCCTCCACCAAGAGCCCTTACCCCAAATACAGGACTCTTCTGGTCAGTCCCCTGAGAAATGTGTAATGAGCTTTCATTGTGGGCATTTTTTAAAGCAACACCTGAACTGAGTGACATTGAATCGACAAAGTTCCAGCTATTTGGGCTGCCACTTTGATGGCTACCAATAGTATATGGCGGTATGCTGTGATTTGTCCATGAATTTGTATCTATACCTGACGAAGGAGAAACTTTTTCATATATATTATTGCCTCTATCAACTGCCTTCTGTACAAGGCTATGTTCTAACCATTTGGTTCCTTCCCCAGGTACCTGCGCACTAAATCTCTTAGAAGAGCTAAACTGCAACCTCTCACTCTGTTCAGGTGAAGTTTTGATCCCCGGTTGTAGAACTCTGTTAATTGAATCATCGGATGGAGATAACAGCCTAGAATTTTGCATAGAAACAGTCTGCATACTGTTGCTGGTCCATGGCAAAGACTGCTGTTTGCTATCGTCGCTAGCAGTTGGCTGATTCTGAGCTGGAGGTTGGTTATTTCGGAAAGTCAGACCACTCCACTCTTCTTGTAGCCCTACGTCACCGTGTGAAGTCTCTGCTACAGCAGATTGCATGAGAGCACTCCAACTCCCACTCTGCAGAGAAGGAAATGTGCCACAATAATCTGAACCATCAAAGATGTTCTTACCTCCTGAACCCAGATTAGCACCCTTGCCAAAGGCATCCAACAAATTGTCATCTGAACCAAACAAAATCTTTTCTTCAGTAGGATCCAAGGTAGGCACATTTTGTAAAGGACAAACATGCATCATGGCTTCCTCCTGTAATGTTCCCAATGGATGAACCACATCATGCCTATCACGAACTTGCTGCATAAATCCATTGCTTTGCCGTGGACTCAGTTGCTGCAAGTTTTCAAAATTAAATCCACTATTTACACCTTGAGCATCAGCGTTCCTAATCAAGTTTTTAACCTGATATGCCTGTCCGGACAATGAACTCCCTTCCTGCATGTCAACTTGTTCGGGAAACCCAGAATAAGGATTAGCTGGAGATGAATTACTGCTGCCTGATATCTGCTGCATTGTGGTTGTGGTCTTCTCCATTTGCATGCTAGAATAATGACTTGGAGTGATTCCTGTTCCAGAGATAGGGACACCATAAAGAGACTGATCAACCTGCTGAGAAACCATACCCATCAATCGTGGTGTCTGGCCCTGTTCCAAGGGAAATAAATGTCCACTTGAGGATGCCTGTAAAACTGAAGGCACACCATGCTGATGCCAGTTTGGACTAGTTGCAGCAAGCTCAGGCTGCCATGAAAAATTAGATGCAGCTTGAACCGGAATGCCATTGATCAAATACTGTGAATGATTGCTAGCTTCCTGTTGTGCAAAAGAAGAAACCTGATTTAGAGAATTAAGTTGCCTTGCTTCTTGTTGCTGCATTTGTTGCTTTTGGAGATGCTGCCTCTGAATTTCTTGCACTTGCTTAATTAAATATTGTTGCTGTAACAGCTGCAAGTCATTAATGCCTGGCTGTTGCCTCGGCAAAGATTGCAGCATATCAGGATGGTGGTTATTCATTTGCTGTGGCCCTCCAAAAAAGTCAAAATTAACTGGAGATTCATGGGAATCCATCATTACTGAATTTTTTTGAAGAAGCTTAGAACCATTCCCTAGCTGTGAGTCAAGGACTGAAATTCCTCTTGAAGTTAGATTGTGCCGACCAGCTTCTGTATCCATTCCCAGAAAATTTGTTTCATTCTGCCTAGTTGCAAAAACCTGATGCCCATGCATATATCCATTCAGAGTTGTCAGTTGGTTTTGAGATTGACTTCTGCCAAACTCAGGCCTCAGGATAGCTTGTGAAAAGTTAATACCATGCTGCATGATTGATGACTGCCCACCATGTCCTCTTTCATGATCAGCTAATTTTGAAATAAAAGAATGCACTTAATAACAGAGATCTTATGATATCTCATGTGTAAACCTAAAATTAAGCATCCTTAGTCTCATAATTTAAACAAATGAAAGAAGCAAGGATAGAGTTCCTTTAGATAATATCAAAGAGGACACCAACTTCTAAAGATTTGCACAACTTATACCTGAAGGTTGTGTATTGTGATTCTTTATGTTTGCACCAAACTGTCTCTGATTTCCAGCCCACAGATTGTTACTTAGCCCAGGCCAGCTTGCGTCAACCACCTGTGGGTGATGCTGGCCCTGGGACAAATCCTCCTGGCCAAAGAAATTATGAATCCTATCACCAACTTCGTTGCCAGGCATAGATTACCCACTCCACAAACTTTTCAGTGGCCTTAATTTTGTAACTGGGAATTCACCACCTAAAAGGAAAACAAATAATCCAAATTAACCTGTAGAACAATTTAATTAATTAAAATGAAACTGCATGAAATTCTTTTTAATAAGAATCATCTCCAAACCTGTTCTCTTTCATTTAAGAGACACCCCTACTGGCCCTACTCAAAATCTCGCACTGCATAAAATAATTTAAAACATCAATAGAAGGTAGTGATATCACATTTACGAATGGAAAAATATTTAATCAGAAGCCAAAGAAAATATTATATAAGAGTTGTCATAGAAGAAAAAACATGACAGCATCTCACATAATGTGAATGCACCCATAAACTGCCACAGAGTTGATTCACGTATACACATTGAATGGCCACTAAAATTCTTTGTTGATGAGTTGTAAAAAGTTTTGCTTTCTCTTTTTTTAACAGATAAAAATCCCAGCAGACCATGGGCTACCTAATGAAACCCTCCTTTCTCTTAATATCCCCAGATCTAAGGGCCTTGAAGGATTTGCTCACAACTCTTACAGAGAAGAGAAAAACACAAACTCAACAACTAGGCCTGTCAACACCCAATTGACATCAATCACTTACAATGCGGACATGTAAAATTTGCACTGACAAGGAATACCAAATATTAAGTATTTTTCAAAATGAATAGTGTTTGATTTGAGGTCAAACTCAAGCATCATAAAGTGAACATAATGTAGATCAAACAGAAACTCCCCAATTGCAATCGGTAAAGACTGACACAATAGATTTCCCTCACATAGTCAATGGAACATATGCATTTTGTAGATCCAAACAGCAGCCTAATAAGAACTGGTTCAGGAAATAATAACTGACCTAAAAGCAACAAGAACAGGGGTGACTAATAGAAACAATATGTCACATTCTGACAATCATCCAAAATGCAGAATGGAACTACAGAATGAATAGCAATCTAACCACCAGTATATGACAATTGAGCAGCACTAACAGCCACACAGAGAGACAGCAGTAGAAATGAGAAATCCAAACTACCCTCTGGTATTGCTAGCCATCTGCATTATGATAATATTTTCTGTTCACCCAAATATCACTAGAGCCATTGAATCATATTGCATCTTCTTTTGGACACTAAACATGGAACTGATTATTTCATTTTCATGCCATTTCCCTCGCACAGAATCAACTGCCAATATTCAAAATAGCACAGAAGCCTACACACTCCCAACTTATTGAAAAAGAAAATAAAACAATCGCTTATTCAATTGTTCCACAAAATAGGACAAAATTCCAATATTCCCCAAATGAAAACTACAACTATCCTTTAAACTAACTTACTAGCAAACTAACTAAACAATGTAACAGAGGTCCAACCACTAAGCTAATAAAGCATCACAAGATCCCAGCAAATGTTACTTTCAAACCCTGATGCTTAAGTTCTCAGAAAAAGATGTACATAAAAGAATTATATAGAAACAGAGCAAACTTGGCACAAACAAGTTCAATAGAGAGTTACCCTGGTGATGTTTATAATAATCATAACATTTCATCTACCGATGATAATTGGACAGGTCCACAGAACAAAAGATCTTCAAAATTCAGGTTGTTAACAACCATCAAATTACACAGGATCATCCCAATGATGACTTCAAACATATTTATCACAATGATTCCTATGTTTAAAAATTAGAATTTAATTTCATATTAGTTAGGGATAAAAAGTTATCTGGGTCGTTTTTGTGACATCAATTTCAGCTTGTGATTATTTCTGTTATTTAAAGTTTTATTGGGATCTTTTGCAATTATTTATCTGTTGTTAGGTTTAACCATGACTAATAGCCCTTTATTGTTATTATTAGACACCTTTCATAATTGAAATCCTACTTTGCTTATATTTTCTCTCTCCCTCGCTCTCCCAGACATACATTTCTCTTCTGCTTTCTTTTCTTCTTCCTCTCTTTACACATCCCCTTCTCATCTTATGTTCTCTTTTCCTGGCTCGTACCACATCTTTATCCACATAAGACACAGAAATGCTCTCAACTATGTGGGCCAGGGTGGTATAGCCAACTAAGTTATGTCAAATTGAGAAAATGGTGCAGATCAAAAGAATTGCATGTTCTCCTCTTCCCTTTTAACAAGCATGGCAAGATCTTTCAATTCCAAACAAATAAATTTCCCATGTCTGTTTGAGCAGCTAAGGCCAGAAAGGTAGGTGCAAGAACTAGAGCCCCCAGACAATAATTCTACTTTCATGGAAACCTATATAGATCTCCTTTGAGTCCCTAACTTCCAATTCATAATTTGAAAGATTGACCACCACCTTCAACATCCAGGTATAGCCTACTATCATAGAATGAAATTATGAGAGACCTATTTATGAAACAAATAGACTAGCAATTGCACTATCAATTATTGGGCCAACACTCTACAAACCAAGGTACTAAATATTTATCCCTCAAGTTAGCTGGCCTACACATAATGTATATGCAGTTTAGTTTCATGAGGTAGAAAGCTATAACTAATACAAAATATGATGAATTTGACATATCATCCTGCTCAACACAAACATATAAGATAAAAAGGACAAAGTGATAGACCTTCTACATATCTAAAACCACAGAAACACAATCTCTGCTTTTGCCTTCTCTTTTACGAGCAACCAGAGATAGCATAACATGCCCAATAGGCATGAGATCGAAAACATAGCAAATTGGGCAAGAGATCGAGAACATAACGCCGCATAATCACTTTCAATATGACTTCTTTAAATCCCAAACACAATCCAAAAACAATAAAACAAACTGAAACAAAGCTGCCAACCTCTGAGGCACCAGAACAATGAAGATGATTCCCACCCTAAATGCAATTTTAGGGTTTCAAGCAAATAGGAAACTGAGAGAAACAAAGTTTGGAGACTCGAAGCTTAGACGCCTCCAATTTGCGTTCTAAACACGATTCTCTGAGATTGTGAAATTCAAAGATGGAATTAGTGTTTGAATCGGGTAGACTTAGAGAGGCCAGCTTGAGAGATAAAAGCTATCGGAATGGAAATGCTGAGGGAAATTTTCAACGAACAGAGGATCAAAAACGAGGTTCGGATCCGAAGCTGAGGTTAAGAGACGAAGCTGGGTTAGGTTTGGGTCCGAAGCCGATCTTAAGGGAAAGCATGTTCTACAGCGACGAGTTTTGAAGGAGAAAAACAGAGGCCATGTGGAGCGGTTGTTGTGAGCAGCGAGGGAATTAGGTGACCTTTACATTGAAATCCTTAATTCCATATTGAACTCGCATCCGTCCAAGCTTGCCAGTTCCTTTCTTTTCATTTTCTTTCACTAGTGTCTTTTCTTCAACTTTTAACAATTTCTCTAGTGTTTCCAAGTTAAAGGTTCTGGTATTTTTATTTTGTCCGCAATTTTCAAATCTTGGCATCCCTCGTTTCATGATATCATTTTTTTTTCACATATTTTATGTTGTAGCTTAAAAGTATGGATTACAAATTCTAAATAGTCCAACATTTAAGGTTTTTTTTTTCATTTTAGTACCCAAATTTTTAAAATTTTTTACTAAATGATCAACCTTCTATGTTCTTAACAACTAAGCTCAAAATATTATTTTTGATAATATTTTTACTAATTTGACTAACAAAATATATTTTGAGCATGACATTAGGTGTAAAACTTCAAACTTTTCTTTTCACGTGTTTATAAAATTTCATTTTGCATGAATGATGTTTTTGGACTAATGTAAATTTTATTTTCGCTAAAAGGTGAATTAGGAACCCAACCCTAAACGACAGTTGATCTGGACTTGGCAAGGTCCGAAATGTGTTCAAATGCACATGTGGCTAGTGGCACAAAACAGACTTATGACTAACGGCAGGCGTTTTCAGCTCTTACTAACGGACTCTCCTGCTTGCCAGGATTGTCCAAATCATGAGGAATCCTTCCCTCATGACTTTAGGGACTGTTGGAGGGCTCGCATGGTTTGGAATCAACTTGTTGCGGGTTGGAGCTGTCACGATTTCTATTGTCATGATTTTCCTACTTGGTTAGAGTGGAATTTATTATCGAAGACAGGGACCCGAAATGAACGATTTTGGCCTTTGGTTTTTGGTGTGGTTCTTTGGAAACTTTGGGCATGGCGAAATGGGCGTTGTTTTAACCCGTACTCGCCCACAGTACATCACATTGGTGAAATTCACTCCTTTGTTCAAGACGCGATTTAAGCTCAAAATCTACAATGCGATGTCTCGCCTCCGTGTGCCCAGAGGAGCCGGGTTCTTGAAGTTTGTTGGCACCACGAGAAGACTGGGTTAATCTGAGCACTGATGGCTCCTCCAAGGGGAACCCGGACTGGCGACTGCTGGTGGACTGCTTAGGGATATTGGAGGTTGTTGGCTGGTTGGATTTGGTGCAATTTTGGGTTTCTGTTCATCCTGGCAGGCTGAATTATGGGCCGTATATCATGGACTGACTCTCGCGTGGCTTCATGGGTATTCCCAAGTGGAATTGACTATTGATTCTGCACTGGTAGTGTCGAGGATCACTAGTGACTAGAATCAGGTGGTTAATACGTTGGTTTGTCAAGGAATTGGGTAGTACAAGTGAGTCATGTATTTCAGGAGGGCAATCGCTGTGCGGATTGGTTAGCCAACTATAGCTATCGTCTACCTGTAGGAGTCTACTGGTTTTGTGATTTCGTTGAGGGTCTGTCTTCGTTACTATTTGCAGACTCAGTGGGGGTTTCCTTGCCCCGTGTCACTGTCTTCTAGTTCTCTTTTCTGGGCTTACGCCCCATTTCTTTAACCAAAAAAAAAAGGTGAATTAGGAACCCAACCCTAAATGACAAGTATTAAAGTCAAATGATAGTCGAAAAATATTGGAGTTGACTGGTATGAAAATGGACCAAAAATATATTCAATCGGATGGATTTATGATAGATCAAGATTGACCTTATTTTAAATTATTGTGGAGTAAATTTGAAGCATTCTTGGGTTGAAACATAAGGACATAAGAATAAGTCATAATTACGGATACCTAAAGTAAATCTATCCAACTTATATGTTGATATATTTAGGTGTAACAAATTATTAAGTGGACATAAAATTTCTATCGAAATTGGACAGATTTTTCTTAAGTCATTTAATTAGTTTGGACAAGAAATAATACATGTACATGTGAATGAACCTTAAGTGGCAGCTGTCACATATATGAAGAAGTTCTCATTATTTTTGAACAAGAATGCATGAAAACCTTGTGATGTCACGTTTATGAAGGAGTAGATGTGAGAGACCTAAAATTTGTTACAAGTGAGGCCAATATATGATGTGAACATGTGTTAGACCCCGAACTTTTCGTAAAAGATTAGAACTATGGAATGAGAAATTTTGGTGATTAGTCACGAGTTAAGAATAAATAAATGAAAGTTCTTGAACCAAGAATTTATAGACAAGAGTAAAGTAGAGTTAAGAAATGTGGATAGATTTATGATTTGCTATGGTGTTTTCGGTGGATAAAAGATTTTGAAATAGAAAGAATTAAGATGAAAGTTAGAAGTAAAATGAGGGCAATATTGTGTAGTAAATTGATGATGAATAGGTATATATATGTATATTCTGTTATTCGTGTTCATGATTATTCATAGATTTTTGGAGGACATCGATTTGAAATGAAGTTGAAAATGAGGAGTAAATGAAGTAGAAAAGGGTAATCTTGGTATGAGTTGTGTAAGGAAAGATTTTAAAATAAAGAGTTGATCTGAAAAATGTTCACTGAACATGCTTCAGTATTTTAGCTACAACGTTTTCTCTAGTTGTCCAAACGAGATGATTCTTGATTTGGATTAAACTAGAGATATATGGCTACATTTCGTATGAAAGCATCGAATTTCAATTCTGTCTCTAAGAATCCCAAAATTTGTCATGAAGTTAAGAATTGAGTGCAGTACGTTAGTGTTTGAATTGAAAATTCATCTTCAGAATTTAGGGGCAAATTTGGGATTGATATAAATAGATTTTGGCAATGTTGCCTTTTGTAAAGTTGTAGATCTTTCTTTTATTTTTCTAACGGTATATAGTATGACAATTTTGGACATCGGAGTTGAAAGTTATGATCTTTATAAGTGGAGACGTTCTGGAGCAAAAGTAAGACGAAGTAAAAGTAAGATGAAACAAAGTGAGATGATGCAAATGAAAGAAGGAAGAAAACTTCGTCTTAGTTACTGTTCATTCTATTGTCTTAGTTACTGTTCATCTAAGATGAAGTTACTATTCATTCTATCGTCTTAGTTACTGTTCATCGTCTCAGTTACTGTTCATTGCTTTAGTCTCAAAATGATGTCATCATCGTCTTAGTATGACGTCAGCATCGTTTTAGTTTGACCGTCTTAGTTACTGTTCATCGTCTCAGTTACTGCTCATCGTCTCAGTTACTGTTCATTTCTTCCGTCTCAAAATGACATCCTACCTTCTGTTCTATTTTTGACCTCTCAGATGAAAGATTTGGTCTTCGAGGTCTTCATAAGAGTTGTAGCTCTTGAAGTCATCTTTCCAACCATATAAAGAACACCTTAATCCGATATCTGTAGGGAAAGTTATGGCAATTTTCCCAACCTTATATCGTCTGATGACGTTACTTCGTCTCAAAAATGATGTCATATCGTCTGTTCTGTTTTTGACCCCTCAGATGAAAGAATTTGCCTTCGATATTTTCATAAGAGTTGTAGCTCTTTAAGTCTTCTTTCCAACCATATAAATAACACCTTAATCCGATATCTCTAGGGAAAGTTTTGGCAATTTTCCCAACCTTATATCGTCTGATGACATCACTTCGTCTCAAAAATAATGTCATATCGTTTGTTCTATTTTTGACCCCTCAGATGAAAGAATTTGCCTTCGAGGTCTTCATGAGAGTTGTAGCTCTTGAAGTCTTCTTTCAAACCATCTAAAGAACACCTCAATCAAAATTTTTTATAGAAAGTTATGACTGTTTCCACGAAATAGGTTTAGTATGATTGAGGTTAAAAACATGGTTGCTTCTTTTGACCATAACTTCTTCACTAGACCTCCAAATGGCTTGATTCTTGAACCATTGGACTTGTAAGACATGTCTTTATGTCTTAAACAGAAATCCTAGCCATCTGAAATGAATTGGGAGATATTAAGTGAAAAAGGAGGGACGGGTACAGTGAATGTGTTCTTAAATAATATGAACTGGTGTTATTCCACTGAATATACTTCAGTGTTTTGATGATTTCGGGATCAGTAGAACTCCAAATGAGATGATTTCTGATTTTTGGTAAACTAGAGAGATAGAGCTACAAAGTATCTGAAGGAAGTAAATTGTAATTCAGTTCCTAAGACTTTCAAGTTTTGGGTGGAAGTTGTACATAGTATACTGCTTTGGAAAAGAGCAGTCCAAAAAATATTTGAAGTATATCTTTTGAATCACTGAACCAAATTGAATAATTTGGGTGGCATTAGAAACTTAAGACAATGGGGGACATTTTCCAGAAGAAAGTGTTATGTCAGAATGTTCATTGGTATTTTTGGCAAGACACTTAAGTTTAAAAGCACATAAGCCTATAAGGAAGGATAAAATGGACTTTTTGGACTCATTAAGGACATAATTGGAAGAAGAAGTATTGTCTT
>JAOSBL010000006.1:25507245-25519611 GCA_027568915.1 Erythroxylum roraimae | reverse complement strand
TCCCAATAATTAAACCAATAAGAGGAATAAAAAGGAATAATTAAAACATAAATATTAGACAAATATGCACTTATCACTGGCATTGATGAAGAAGTCCACAGTTTCTAGCTTAAACACCATGTTAAATTTATATCCTAAAGGTAGTAACTTGGAAGACTTATGCTTGAAAGGAGTAGCTGCCATTATTCTTCAACAATTCTGGTCTAAAGGAGAGCTGAAACTTCGTTAGAATGAAGGTAGAGCAGCTCCTCCATCATCTTGGTATATGCTACATGTTAAAGAGGGTTGTCCACACGTTGCAAAGTTTACTTCCAACAGTTGTCCACTACTTTAATTCTCACAATCTTTGTTTAATTAAGCCACTAACTTATTGTATCATCCACGAAAATTCTTATCTCCTATATAAAACAAGTTCATTTGATTTTGTCACACCAAAATGTCACACGTACACACAATATATTAGCCTCACTTGTAACAAATTTTATGTCGCTCACATCTACTCCTTCATAAACGTGACAACATAAGGTTTTCATACATTCTTGTTCCAAAATAATAAGAACTTCTTCATGTATGTGACAGCTGTCACTTAAGGTTCATTCACATGTACATGCATTATTTCTTGTCCAAAATAATTAAATGGCTTAAGAAAAATCTGTCCAATTTCGATAACAATTTTATGTCCACTTAATAACATGTTACACCTAAATAATATCAACATATAAGTTGGATCGATTTACTTTAAGTATCCATAACTATGACTGATTCTTATGTCCTTACGTTTCAGCCCAAGAATGCTTCAAATTTACTCCACAATAATTTAAAAGAAGGTCAATCTTGATCTATCATAAATCCATCCGATTGAATTTATTTTTGACCCATTTCCATACTAGTCAACTCCAATATTTTTCGACTATCAATTGACTTTAGTACTTTTCATTCAGGGTTGGGTCCTAAGCAATTCACCTTTTAGAGAAAATAAAATTTGCATTAGCCCGAAAACATCGTTCATACGAAATGAAATTTTATAGAAACGTGAAAAGAAAAGTTTGGGTTTTTATAGTTCTCTAGGTATTCGATCTGGTTCCACGACTGTTACAAAAAGTTTGGAAAATCAGAACTATTTTGGGGGCTTCAACAATCTGACCAAAATTTAGCCCTATTATCGGGGAACTATTTCAAGTTTCTTAATTTCTTTGCATTTTTACTTTTACAGTTACTGTTGACCTCTTGTTTTGTATGACTCATGCTTCTCAGACAGGTAAATTACAATATAATCCATAAATTGAAAAAATAATACGTCATTTGAGAAAAAAGACTAAGAAAGGAAGTGGACATTCATCTTCAACGTGAAAGTCGAAGTAGATCTAACAATTGGTAAAGAATTTAATTTTCAAGAAGAGGACGAAAAGATGACAATTCTCAACCTTAGAATGTTGAGGGAGTTAGCGGCACCAAATTTGAATCAATAACCTTTATGCATTCAATTTCCAAATGTTGAGGTAGATTTCAAATTGAAATCTGGTTTGATTTACTTACTGCCTATTTTTCGTGATTTTGCAAGTGAAGATCCATATAAGCAACTAAAGGAATGTCATGTTGTTTACTCTGGAATGACGTCACAAGAGGTGTTAGAAGAATAAATTAATCTCAGGGCCTTTCTGTTCTCATTAAAAGATAAGGCAAAGGATTGGCTATACTATCTTCCCCCTGGCTCAGTGACAACGTGGAATGAGATGAAAAGAATGTTTTTGAAGAAGTTCTTTCTTGCATAAAGAGTAACGACTATAAAATAGGAGATATGTGGGACAAGACAAATTACTAGAAAAACATTATATGGATATTGGGAAAGGTTTAAAGAGTTATGTGACGGCTGTCCATATCCTCAGATTCCAGACCAACTCTTGATTCGATATTTTTATGAAGGTCTATTGCCAATGGATCAAAGTACGGTCAATGCAGCTAGTAGAGGAGCTCTGGTAAACAAAACACCTGAGGAGGCCAAACAGTTGATATCAATTATGGCCGAAAATTTTCAACAATTTAGGACAAGGATGGATGGAGCTATTAAGCGTGTGAATAAGGTAAGTAACACGCACCTTGAGGATAAAATTCCTGATTTAACTGCTCTAGTTTGCCAAATGGTTGTAGGTTAATTGCAATCGACAAAAGTGTGCAGAATATGCTATGTGCCCTATATTGCAACAAGACTCTCTTCAAGAGGCTAATACAATACAGGGCTTTACTAGTCAACCTCAACGAAAGTATGACCCTTATTCCAATTACTACAACCCAGGATGGAGAGATCATATAAATTTGAGCTATGGAAATCAAGGAAGCCAACAACAATATCAACCTCACATTTTTAAACAACCTCAAGCTTCTACATATTCTCAACCTCAATCTTCAAATTTAGGTATATCTTCAAATGAAATTGTTAAGCCACTTGCTAATAATGCTCAACAATTTCAACATGAAACAAGCTTAAGCCTTCAAAATTTAGGAAATCAGATAACTCAATTAGCCACCTCGATGAGTAAATTAGAAGTGCAAACATCATGAAAATTACCTTCCCAAATGGTGGTGAACCCTAAGGAGAATGTAAGTGCAATGACTTTGAAAAGTGGTAAGGAAATTCAATCTGGAACTTCTTTACCAATCGAGGTAGAAAAATAAGATGATGGAGAAAAGAAGGACAAACTTCCAACTCAAGAATCAACAAAAGTAAAAAGTGATTCACCTTCATCAATATCAATAAATGCACGTTTACCTCCTTTTCCTCGCAGGTTGGCTAAACCAAAAGATGATGGATATGAAAGAGAGATCTTAGAAACTTTCAAAAAGATGAAAATCTATACACCACTTTTGGAAGCCATCAAGCAAGTTTTGAAATATGTAAAATTCTTAAAGGAGTTATGCACAAATAAAAGGAAGCTGAAGAACAAAGAGAGAATACTTTTAGGTAAGAATGTTTCAGCTGTGATAAATAGGAAATTACTTAAAAATGCAAAGATGCAGGTATGTTTACACTTCCATGTGTTATTGGTAATAGAAAAAATGAGCGTGCCATGCTAGACTTAGGTGCATATATTAATGTCATGCCATACTTAATTTATCAAGCTTTCAATCTGAATTATTTACAAGAAACTAATGTGATTATCTAACTAGCTGATCGTTTGTATGTACGTCCTATTGGAGTTATTGAGGAAGTTTTTGTCCAAGTTAATGGTTTGGTATTTCTAGTGGATTTTAACATCTTGAAAATGGATGGAGATAGTGTTGAAAATTTAGCTTCGATTTTATTAGGTAGGCCATTTATGAAGACGGCTAAGACGATAATCGATGTGCACGAGGGTACTCTTTCCATAAAGTTTGATGAAGAAATCGTAAAGTTCAGTATTTCTAAAGCAATGAAGTACCCGAATGATTTTCAAACCGTTTATCATATGGATATTATGAATTCATTTGTGCAGGATATGTTTAGAGAAGATAGTGTTAAAAATAAGTTGGAGTGTAAGGCTAAATTGGAAGTGAACGAGCAAATTGATGAAACTTGTGAAGTCGTAGAATCATTGTCAACAATGCTAATAGATTTGGAAACTTTGAATGATGAACTTACTATAACTAACAAGAAAATATTACCTTCTATTAAACAATTGTGCTTTTCAGAAGGCAACCAAAAACAAGATAGTTATATTTTATTCTGTTTTAGTTATTTATTTGATGCATTTATTTGTTTTTGAAACATAAATTTATTGGCTTAAAGGTAAAAAGGGGTCTTAAAATCTCATAATACTAAATCTCTTGCCTTATGATATTTAGTGTTTTGGAATGAAGACCCTAAAGTTCTAAACTACTAAATCTCCTAGGGCGAGATCTCGCCTTATGCAATTTAGTGTTCTGGAGTTCTAGATTATTAAATCTTATAAGACGAGATCTTGCCTTTTGTGATTTAGTGTTCTAGATTGATACTCTAATATCACATTTCAAATTATAAAAATAATTTTGAAAAAATGGTAAATATTTTTTCCTGTATTTTATTACTTCTCTTTTTTACTTTATTATTATTTATTTATTTCTTAAAAAAATCCACTACCCTAATCTGTTGTTTTTTCTTTGCAGGAACATTCAAAAGACATAATTAAACAACAACCATATTCTTCAACTCCACGCAGCGCACTCCACCAGCCAAACCAGTGAGAATCCAAGCGGTCCTCCCCTTACGCAGAACCCACACCACATCCAGCCACTCGAGCCACAACGCAGCGTCTCCAATTCACACCAAGCAACTACAAATCTTCAGCCTCGCCTACGGCAACGAACAGAGAAGCTCACTCCCAAATCTGCATTTATGCACAAACCTAGCAGCCATCTCCTTCAACCATTAGCTTCAACCATGCACGTAAACACCTCCCACCTGCAGCATCCAAACCACCCATGGACAGCACACCCATCTCCCCAACTCCACGCTGAAACACCTAAACAGCCCTCCTTCTACCCATACAATTAGAATCACCAACAACCACGCCACAGCACCCATTCACACAGAAACAATAAGACAATTGCAACCCACATCACACAACACACCAAACCACCACCAGCTCTTACGCAATTCTACTTGATCAGTTTGTTTATGCTGTGCAGGACATTAACAGCAAATAGACCAACAACAGCCACTCCCAAGCTAAGCAAAGACGCAGCACACTCTTTCAGTGATTAGCCAACAACGCACTCCACCTGCTTATTTCTTCTATGAAAAAAATCCAATCCAAACCTTCCTCACACACCAATTCCCTTACAAAACGACGTAGCACGCACAATGCCTCCACTCACCAATGTCCCACCATTTTCTTTTTTTCATATTCTTTTTGCAGTTTTTAATTTCTTCTGTATTTTCATTCTTATTAATTACTTTTAGTTTATCTTTCTTTTAGTTTAATTTTAATTATTATTAAGTTGTTAATATTTTTTCAAGTAATTTTTGTTTATCTTGTTTAGTGTAATAAGGCGTTCTAAGGCTACTATCAAGACCGCAGCAAAAGATAAATTGTCGGTAAATGTTACTTCACACCACCAATCTGTTGCAAACTCTGAAATCAATACCAAAAAGAAGCATATGCGGATAATGTTTAGATGCTCACAATTCAAGGGAGTCCTCTATTCATTATTTTCTTTGATTATCTTTATTGAGTTGTGAGTATCTTATGCATACATTAGGGACAATGTATGATTTAGGTGTGAAGGAGCGAGTGTTTTCATTATGATGAACTTTATGACTTTGCTTGGACTCATGATATGTTAATTCATATATTAATTATTTCTCATGATAGCTTCATAATTTTTTTATTGTTATTCACGAATAATCCTTAAGTTAGGATATATTTTCAGTTTAAGATCTAATGCATGAGAAAGACAAGCATGATTAGCGTTTTCATTGAATTATTTCAAGTATCTCATTAATTTTGTTGAATGAAAAGTGTGTTAGACTTGATTCATCATATATATGCTCATACATATCTTTTTATTGTGTGTTATCAAACATAACCTTGTTTATGCTAGAACTTGCTTTTGAATACGTGTTGAGACCACATTTTTTATGAATTTGTGTATAAAAATGATGAGGGCATTTTGAATAGCCAATTTTTACCTAAACAAGCCTACCTTAACCATTTTTGACCTAAACAAGCCTACCTTAATATTTATCTCTATAAGAACAATTCAAGCCTTACCCTTTCTTTTCTTGCATAATAACCTTATTACAAGCTAAATTTATCCTTAACAATTCAAGCCTTACCCTTTCTTTTCTTGCCTAATAACCTTATTACAAGCTAAATTTATCCTATTTGTTGTTGATATCCTTAATGATTTTGAATCCCTAGATTGAAAGAATTGTATTTATTTATTTGCATAGGATTTTGATTATTTTCAAGAAAAGTTAATTAGATGATTCAAGTTACATTGTTTTGACTTTTTATAGAATGGAGGACAAGTATTAAAAAACAAAATTTTGTTTCAGAAAAAAGAGAAAAGAAGAAGAAAAAAGAAGAAAATAAAATAAAAGGAAAGAACAAGTGATTGAAAGAGATGTTATTTGAATCAAGTGAATTTTGATTTAAGTTGAAACTTGTTTAGATAAGTTTGTATGATTTCCTTCAATTTATTTAGCCAAAAAGTTCCTTTTTCATACCTTACCTTAGCCACAATATAACCCCTATTAAATCCCTTTGATTTATACATTAGGTTTAGTTTGTTTAGTGGTAGAGATATGATTCTCGAGAAAGCTTATGGAAATAAATTGTTATATTTTGATTTAAGAGCTTATCAACCCTAAATACTTTGAGTGTATACAGTGAAATCTCTGAGAGTGTGTCAAGTCTTGTTCATTTGATTTTGATGGAATTGATGAGATGCTATATTTTAACAATGTATCCTATCAGTGTTTATTCTCTTTATCGTTATTTTATCTTAACACTTAAATGTGAATTAGCTTTTGGAAATTTCTAGATAACATGAAAGGAGATGAGAAGATGTTATGAAGATGATAATGTATTGAATTGATGTATGCTTAAGGACAAGCATGAGTCTGGTGTAGGGGAATTTGGTAAGATCTCATTTTGACATATTATTTGATATTATCTCCTTTGTTTTGAATTTATTTTTGTGTTTAAATGTTAAAATTAATGTTTGTTTTATTTTAGGAGATGAAGAGTAGATATTGCATCAAATTGGGACATTATTGACGATAATTACAAAATTTTGGATTAAGTAGAAAGATTGTTGTAGTGGATAAAATTGATTACTTGAAGAGTTGGAGTTTGACTGGAAGACTTCGCCTTATCCTTATCATGTAGGAATTTGAATTTGTTTTAGATAGAGATCTTTACAAGTTAGATTTATATTAGGATTAGATTAGAAATCCCTATAAAAGAGATGTTCCTCACAACAGAAAGAGGTTCTCTTTTTTTACGTTTTTTTGTAATTCTTTATCTTCTATTTTTGTTATTAGAGCAAAAGCCATATATGGCTAAACTCATCGTTCTGATTCAAAGGGATTTGATATTCTAGTTGTAACCTTTTAAGGTTTTGTGTTCTTAACTTTTATTCATGTTTTAATTCAAGTATTTCTTGTTTTGAGTTCTCATATTTTATGAATGATTAATATTTGATTAATCTGAATTTTTAATTTAATATTGATTATTCTATTGCTAGGTAGGAATTCAATGATCCGTAATAGTCATGAACGATTGGTACAAGTAGCAAATAGGTTATTTATGAATTTCCATATTTAACTTATGATAAACAAGAAAACTAAATTAAATAATTGCAGTTGTTGCGATTATTTAATTTAAGGTTTAGTTTGGATGTTGGTTTCGATTATTTAATTTAAGCTTATTGTTATCATTTATTTGATATAGAATGCTATCACACCTAGTCAATGGATGATAAATTTTAGTTTGGATATTGGTTTTGAACAAATTAATTTGGGAGAATTTAAGACTTATTATAGCTATCCTAATATGTTTCGCACTAACTACTTGAATCGTGAAAATATTCTTTTTGAACCGATGATCAATGTTGCAATTAGATGAGCTCTTTTTCTTGAATCGGAGTTTGCTAATCTTGACTTTCTCACTTTTATATTTAGTTGATTTAATTTGTTTTCTTATTAATTTTAGTTAATCGGTTACTTAAATGAAACTTATTACTTGAAATTAAGAAACTAGTGTTTAGTTCTCTAGGGATTCGACCTGATTCTACGACTACTACAAAAAGTTTGGAGAATTAGAATTATTTAGGGGGCTTTAACAACCCAATCAAGTAGCGATACTTAAATCTATAAGGATTTTATTGGCTATAGATGTATATCTTGATCATGAAATATAGTATATGGATATCAAAATGACATTTTTCAATAGGAAGTTTCTTGAGGTTATGTATATGACACAACTCGAGGGTTTTGAATATAAGAGATTTCATAATGAAGTATACAAGTTGCAAAACTTTATTTAAAGACATAAGCAAACATCACAGAGTTGGAACATCCATTTTGATGAGACAGTCAAAGAGATTGATTTTATAAAAAAATATAGATGAATCATGTGTTCATAAGAAGGTTAGTGGAATTGCAGTCATTTTCCTACTGCTATTTATGGATGGCATATTGTTAATTAGAAATGATATGGCATTGCTGCAGTTTGTAAAGATTTGGTTGTCCAAGAACTTCTCCATAAAGGATATGGAAAAAGCAACCTATATTCTGGGAATAAAGATCTATGTAGATAGATCACGGAGGTTACTTGCCTTATCTTAATCCAGGTATATAGACAAAATTGTTAAAGAGATTTACTATAGATAATTATAGGAAGGGATTCTTAACCATATTGAATGAGATTTCTCTCTTATAGACTATGTGTCCTGAGAAATAAGAAGAGAAAGATAAAATGAATTATGTTACATATGCTTCAATAATTAGATCAATCATATATGCGATATTATGTATTAGATTAGATATTTCTTATTTTTTGAGTATAATGCACAAGTTTGAAGCCAATCCTGATGATGGTCACTTGACAGCTATGAAAAACACCTTTAAATACTTAAGAAGGACTAAAGATGTTTTCTTTGTTTATAAATGAGTTGAACTAATAGTTTAGGGGGAATTCAAAGGTTAGTTTTTAGTCTTATTCAAATGATAGTAGATCACTGTTAGGGCACATCTTCACTCTGAATGGTGGTGCAATAAGTTATAATAGTTTCAAACAACTAACCATTACAAATTTTATAACCAAAGCGTAGTAGATTTTAGTGTTAAAGGTAGCAAAATAAGCAACTTGAATTAAAAAGTTCATCACCAAACTTGGAGTGGTTCCTAGCATTATTGAGCCAATAATATTGTATTATGACAACAATGGTGCCATTGCATAGGAAAAGGAACCAAGGTCTCATCAATGATCTAAACTATATTCAGGAAGTTTAACTTGATCAAGGAGATAATGGTGTAAAAAAACTTAACATTAGAGTGAGTTCCCACTAAAGAGTATCTTGCAGATCCTCTCACTAAACCATTTTCTTAGCAGAGACATGGTTAATGTATTTATGGATATGATATTCGCTACATAGGTGATTGGTTTTAGTGTAAATATGAGATTGTTAATTTATGCCCTTACAGCCAATCGGTTAGTTAAAATTTTATGTATGACATTATTATTTTAATTAATAAAGGATTTTATATCTTTATATATTCTTTCAATTACAATTTGTGTTTTAATACTAAAGATACAATTCCTATAATAATTATTATTCAATTGAAATTATGATGAGATCAATTTGTATTTATGTATTATTCCTAAATTGTTTCTAGTTGTAGTCCCACCAAGAAGGAATATTGATGAAATTGAAAAACTAGTACAAGTTATATTTTTTTAAATGAAGAACGT
This sequence comes from Erythroxylum roraimae, assembly GCA_027568915.1. Taxonomy (NCBI): domain Eukaryota; kingdom Viridiplantae; phylum Streptophyta; class Magnoliopsida; order Malpighiales; family Erythroxylaceae; genus Erythroxylum; species Erythroxylum roraimae. Next base: position 25,510,177 of record JAOSBL010000006.1, on the reverse strand, counting down.
AATTGATCACTTAAATTAAAATATGGGGATACTTAAACAAACATATGAGAGCTTATTAGAAAATAAGTTTATTAAACTGACCTAATTATGAGGATCCCAAATGGAATATTACTTTTATGTTTGTGGATTTTCTCATTATGATAGTTGTATAATTGATTTTTATACTTGAAATTACCAAATTATCTTATATGGGAATTACTAAGTTTTGATGTTACTTATAACCTGTTCTAATTAGGCTGATTAGATATTAGTATTTAGATACAATATAAACCATATAGAGATAATTGATTAAGTCAATAAAGGATTCGTCACTCCAAAATAATTAAAGAGAATGTTCCAATGTTTTAATTAATAATGATTTATAAAATTCTCTGCCCAAAATGAATTAACATTTGAAAAGTGTTTTCAAATATTAATTATAAATTAGTTACTAATTAGTAAGAATAAGTAGTGTTTTCAAATATTAATTATAAATTAGTTACTAATTAGCAAGAATAAACATGATTAGATTTATATGAGTAGAAAATATATTCTTACTGTATATCTAACTGGAACATTAGATTACAAAAGAATTAAATTATACATCATAACCATGCTTGGATAGGTTGAGTTAGACTACTTTGATGTTCCTAATATTTAAATGCTCATGATATGTTGCTAAACATTAATCTTGATATATGATTATAAATTATATAGTTAGATAATTAAAGATAAATAAAAAGAATTTTTAATTTGTCTAATTTTAATTATGAATGAGAATTATAATTTATAACCATTGTCAACATATTAGGAATTTAATGGTTCACATATAAAGAGTAGTTAAAAAGAGAAAAAATTAATTTAAATTTATTGGACTTAATTATAAACTTTGAGAAACTTCAGGGATCAAATATGAGGTGTTTGATTTTACTAAAATTAAATTATAATTATAATTATAATTATATTTTGACTTTAATTATAATAAGGATCTTTAATTTTAATAAGAAATAAAAAAACCTTAATGCTTTTTTTAATAAGAAATAAGTATAAGGGAGCTAGCACTCCTACTTTTTCCTCTTAAATGTTGAGTTCTTTTTCTTTGCTTTATAGATACTGTTAAAGGCTAGATTCTTGAATAACTCATGGTTAACATCCCGTTAAAATTTTTTACTAAGAATTTGAATAAGGTATGATTTAATTAACTTTTATGATTTATGTTTTTAAGTTATTCTATTATATAGATATGATAGGAAACTGTAAACTTTTCTTTTTCAATGCACCCATGATTAGATCATGATTAGTTTCCTAACACTCACCATTTAGGAAGAAATTGACGACCATTCATCTTAATGGTTTTTCTTTCTATTGTATTTTCACCTGACATATATTCTTAAAATTGGATGAAACTTTCGATATCAAAATACTATATAGTTTTGTTCCATTAGGTTCAATTTGCAAGGCTTTAAGTTCAATTTTTGTAGTCATTTTGATCATCACAACCAAAATTGCAAGTGCGTTTTTGAACTAATTCTCTTTCAGTTGTAAAAAGTCAATTTGCTTAATATCCTTTATTAATGTGTTGAGTACTTCTCGTAAGGGATTAATTTTAAATCCTTTATTTACAAATCACTTTGGACCTGATAAAAAATAATGTTGAATCACCATACATAATGAGTTATGGACTTTTATTTCTATGGTTTCTTGAATATAGTTAACACAAGCATTGTAATTAACTATTGGTTGGGTCGGTCGGCTTGGCCTAAGCCCAAGGCCCAAGTCCAACCCAGATCAGCACGTGGGCCGATCGGCCCACTCCAAGACAATAACCTAAACCTAACCAACATCTAGTCAATATTCTCTATATAAGGTACTGTTTCACCATGATACAGATACGATAATATTACCCTACTTTTCCTGTTCACAGCGGCCAATACCCTTACCAAAAAGACTAACTTGATCGTCAGAGGGGCCTACCGGTAACCAACCCCTGGTGTGCCTTTGTTGTTTTGCAGGTATTCTCCAACCGAAATCACCCAATCATGGATCCACATAACGACGTCTAGCCCCAGTAGAATCAGACAGAACTAGTTGGCACCCACCGTGGAGCCGGGCGTCAGGGCACTACGTCCAGAAACACTCAGATCAGTCAGGCAGCAGCAGCTAATCTTGATGTGGCCGCTGTCGCGGCACTTGCATTGCAACGAATGGGGTTGAGATTACCAGCAACGCACCGTGATTCCCAGATTTGCCCTCCACCCATCAACCAAAACCCTAGCGCAGATGAGTTCCTGCCGCATAACCACATATAATCCTCGCACCCGGATGATTAATCACAATCTCACAACCCAGACCAAGAAGCACAGAGCGTAGCCCTGGAGGACAACGCCGGAACAATCGTGAATCCACCTGTGCCGCCACAAACCTCCCTCACCCAAAGACAAATAGAGGAGGCGGCTAACTTATTGATTCGCCAGATCTTACGGTCTCAACCAGAACAGCCAACCCCCGCTCGGCAGATCAGTGTGATGGCCGATCGCCACTCTGCTGAAGCCCTAGAAAAAATCATGGACTACCGAATCAACATGGTCATGAATCCCCGATCGGGTCAATCATCGACACAGTATAGCTCTCCTTTCATCCCGGAGATCTTGGATAGCCTTCCAGCAGTCGGTACTAAGATACCAACCCCGAAAAAATATACTGGAAAGACCGACCCCCTCGACTATCTGCAACACTTCCAGTCGATGATGAATTTGCATTGTGTCCTAGACGCCATTCAATGTAAGGCGTTCTGCACAGCTTTTCAAGAAGGAGCCCGAAGATGGTTTAACAGCTTACCCTTACAATGCATAACCTGTTTCGAGGATTTCAAGCTAATGTTCCTCAACCAATTTGCTACAAGTAAACGGCCGCAGAAGACTGCCCTGGAAGTGATGCAGTTGATCCAAGGAAG
>JAOSBL010000006.1:25486254-25498336 GCA_027568915.1 Erythroxylum roraimae | reverse complement strand
GAATGTGAAATAATGTGAAATGTGAAATAAAGTGAGATATGTGAATTTATGTGTTATGTGACTGGGTGAGCCATCGACGATGGTCACTCACTGAGTTTGTAAAACTCACCCAAAATTTGCAAATATTTTTCAGGACTCAGAAGAATACCCTGTTAGGCCAACGGGAGTATATCTACAGCATTCAAGTGAAAGATAGAGGTTGGGATCAGTTCGCGTCTGCATTGCATTTCTTTATTTTGTATTAAAGTGTACATTCCGCAACTTTTTGTATAATTTTGTATTTCTCAATGACTCAAGTGTTTTGTAATTATGAAAGCGCCCGAATGGCTATTGAAAATCGTATTTAATGAAGATGTTTATGAAAGAATGTGGGCCCAATGTGAATATCGTTTTTCGCATATATGTTTGTGGTTAAAAAAAATGTACCAATTTCTGAATGATTGAGTGACTTAGCACACCACCCTAATGGGGCACGGACTCGGATATCACCGTCGATGTCGAGTTCGGGTCATTGCGGGAGTGGGGTGCTACACACTGTGGACTTTTCTATGTTAAATCTGTAGAAGACAGGAAGATTGAAGAAGTTGTCTTCAATATGGATGGTATGAAAGAACTTGGTCCAGATGGGCTAAACGGCTACTTTTGCCAAAAGCCTTGGGACATAATAGATCATTTTGTCAAAAATGTAGTGAAGGAATTCTTCTCCAATGGAGTGCTACTCAAAGAAACCAATAAAACCTTTTAAATCTTGATCCCCAAAGAAACTAACCCCTCATTTAATGATTTTAGGTCCATTTCTTGTATACATTTTATATAAAAAATTATCTCAAAGGTCCTTACATTTAGATTGAAGATAACCATCACTCCACTCATCAATAACAATCAAAATGCATTCATTTATAATAGAAAAATTAAAGATAATATCTTAATTGTGCAAGAGCTACTAAAAGGCTATTCAAGAACTAACTCAACTCCCAATTACACGATCAAAGTCAACTTCCATAAGTCTTTTGATAGTGTTAGTTGGAATTTCTTATGGAAGATGCTTGAGGCTTAAGGATTCCCTATAATGTTCATTAACTAGCTTAAAGAATGGATCTCTACTACCAGCTATTCATTGTTGATCAATAGGAGCCCCGTCAACTATTTCAAGGCTGGAAAAAGACTTAGGCAAGGGGACTATCTTTCCCGTTACCTTTTCATCTTATCTACGGAAACGCTAAATTCCATCATCAAGCATGAAGTGGAAGTTAATCCTAAGTTCAAATTCCATTCGAGATCCAAGAAAGTTTGATTAATTAACCTGTCTTTCGCAAATGATATGCTTCTTTTTAGTACTAAAATGGATTCCATTCAAAGGTTAATGAAGGCTTTAGATAAATTCAAAAGGTCTCTCTAGATTGCAAATAAAATTCAATAAGATTTAATTCATAATATCAAAGTGTGCTTCTTCTATGGAATCCCAAATTGCTTTAATCACTATAATGTTAATGGAATCTCCACCATTATTATACTTGGGACTTCCTGTCTCTACCAAGAGACTCAGCTACTTCAATTGCAGCCCACTTTTTAACAAAATACAAAGAATAATCAACTCCAAGATGAATAAAATTTTATCCTATACAGGGAAGGTCCAACTTATTAAATCTATGCTTAATATTAAATACACTACACATCTACTGGAGTTCACATATTTTTCTATATAAAAATGTTATCAAGACAGTAGAGAGAATATTTAAGGACTTCTTATAGAATCACTCAAATGGTGCAAAGGTGTTGTAAAAGTCAAGTGGTTGGATTTGTGTTGTCCTAAAAAGGAGGGGGCCTAAACATCTCTTCAGTTAAACTAACAAACCAAGCTCTCATCCTTAAAAGATTATGGTGGATATTTAAGGACATGAATACCCTATGGATTTGATGGTTACATTCTTATTTTCTTAAAGGTAGATGCATATAGGAAATAAATAAGAGTTCTACAAAGTCTCTTCTTTTATCGACTACTTCACTTGAAGAACTTAGCCCAAAAGAATGTATCTTCTATAATTGGAAATGGAAGACAAATCTCTCTTTGGTCTGACAATTGGTCTGGTTATGGTTCTCTTATTCACTCTTTAGGTACACTAAGGAATACTCTTACTTCCCCCCTCCACACTTAGGTTGACTCCTTCAATAATGGAAACATTTAGAAATTCCCTTAAAGTTTAAGGCATTTGTAACCCCAGCGTCCTCCTAATCCTCTCAATTCAGATGCATTTTAATGGAAGAACCATCCTATTCAAAAAATTTCAAGCAAACTCATAAGGGATCTGATAAGAGTGAAAAATCCAATAGTGGATTGGCATACAATTATCTGGAATAAGATTCTACCTCCCAAATTTTCATTTCTCCTTTAACTCACTATTAAAAATAGAATTAATACTACTAATTGAATAAGGTACCTTGATGTCAACACATCCTATCCATTTTTTTCTGAATATGAAGAAACAAGGGATCACCTATTTTTTTTGTGCACTGTGACTAATAAAATTTTTGAACATGTTAAACAGAAATGCCTCTAGTCTGTTCCAACATGCACATTCACTAGTGTTATTCATTGGCTCTTAACATAAAGCTCTCTTCTTATATGTTCCAAATGGATTTACATAATAATTATTGGAATGTGTGTGTAGATTATTTGGAAAGAAAGAAATTCTAGAAGATTTGAGTCTAAGTTCAAATCAATTGAATCTCTTACCATTGAAATTATTAATAGTACCAGGGAGCTTATACTTTTGAAAAATCTAACTCCAAATTGCAGCTCCAACCTGCTATCCTCCTTAAATATTTAAACTACTATATTTGCATTGTAATTAATGACTATTGTTAGGCAAAATTACTGAATTTTCTTTCTTATTGAAGGGTACTCCCCTTAAGTTTCCTTTTGGGTTATTTATCAATGAATTTATTTCTTTTATTTTTTAAAAAAAGTCTCACTCACTAATTTGTTCTTCAGTTTTGCTATTTTTTCTAGAAGAAAAATACCTAGTTAAAAAGTTGTAGACAATATCATTTTAAGTGGTAATATATCCAAAAGGTAAGGATTCAACCATGATTTAGCTATATCATTTAATGTTAAAAGGAACAATTTCAATAAATTAGTATCTTTCAAAGATAAGTTAATCTTAAAAGTGTCATAAATCTTTTAAAATTTGGTAATGCATGCATTTAGATCCTTTTCTGGTAAGCCATCAAATTGCACAAGTTATCAAACCATATTAATTATATGGAACTTGATCTTAATATTTTTGGACTTTACTCTTATCTTAGTAATGCTAGATTTTGTCCCTATTATTGTCAATCTTATGTAAGCCCCTTAGTGTGATGACCTCCTTATCTTGTCATTGTATTTGGTAGTTATAACCTTAGAACGTCTAAGTTTCTCTCTCTTAAACTCTAAAGTAAGATCCTTTCAAATTTTTTATTTAGATCAAGTAGTTCTCTAAAACTTCTCTTAGTCACAAACCAAAGAATCTAGATCCTAAAATTCATTTAATAAACACAAGATCAAGAAAGAAAATTCTAAATTAGTAATCATAAAAAAGAAATTTTGACTTGATAAATAAAAATAAAGAGTTCCTACTATTTGAATCCTTAATAACAATGCCAAAAACTCAATTTATTCAATCTAAATCTTATTAAAGATCAATTAAACAAGTGCACCTATTGTTCTTATATTATAGTATAGTAAATAGGAATATTGTTCTCATGAGGACTACATGTACTAGTAATAGCTATCTTTCTATTATTTAATCTAACCAAACGAATGATTGACTTATAATTGACTAAACTAATGTTAGTAATCTAAAATAAGAAATCAAATCAATAAACAAGTAATGAAGTAATTAATTAGTAAATAAGTTCTAGATATAGGGTACCTTTAAACCTTTCTATACTTAAATTTGTCTTAACTTAGTTATTAATCCCAATTTCATAGATTTATAGAAATTCCAAAGTTATAATCATATTCTTTCTTAAGAAATACAACTCATATCCTTAAGAATATTGATTGAAACTCTTTATTCAAAACGCCTAATAATGTATTAACTTTTTTTTTGGAAAATAAGTAATGCATTCATTAAAAAGGTGGAAATTATAAAGTGAAATGAAATTCATCCCAAAAAATTGGAGTGTGACAAATGGTAAAATAGATATTAAGAAAAACACATGTAATACACTGTTAAATTTCTAAGTGATACAATTAATCAAGTAGAGATAAGTAGTTAATGGGAAGTTGTCTCAATTCTCATTCTAAACTTGACATAAAACTCCATCTTGGTGAATTTGTTAAGTTGTTCAGATTTCCCAAAATAACTTGGTGTTTCTCATCATCCAAATGAAGCGAATTAACATAGTAAAACCAAACTTAAACACCTTGCAATCCTCCTTACTTTTCTATTTCAAATCGACAATCCAAGTTAGAACAAGAATGCATTAACTTGTTATATGAATTCCTTTATTAGATTTGAATCCAAATTAGAAGATTTATATGGTCCTATATCTGATCCTACCACTCTTATTATTCATATTAAGATCTATTCATATGTATGATTTCTTGATCTCTATATATGAAATATGAAATTGAATTAAAGTACTAGCAATTTTAGTTAATATAAGAAGTAATCATGAATAATTCATAAGATAACTTAAGTCATCAAATAATCAATCTAAACAAATAATTGTAAGGTTCATTCCTTCTAAAACTAGCCTAATTTAGTTCATACTAAAATAAACAAAACTAACAAGAACCAATAAAGAATCCAAAATAATTCATTCTTATAGGTTTTGACATGTTAAAGTTCTTAAATTGAATCTTGATGGAAATCCCTTCTTTTCTCTCTAAAGTTTCTACTTTCTTGTCTCAAGATAAGATGCTCTAGTTTGACTTTTTAATGACTACCCTTTGTCTAATTTACTTCCCCTTAATCTTTTTATATTAGAAAATCCTAAAAATTTAAAATAACATGACCAAAAATAGTCTAACACATATCCCGTGTTATACCAATTTTACTCTAATTATAAAAAACATTTTTTTTAAATTCACTACCAAAATAGGTACTTAACACAAGTAAAATGCTCTCAAAATAATGCTAATAACTTGGTCTAGTTAGCATTTGTCTTTTTCTTTTTCTAAATATAGAAAATGTTTAGCCATTAATCATAGTCATAATAACAAAAGTAATAGATAAAAATAAGGAAAACATGATATAAATAAATCTAAATGTAAATCTTGATTTTGTTAACAGGTTGATCTGTTAAGCTAATGTAACTTTGGAATTGGCTTCTGAGCGTTCTTAGACCTCATGATGGCTAACTCCAACCTTTAGAAAGAAAATGTTTTTAAAGTGTAAAGTTTCTAGAAGTCCTCAAAAAATTAAGGTCTTGTGTTTTATACATATTCATGCTCTTGCATATAATTTGGGCCACGACCATAGATCTATTTATTCTCTAAATGAGAGAAACTATCTCTAGCATTTTTGTATCCCTAGATTATGGATCTCACTATTTCTCTCCAATTTAGTACACGATCTTTAGCATAACTAATAAGTGCTAAATAGACTATACTTTAGCATGATTTTTTAGCCAAAAGTGCATTTTAAACTTTAACGTTTACAATAGAATACAACTTGAATCATAATGTTTTGAAGCATTCAAGTTAAGCCCTAATGTTTTTAATATGTCTAGAACAAATCTTAAATGGATGAAAATTTTGACCAGGTTAATTCTCCGTCAATTAAATGTCAAATAAATGCTGATATGACATTATTTTTATATTTTTAAATAGAAAGTGGGTCTCGCTGCCACAAAATTAACTTTTTAAAATTAATCAAAAAGTAAGGCCCATTGTTATACATTTCAGATAGTAGCGGCCCCCACTTTTTATTTAAAAATAAAATTAATGTCACATTAACATTGATATGACATTTAACTGATTTAGTGTTAACCCCGTTAAATTTAGGGTCTATTTTGAATTTTTTTGAAAATGTTGGGGTTTAATCTGAACGCTTTAAAACATCAGGTCTATTCTGTATTCTGTTATAAACATTGAGGTTCAAAATACACTTTTAACCCATGAATTTTTTAAAGCCTTATGCTCGTGTTTTGTTGTTTTCATTGGATTTGGTACTTAAAATGACATATATTTTGTTTCATGTCTTATTTTAGTTCGTTAATTAAGAAAGAGTAAAGTTAGGAAGATTTAAGATAAGTTGGAGCCATATTTCTATATCTTTAGTTGAGGGCTCAAAACACTATTCCAACATCCTTTTGCTCCCTGTGATCAAACATGTATGATTTTATTTTTTAGAGATTGTTTTACCTAGCTAACATGTCATTATTATATACCCACATCCTTACTATGTTTAATAAGGCATCATTACATTTTTCTAGGAATTTTCCTTACTATGTTCTGTCTATAGGAAATATGAACTTGTTGAAACCCATGTTTGTAATGTTTTGTTACACAAAATATTAAGAAAGGGGTTCAATTACCTAAGATGCCAATAAAGTCTTATGTTTGGGTTGTATTGGTTGGAAAACTTAGGGTTTCATATTTTAGAAAGATGACAATAGAAAATAGAGGGGTAGTATTTAGAAACACTAAAAAAGCAATTAGAAGGTGAAGAAAAGTAATTAGGATTAAGGGAACAGTAACTTTAGGAGAAAAAGCAAGGAATGTCAAGATTCATCAAGAACTTTAAAATTTAAAAAATATGAGAATACTATCTTTTTTCTTTTGTTATGTCCTATTTATTGTATGTGTATTAACTTTAGTATGAACTAATTAGTATATAGATTTAGATGGGATAAACCCTAAAGCTTTTAATAGATTCAAATGCTTTTAATAGATTATTTAATTGAATGAAAGATATTAGTTTTCCTTAGAAGTGTTCATGATTATATTATATTGAATCAAAATTTGCCTATATTTTGATTTAAGTTCAAAATTTTTACATTGGGATTGAGAGATTAAATTTATGAATATATCACAAAATGAATGGTGAAAGTTTTATGGAACCCTAAAGGTAGATCCATATAAATCTATTGATTGGGGTCAAAATTGTTATGGGAATTCATAAAGCAAATTAATGTGTTCTTATGGGTTTTAACTAAAAGAGATTTCATCAATCAATTTAAGGATAAGAGCTATATTTCTCAAGAGAGGATATAGTAGTAAAACTAGAATTTGTATAGGTTTAATGAACTAGGATTAATCATTAATTCAATTCAATGCATATGAGATGTTTTAAGGGAATTTTTACTTGTATCTTACTTATCTACCAATTGCTTTAGTCTTATTCATTGCTTTAATTTAGTGGTTTAAATAAGTTTATTTTTTATTTAAATTAGTAACATTTTTATAGTATATAATAGAAAGATAATTAGTACTTGTGATTACAATCCTCTTGAGATCAACAATAGACTCACCTAAACTATACTATTATAAATGATAAGTGTACTTCCATAATTTATTTCTTTAGTATTGTGTTTTGTGTCTTTATTTATATACTTATATTTATCAAATCAAGTTTTTGACATATTTGCTTGGGATTAAAATATTAGAAAAGCTTTATTTTTATTAGTATCATGGTTTTTTTATTTGTTTTATTATAGAACATTCTTTCTTGATCTTGCTATGGTTGTATTATAGATTTAGGTTCTTTGGTATATAACTAGGAGTAGTCCTAGAGTATCACTTGATATGGATCTAGAATCGAACATACCACTAAGAGAAAGAAATATGAGAATTAGAATATAGCTACTAAGAACAATTACAAGTCAAGGAGGGAATCATACAATCAAGGATTATGCTAGATCATCACTAACTAGAACTGATGGGTCTAGTACTATTAAACTAAGATTCACAAAATAACCTTGAGATTAAACCCAATAGGATTCAAATGGTTCAACAGTTGATATAATTTGGTAAGCTACTGGATGAGGACCCAAATGTGGATATTGCTAACTTTTTGGAAATTTGTGAGACATTCAAGCTTAACAGAGTTTCAAAGAATGCCATATGAGTAGACTATTTCCCTTTATATTGAGGGACTAGGATAAATTATGGCTGAAGTCACTACCTTCAGCCATCACCTTATGGAATGCTTTGATTAAAATTTGTTTGGCTAAATGCTTCCTACTAACACGTAAAATAAAGTTCAATAATGATAATTTTACCTTCCAAAAACTAGAGGGTGAGACACTATAAGACACTTAGGAGAGAAGTGAGGACTTATTGAGGAAGTATCTCCACCACGACCTTGACTTTGGTATATAGAAGCAAATGTTTCATAGTGGATTAAGCTACCTAACTAAGTAATTAATAGATATATCCTTACGTGGGACCACCATCTTTAAGGCTCTTAAGGAATTACAAGATTTTATTGAGAACATAGCTATGAACCTAAGAATGGAATCAAAGACATGAGGCATTCATAGTGTTGATGTAGTGGCAACATTAGATTCAAAACTAGTAAGAAAATTGACCAAATAAGTGTGGCAACATAGCTAGTACATGTCATTAGTTATGAAATTTGTGGTGGGGGACACCTGAATCATGAGTGTTAAGGAACTATAATTAATCATTAGAAGGCAGATTTTGAGAAAAGACTAAACGTAATTCTTAAAGAGCAGTGACGAGAAAGTGCTACTGTTTATTGATGCGATTCACTTCTTTTCTGACGCTGGTCGAAATTTGTGAGGGTGTAACTAATGCTTCTTTCATAAGTTTTTGCTCAGCTTTGAAGGTGTTGGCCAGCTACATTGATTTACAAGTTTGGAGTCTTTTGTTGCTTTCCATTCTGGTGGGTAATCATGGCTAATGAGGAGTCTAAAATTAGAGGTATGATTTTTGAAATTATTACAAGTTCTAAAAAAATTACTTAATGGTCGAAACAAATGACTAATGACCCACAATAGATTGTTTTCAATGATTTAAGTCACTTTAGTGTTAGATATTTTCCCTATATGGTGAACAACAATTAATTGTAATTTTCAATTTTTTAATAACTTATCAGTTAAGTCATGTAATTTGATACTAATAAAGATAATAGAGTGGCCCAATAAATGATTCGGATCAATGGGCCAAATTTTATTAAAAAAATGGACCTCAATTAGTGTAGACTCGACCCATATTGAGTCCATAATTGGGAGGCCTGATATGGATGCTATATAAAGAAGGTCAAGGGCCCTTATAACTGTTGTAGCAAATCATGAACATAAGGATATTCTGACCCATTCAGAGGTTCGTGTATATAGAAAGCTACAGAAAGGCTTTAACACACCTCGGAGAGCAGATTTCGTGAAGATGTTGGTAGATTCGCGTTCTTTTCGACTTCTAAAAGCTCGTTTGAAGTTATGGAACTGAAATTAGGTATTTTCATATTTCTTCATTTATTTCCCTTTCACGTTCCATCCAGGACATGTACTAAGGCTTATGATATGTGTGACACATGATATCAAAGAGGTGACGTGATCGGGTGGTTAAAAACAAAGAATTATCTATTTTTCTCCATAAGGTTCTCAGATAATTAACTTCCGTTTTTTGTTTTTTTCTTGGTTATTGTTGCATGAACGTAGTTTACATGTGTTTAACCTTGAAAAACAAGTTGAAAATGAGCCTTGGAGCTTGGAAATTAGGCCCAAATCCTACCAAAAATTGCCATTTTCTGGTGAGATGTCGAAGCACTGTCGGGCCGACAATGCATAGTAGCGGAGGTGAGTCGATCGTTTGGAGCATTTGCTTGCCTTCGCTCGACAGACGCGCGCGCTTGGAGCGTACTCATCCTTTGGAGGCACACGCAACTGATGTCATAGTGATGTCAGCGGATGACGCATGTTAACATCAGCACATTACAAGACAAAAACAACAAAAACCCAAAATTTTCATAATTTTAGTAAAGATACCCTAGGTTATTTTGGGTCAGTTTTTGGGTCTAAGAATTTTCATTTTTTTGATTAATTACATTGGTAATTTCACTCCAAAAAAGGAATTAAGACATTTTAAAGTCAATTTTTAGTGAATTTTAGTGCAGCAAACTTGCCATAAGTGAGATACATGAGATTCTTGTATCTCAAATGGTCTGTTCAGTGTTTGGTGACGCACGATTGTTGCGCTAATGAGATTTTTCACTATGAACGTCTTAAATAAAGTTTTCAGAGAATGTCTTCAGCATGAGTAAGTGAAGATGAGACTGTGTATTCAAGTTTTGCATTTATTGATGTTACATCTTCACATATGGTATGCCCATAAATAATGTGAAGATGACATAAAGATGTATCCCTTGTATTTTTAGACCATTTGGGTACTGATGAGATTTTAGTCACCAGTACTGATAAGATTTTAGTCACCACAGTGACCTTTCAAGTCAGTAGTTTGAATTGTTCCGCTTGCTTGTTAGGGAATGTCTTTTGTCTTATATTTGGTTATTTAGCCCACAGGTGTTGGCCTTATATGAAATTTTGAGATGTGCATAAAGCATTAGATGGAGTAAAGTTATTGCTTAAATGATCTATTCGCCCACAGGTGGTATTGTTATGAGAGTTGATGGTTTATACTCTGATCACTTTTATGTGGAGGTTTAGTTGCATATATTATGTATTCAGCCCAAAGGTGCTCCATAATATGTGTGACTGGATTCTTGGTACAGAAACTACTTAATGGCTTTAAGTATCGCTGTCATCCTACATTTGTACTAATCCATACATTCTCATTTTGTAGTCACCTTTTCTGTCAATAATATTTCTATCACCATTGAAACCCTAACCAGTTTCAATATGAAGAAGTGGATAAAGGATGTATTGAATGCAATGGAGTTAGTAGACATTGATATGGCTATATGTACAAATAGGCCATGTCCACCTACATTAAGAATCTCAAAAGCTTATAAAGTAGCTTATGCAGCCTGGGATCGGTCGAATAGAATGTGTTGCATGACCATTAAGAGATCCATACCTGACCATCTGCTAAGTGGACTTCCAAAAACAAATATAGCGAAGGAGGTTTTTGATAATGTCTCCCAGAGGTACATGGTCTCATCTAATTCTAAGACAAGTGCCTTGACGAAAGAATTATTCTCTAGAAGGTATACGAGAGAAGGGGGAGTGATGGAGTACATATCAAGAATGATCCATCTCCACAGTAGACTAAAGATGCTAAATATTCCTCTGCCTGATGTTTTCATAGTTTACCAGACTCTGAGTGCACTCCCTATAAAGTTTAGTAATCTGGCAACAACATATTACTCGTTGGATGAGGAATGGGACTTCGATGCTTTGATTGCCCATTGTGTTGCTGAGAAGGAGAAACTCAAGACTGCTGCTCCTACAACCCTTGAAGCAACTAAAGGGAAGGTAAAGGTGAAACCTGCTAAGTTTAAAGGTAAAAAGTCTAAATCTTCTCCACATGCTAATGCTGGTCAATCCAGTGTTGGTAAAGGTACTACAAACATAAAGAAGCCAGCAATATAAGGCCTACAAGGAAAGACAGAAACCATCAGGTAACTCCTTACTTATCAATTCATGATTCCAATTATGTTATAGCCATATATGGCTTTTTGCGATTTGATGGTAGAGCATCTAATTGAGTTGCCTCCACAATGCAGGGATTCGTATACAGCAGAAAGCCCATTAAAGAGGACCAGAAGCTGATGGTTATCAATAATGAAGAAGTGGATGTAATATCTATAGGAAATGTATGTTTTGAACCTTCCTATAAGGTTTACTTTGATTTTATACGACACATTTTATATTTGATCTTTGTATCAATTTTGGACAAATAAGTTGATAGTTTTGTTTTTAATGTTTCTGCCAATGTTATGAATACCATACCGAGCTCGGTACCAGATTGAGTTCTAGAACGAAACTGTACCGGTACCGGTTGGTACCGAATACTGTTTCGAGAAATTTTTTAAATTTATGAAATAGCCTCTAAAATTTTTTAAAATTGCAAAATAGTCCATATTATACAATTGTACTGTATACTTTACTAATTTACTGTTTACATCAACCATGCTTTCAAAAATCTTAATAATAAATAATAATGACA
>JAOSBL010000006.1:25475168-25486154 GCA_027568915.1 Erythroxylum roraimae | reverse complement strand
CACCTTAGCCTTCCATCCTTGTAGTCTCTTTGTAAGTTTTTCTGTCACATAATGAAAAACTTGTCGCTTACCCCTTCTTATGACAGACGGCATGCCCAGATAATTGGTATGACCTGCAAGCTCTGTAACCCCCAAGTCACCTAAGCATCACGAGCAAAACAAGTACTGGTAAATACTCTAGGTGTAATAGGGAATAAGTGTTTGGTAGGAAAAAGACAGTATAAGGGACTTCACTACAAAGAATATATGAAGGCATGTAATTAATTAGAAAATAGGCTAAGAAAACTACATCAGACCAATTTTTTTTTAGAATGAGCATTTGGAATATAAGTCCCTAATTGCTTCAAAGAAATGCCTTTTTTTTCCTTTTGGCCGTACAATTTTGAGATGATGTGTCAACATAAGAGGATTGGTAAAGAATATTATTATGAATCATATACGTTTAAAAAGATGTGAAAGATATTCTTTTGGCATTGTCATTTTGCAAAGGATGCACATAAACATTAAACTATATTTTAATGTCAACATAAAACAATTCTTAATTAAATAAAATTGTCATGTGAGAAAAATCATCAAAGAAGTAATAAAGTACCCAAATCCAGTTCTATACACAATAAGATATGGACCCTAAACATTAGAATGAACTAACCTAAAAGGAAAAATAACTCATTTAGTGACTCGAGGGATTAAAGACAGACGCTAATGTTTTATAGACACAAATTACAATCTAAAGAAGATACATTATGAAACTTAGAACATAACTTTTGTAATAGAGGTAAGGAATGATGCTTAAACTGATAATATGATTCAAAAAGGAGTTAAGACAGTTAAACAAGCAATGGGCTTGGGTATTTGGGTATCCATAATGTAAAGACCTTCTAATTCAAGTCCTTTATTGATAATATTATTTGTCATAAGAACTTGAAAAGATAATGATAAAAAGAGGTACAATAATTTAGGACATGAGTAAGTTTGTTCACAAAGTTTAAATTAAAAATAATCTTGGTAAACTTAAGATAAAGTATATGAAAAAGAAATAGAGTAGAATTAACAGTGCTAGAACCAAGAATAAAAGAAGTATAACCATTTAGTAAATTAACATAGGAAGAAGATGCATGTTTATGAAAAGTAGAGAAGATGTTAGGATTACTTTTTGTATGATTTAAGGCACTAAAATTAATGGCCCAAAGAAGACGAAAGAATACACATATTTGTGTTACTTGTTTCATAAATTGAAATGATAGGATAAGATGACTTTTTAATGAAATTTGATAAAGAGTGAATTTAGCAAATTCATTTAAACAAATTATAATTGTTTGCTAAGAGGATGAGCTATGTGTAGTTTTAGTAGCTGTAATAAGAATTGGGTGAGACTTACGAGATTAGTTTTGTAATTTTTAGCATGTGCATTTAGTATAGCCTAATTTATAGAAATAATGGCAGACAATTCCCTTTACATTAAAATTATCTCAACTATGTTTACCTCTTGATATGTTATTACTTATACGATATGACTGCCTAGTTTCAAATCCACTAATAAGAGTACACAAAACCTAAATAGTTAGGGCAACAAATGCACTAGTATATATGCATAATATTCTAGGAAAAAGTTCATGCAAGGAGAAAATATCATTACTAGAGAGAATTTGGGATTTAGCTATTTCAAACTGAGAAATAAGACTAACTAAAACACTCATTATTGTCATCTACTCCGGCTAGATTTGTTGAACTTTAACATTAAAACTAAAACGTAATAAGACATTTAGTTCTTTCTAATTCTTTTTAAAATTCATAAAATAGGCCTGAATAGATCAATATTAGTATTTAACATGATAAAAATCCTTACTAACTTTATAAAATATGAGAAATGTTTACTTTTCTAAAATTTATAAATTCTAAATAGTATATAAATTCTTTGACATAATCACTACAATTAATATGACTAAATAGATACTTGTCAATAGAATTCCTAATTTAAAAGAATAATTAGGCATCATCTTATGGCCATTCCTTTTGAGTATTATCTAGTAGTGGATCATCGGTAAGATGATGATCCTTAGAAATTGATTGGTTTATATTTTACATGTTATTTGGGGTTAAATTACTTTTAATTTAGCATCTTTATAGTATGTTATATGGATTATATAATGTTCACTATATTTAGTTCATTATCTTCTAGGTGATGATTTGAAGAAAAAGTCAAAATTTGGCTGCAACTTTCTCCATAGTTGTCCAATTAAGGTGATATTGAAGTAAATGGGAAGTTGCATAATAAATAACAACTTTTTAGAAGGCATAAAAAATTAATTCAAGGTCAAAGATGTCAAGAACTTAGGGAAAACTTGAGAATTAAGCAACATAACATCTGCATAGGTCCATATTGGCACCATGTTAAAGAACGCCTAATGTGTTTGAGGAGTAATGAGAAACATGAAGAAACAAATAACCTATATGGGTCTATGTCTTACTCATGTTCCAAAACACACTTGCATGTCTTACGTCTACGCTTAGCTACCTTAGAAATGTTGTTAATCGTTATAAAATATGATCTTAACATGGTTTTATATTGGTAGAAAATTTTAGGATTTGAGTTCTAGAATAAAATTTTACACTCTGAGCACGTGCAAAATTTCAAGTTTAATCACTTTAGAAATCTTTTATATGACACTAGCTTATAAAAATTCTTATTAAATTTCTTTGTAAAGGACTTTAGAGTCTAGTGACAACCTACTTTATCACTAGGTTGTTAGTTTTAGGGTTTATTCACATCAAGGATGGATTAAAAGCAAGATTGGATGAGCATGTAGCAACTCTTAATCCTTTATTTTTTATTTATGTTAAGATTTTCTTGTTTTAGTTTTGGTTTTATTATATTAGTAAATAAAACCTAGTTAGGGTTACAAATATAGCTTGTGATAGATCTTTTAATTATCAATATTTAGTTGAATTTATTCTCTTTGTTCTTAATTGTTAAGTTTATGACTAACTATCATAGATTCAATTATAAGGATTATATAAAGGACCGAAAGGTAAAATAAAATATGTGAACTAGGAGAGTAATCATCTTATATATTGAGAATGAAAGTATTTGATAATGAAAACATTAGCTAGGCTTAAAGAGTTTGATTAGGTTGAATTACTCATCGAGAGAAAAATCAAACAATATAGAAAAAAATTGTAAGGTGAAAAAATAACATACTCCAGAGTTAAAAGAGGTCTAAAAATGCAAACAAAACTACCAGCCAAGCAATTGAGTGGTCCCTAAGATAACTTAGATACACTTGAATGAAAAAACTAAAAATATTAGAAGTTAATTAATCAATAGTGCAATAAGTGTCTTTACTACGCTAGAAGACCTCAACTCATCAAGTCAATATTGAGCAATCTTTATATTTATTAAATATCTCATTTGGTTCTGCCTAAGAAATTAGTTAAAGAAATTGAGAGAAAGTTGAGGAATTTCCTTTGGAATGGAAATTCTTACAAGATTTTAGGATCCAAGACAGTATGGAATATGGTATACATGTAAGTGGATTAAGGAGGGCTTGGACTTAGATCCATTCAAATCACAAACAAAGTTTTCCTAGTTAGAAGAGTTTGAAAATTACTAAATTCTAAAGAAAAATGTGGTCTTAATGGATGCATACATATAACTTAAGAGAAACAAGTGTCTGGGGCCTCAAGACAAACTAAAACATCTCTTGGACATTTCATCATTTTCTCAAACTGAAGGAAGTACTTTATAGGGAGTTTAAATGCTTAATTGGCAATGGCAAGCAAACTTATCTATTGTTTGGTAATCAGAGTGATAAAGTTCTTCTATATTTGATTCTTGACATTTTCCATATAGATTCAAGTTGAAGTCTAATGAAAAAGTGGAAGAACTAATTAAGGATGATGAATGGTTTATAAGATTTGGAGGCTTTTAATTGTTAAAGGAAGCCTTTCCCAGTTACAAATCAAGACAAAATGTAGAGAATAGGATAATTTAGTCTAGGTATGCTCCAGGTAAGTTCATAACTAAATGTTCTTCTGAACTCTTTAAGCAACTTGCCCTTAAGGTATTCTAGCATAAGCTGATTTGCTTTAAGGGTTATATTCTATGGATTGCTTTTATTGAACACATAAGATAGGGTTAAGACTAGCTTAGCTATTAACCCATATTATAGCCTTTATAATCTTGATATGAAAACAAAAGATCATCTTTTTTCTACTGTATTTATACCGAAGATAGTTGGTTGAGAATTCAAGTGGCCTGTGACTTTCTCTATAATGAAATAGCCTTAGATACTCAATCCTTTACTCCATGGGGATATTCACTTACTTCTTAAGCTTGCCTTATGCACAATAGTTTATGAGATCCTGAAGGAATGGAATCAAAGGTTCATATCTAAGTAAATAGACATCCAAGTATTTAACTTTAACACCTTAGCCAGGATAAAATTCCTAAGATTATAGCCACTAAGTGGGGACTTAACTGAAAAATGTTACTTTAAGTGTTCATAATTATTCTAATTTGTACTTAGAAGTTATTGGTTATTCATTATGAACTCTAAGCTTGATTATTCTGAGTGCACTACAATTCTAATAAGATTACTAAGCTTGTTTGATCTCTTGGATAAACCTATGTAAACCTTTGCCTCCATTTGTTTAGAATACAATTTATTTAATTTTAAACAAATATTAGTATAATGAGAATATAATGCTAAAACATGAAAACAATATCCAAAAAATTATTAACACCAAAAAATGCACATCTTTTATTAATTTTTAAACTTTAGGTTCAAAAGATTCCATTCTTGCAACCTCTCATGACCAAATAAACTTATCCATTTATAACTTAAATGTTAAGCACCACCTACCTAATAATAAAAACTTTAACCCGCCAAGTGATGAATTGAAGACCATATTAGTCATCACCACTATAAATGCATTCAATTTTTTTTAGAGAAAACTGGGTCAATTCTTTCATGTTTACATATAAATATCATATAAGTTATTATTTATCTTAGGTTAAAATTTAGTTAGGATTGAATAAGGTTTAAGAAATGAGATGGGTGATATGTTAGCAAGAATAAATTGGTCCATATTTCTTGCTTTTTCCATGTGTTAATGTGATACATTTGAAGTATAAAACAATACTAAAAGAAAATTACTAAGAAAACTAAACCTAATATTTATATATTATAGTTTAGTGAGTGTGAATTTCGATCCCATGAGGACTACAACAATTAGTACTAACCATTTTTTTGTTACATAATCTAATAAAAAGAATGACTAATTTTAAAAAATTAATGAAACTAAAATAAAGGGTAAAGAATATCAAACTAAAGTGATAAGTAAGAATAGAATAACCAGTTGATACTGAAGATCTAGATGTAGAATCGCATAGAACCTTTATTACATTTGAATTTATCTTCATTTAATTATTAACCCTATTTTCTTAGATTGGTAGGAATTCTAAAATTACAACTATGTTCTTCCTCAAGAAATATTGCTCCTATACTTAAGTTGATTGATTGAAACTTTTTTCTAATCAAAACTCCTAAGAATGTATTAATTCTCTCTATGAATTCCTACAATAGGTTTGGATCTAAATTATAAAATTTATGTGGTCCTATTTATAAGATTCTATGCAATTTTAATTATTCATTCCACGATCTATTTATATATATGATTTCTTAATCTCTTTATATAAAATGCAGAATTGGATCTTCTACATTCTCTATTTCAATTTACCTAAATAAACATGAATAATTCACAATAAAAATTAGGTATTTTAATAAATCAAGAAATTAATCAATAATGATAGTTCTAGGATTTATCTCACTAAGATCTATATCTCAATTTAGTTTGTATTGAAACAAAGAAAACCAATAAAAAATAAGAAAAAAGTGTTAGAGAAGTGCTCTAAAGGCAATCACCTTTATCACTTATTGTACAAATCATTTTATGATTAATCAAGGCATTTTTCATTATTTCAATGTCCATACATTTATGGATTTGATGTTGATCTTAAATTGATTCAATGAAGTCTTTGATACAAAACATAGCATGGAGGAAATCATGATGAGATCAAGATAATAAGATTCCTATCATGTGTAATTATGTTAGTATCTAAACTTTCCCTAGTCATAGAATTAATGAGATGGGATATTATTAATTCGGATAGATTAGCACATGTTATACTCCTTGGTTGGATCAAGCAGTAGATCTCAGAAGCTGTAGACATAAGTTTTTTAGAGTTAACATGTAGATGTTTACTAAAGGTAGTAAGTACATTGGATTGACCTATTATGAGACAATCATATGGATATTCTATTCCAGTATAAATGATAGTCTTATCATAGCAATAGTGCAAATATCCTTTGACTTGAGGTACTCAAGGATATCTCAGATACTGATTCTGTTCTTTGACTCCATTCATCGATGCCTTTCAGAGGTTACTCATAGGATGGTGATTGGGTACAACTTGAGGTATTTGGAGGTAATTGAGTAGTTAATAAAAGATTCACCACTCTTGATAGAAGGAGATGATACCCACGACCTCTTGTCGGGGTCATTACTCGGGAGTCTCTAGCCAAAACAGATATGTGTCATGAAGAGAGTCTTCAATGATACATAGAGTAATGAGATCCTCAAGATAAGACTAATATCACTTGGTCTAGATGTGACGTGGTCAGTCTAATGGGAGTTGACACTTTGACCATACTCTGAATAAAGTGGGGTATAGATGGTGAAAGGACGAATTGCATAGTAACATTGTGTATGGAAGGGTTCGTAATCAATCCATTGACTTTTCGATTAATTGGGAGGTCATCACGTATTGTTAGATACCGCTCTTGACTTACTTAAATTAACTATTAATTCAAGTGGCCAATATAACTGGGAACCTAATGGATCACACACATAGGAGATTCGAAGGATCAGTAAAATGGTCTTAAATGGTGATTCAAGATATGAGATAGTGTTTCAGGATTGTATCGCAATGTGATCGTGGTAGAAAATGTTACATGGAATAGATTAGAAACAAGTGTTGTTAGTTGCCAATTTGGCCATTAACTTTCCAAACTTCCATTAATGCATGCTATTCATGGTCATTAACTTCCCATAACTTTCATTAATGCATGCTATTCATGACCATTAACTTCCCATAACTCTCTATTAGTGATGGGGGTTATAGAAGGCCAAATGGGCAGAAAATAGAGATGATTTTCGTGCATCTTGTATAAGAAATAAGTGAAAGAAAGGTTCTTTCTTACACACACACTCTTTTTCTCTCTAACTCTCACAAGAGTTCTTGTCTTTGCTAGCACAAAGAAAGAATTCTAGCCATCTCCTAGCGAGGTTTCATCCTTCTATCTTCACATGGACTTTCATTAGAGATGGTCTACTTTGATCGTTGTGGTTTACAACAACCCAACGCGGAGAAGATTAAAGAACGAAGGAGATCGTCGGAAAGGCATGTAAACATCTTACATTTCATGTTTTTGTTTTCTATATCTATATACATGAGTAGATCTAGTTTTTGAGGTTCCATTTTATTTTTTGCAGCATATATTTGATATATATTATGTATGAGATGCATGATCAGAACCTTACAGTGGTATCAGAGCCATCTTGTGCCTTGTTAGATGTAGACAGAGTACATGACATGTGAAAATTGTTTTCATGGTTGTGACAGCTTAGGGTCCTGTAATGTTTTACTCAAAATTAATTATATAAAAACAATTTTCATGATTTTCTTTCACCAATATATTCATAAGATGTAAGTGAATGATTCAGCGTGATTGAAAATATTTTTAATATGATTGAAATATTTAATTTCGAATTTACAAAAACATGCATGAAATCTGTCTTTCTACTAGGCATGTGATGTCTACTGGCTAAACTAATGAGGTTACACATGATTTTCGTGGAATTTGATTCTGGAAAAATTATGTGAACATATTTGGGATGTTTTTATGCCTCTGTAATTTTTGTAGAATTATTTAAAAAATTAATAATTTTATCAAACAATTTTCCAGATCTGGACAGTTTTCCAGAAATTGTAGGATCTGTTTTGTTTGATGTTTTTGTGTGTTTATATTTTGGTTCCAGAATCTTAAAAATATTTTTATGTGATAAAAATGTGTTAATTTGATGTTTTTTGCATGCCTAAATGATTTTTCTCAAAATTTGATTTCCAGAAAAATTTTAGAAGTCATATTTGTTGTTTTTGGTATTTTATCAGTATTTCGGTGATCATAATAATTTTTGGGTGATTCTTAAATTATTTTGATCATCATGAAATGACCTAAAGATGCTTGGAATGATGATTTGATGTTCTAGAAATTTTTGGACATGATAGAAATTAATTTTGAATTAATTTTAGTAGAGCAATAGATTTTATAGTAAGACTAGAAAAATTGGCATATGTGACAAAATTGAAGTTGTTTAATTTTTGGACATCAAATAATTATTTTAAGGTAAATTAATTATGAATTAATTTCTGGAATTAGGCATTCATGTTAATTAGATTAATATTAATTCCAAATGAAATAATGTACAATAGTAATTTTAGCCAAGTTAGTAAAAGGAACATAGTAAATCTAAGTGTTAGATTGGGCTTAGATCCAAGTGTTAGATTGGGCCTTTCATATTAGGATCCATAAGATGTTATAACCAAAACGAAGTTATAGTAACTATATATATATGAGTTATATGTATAAGACTATCTAAGTTAGATGAGACCTTAGTTAAACCCCTCACTTAGAATATTAAAACTAACACCTTCCTTTAATATGGCGAGAACCAAACTCCTTTTAAAGTTAAGGTTATTGGGCAAACTCAAGCTCTCTTTACACGGATATGTTTGAACCATGGAAATAGGATTTTCAGATTAATGGGTCAGTTTTAACTAGAAGCGTTGGTTTGTTGGGCAAACCTAAGATCAACGTGGACTGAGGTGAAGTTGGGTAGTGTACATTAGATGTAAACATGTCAAGAGTTGATAGCCCAATGTATGTGCACACATCAACAGTTGATAGCACTAGATTTGATAGTTGAATTGGAGATGCAATTAGTATGATCAATACCTATCGGTTGAACTAAGGTGACTTGTTAGGCAAACCCAAGGTCATTCTTAGGGATCCACTAGGAGAATTTCTCTACGAGTTCTCTTGGATTTATATTGAGGGTTATGAATTTGTGGAAAAAAATGAGAGTCATAATGCATGTTATTAAAGTCCTTATAGATATGCATTTAAGTACATGCTAATTTTTCTCTCTTTAACGAAAGGGTGCTGTTGCTCAAGTCAACACTATGAGTACTAGTGTGAATCTAAGATCATTGATGGAAGCTAACAAGTTGACTGGACCAAACTTCCTTGACCGGCAAAGGAACTTGAGAGTAGTTCTCAAGTCCTAGAAGCTTGGTTATATCTTGGAAGAACCACTTCCCGATTCCCTTGCTGCTGATGCTTTTGATAATGATCAGAGGGCATATAGGAAGCATCTCGATGATAGTGAGATGGCTAGTTGTATTATGCTAGCTACTATGTCACCGAAGCTATAAAAGCAGCACGAGGCTATGGATACCCATACTATAGTCTATCATCTTAAGGAGCCTTTTGATGAGTAAGCAAGGTTAGAAAGGTTCGAGACTTTGCGATTGCTCTTCCACCCCGAAATGGTTAAGGGGACATCTCCAGTGCAGTATGTACTAAAGATGAATGGCTACATCAAGCGGTTGGCCTCCTTAGGTTTTGTTTTGGATCATGAATTAAGTATTGACTTAATTCTGATGGGTTTAATTGATGGTTACTCACAATTTGTGCTTAACTATCGGATAAACAATATATCCAGCAAAATTTTTGAGCTGTTCAACATGCTTAAGGCAGTTGAGCCATCAGTCCGCAAGGACAAGGTTGTGATGTTAGTGGACTCTTCTGGTTCGAAAAAATAGAACCAAAAGAAGAATAAGTTCGCAGGGCCTAAGGGAGGTGTCAAGAAAGCAAAGAAGTCTACCGCGAAGGGAACTTGCTTCCACTGTGGCAAGGATGGCCACTGTAAGGCATATTTGGAGTCCTTAAAGTAGAAGAAGGCATCTGATGACTTTTAGACCTAATACATACTGATGTATGTGGTCCGATGTCTATACATGACAAAGGTGATTTCGCAACTTCATTACCTTTATCGATGATCATTCTCGATATGGGTATGTGTATCTTAAGAGATACAAGTCTGAAGCCTTTGAAAGGTTCACAAGATTAATAAATGAAGTTGAGAAACAACTTGGGAGAAGTATTAAATCACTTCGATTGGATCGAGGTGGTGAATACTTAAGCCAAGAGTTTTTGGATTATCTTAGGGATAATGGAATATTGTCCCAGTGGACTCCACCTTACACATCACAACATAATACTGTGGCTAAGAGGAGAAACTGAACCTTGTTAGACATGGTGAGGTCTGTGATGAGTTTAGTGGATTTACCAAAATCCTTTTGGGGGTATGCACTCGAAACTTCTATTTATGTGTTGAACAGAGTCCCATCCAAGTCAATTGATGTTGCTCTATATGAGATATGGATTAACAAGAAACCATATCTTTCTCATATGAAAGTTTGGGGTTGTCTTGCTCTCCAACATTTTCACCGCGGCAAAACCCAGTTTTCTGCACCGACATATTTTGGTATTTTGGGCATAACTTTTGCTGTAGATGTCCAAATTAAGTGATTTTTGATTCGTTGTAAACTAGAGACATAGGGCTACAATTTTTATGAAGGAATAAAGTTCCAATTAAGTCTCTAAAGATTTAAATTTTTGAAGGCAAATTGAAAATAGAATGATGTGTTAGTATTGGAACAAACCAAAAATGATTGGGGCATAAAGCTTAGAGTACTAAACCAAATTGAATAATTTTGGAGTCTTTAGAAACTTAAGACAATGGGAAACATTGTTCTAGAAGAAAGTATTATCAAATTTCTTCATTTACTTGATCATAAAT
>JAOSBL010000006.1:25460314-25475068 GCA_027568915.1 Erythroxylum roraimae | reverse complement strand
TAAGAATGATCAATGAAGGAATAAATCAGAAATGATTATGAAATGATTCGAAAGTGAGTATTGGAGTCTTATTTCTGTTGGAAAACTCAAGCATGAAATGTTTCAAACTTTGTTGCTGTAAGAAATGAAATAATAGATTTGAGTAGTTCAGTTATGAGTTGTATGTATATTTATATAGATTTAGAGCAAGTTGGTTGTGATGTTTGATTGTCATGGGCATACCACCAGTTGGTAATGATGCTTAATAAGGGTCCATGAGAAGAACCCTTTATGGAAATAGGCTTAAGTATTATTTATGACGTTCAAGAAGGTATGGTATGATTATTTTGCCAAAAGAAATATTCATTGCCGTAGTAAATTTGGCATCAAATCCATAAAACACATAACTCCCAAATTCTCAACTTGTCAAACAATTCATAAACAACATAAGTCATATATTCATCAAATTTGTCAACAAATCATAAACACATAAGCAATCAAAATGGTTCGGGTAGGTCCATGAGGGAGTTCTTGCGAATCCCCAGTAATAACAGAATGGACTATCACAAACTCATATAATAGTTTTGCGTAGTTCATAAACATGAAGGAGTCCGTGAAGGAGCTCCATGCCACTAGCGAGCAGGCGGGAGAAGCATTTAATATGGTCAACGTGCACATGACATAACAGAATGGACCACCACTAACCCACACAAACATGAATTTCATGACTTGAAAACATATTGCCCAAAAAGGTACATTTCGAAAACATAATTTCCATAAGCATGATAGATTTCAAATACCATTTCCATCTTCATTTCATAAATAATTAACAAGATTTATACACCAAATATGTAGCAATTTCATAAATCATCAAGGAGCAATAAATGCAACATTTATGAAGCAATTTAAAATCATTTAACTCTATTGATTTGAAAAATATTTATGGCTCATTAACTCAACTATAAACATGTAACCCACCTTGAATTCTTTGCTTAAAAGTGCCCCTTCTCTTGCTCCTCTTGCCTTTCTTGATTTCCTTCAATATTGGCAAAAATCCCATTCAATAGGAATACAAATTGAAAATCCCACAAAGCATATTCATTAAAATTGATTCTAGAATACTTAAACCCATGCATTTCCTAAGCTCCATGAACCAAAACCTTACAAAAATCCAAAGGATTAAGATTGAACTTACCTTGAATCTTCACCAAATAAAAAGATTATTGGCTCGAATGGAAGCTCTTCTCTTTCTCTTGCTTTTTCTCTTCTTGAACAACCTCAAAATCACTCTTAAAAGCTAAGAAAAGATGAAACCCTACTTGCTCTTCCTTCTTTTCTTCCTTCTACAGGACTTTCTCTCCTTTTCTCTTCTTTATTCACGTTTTCTCCTTCTTAAAATGCAAGACTACATTTCTTCTTCTAATTATACCCTTAATGAGTGTGAAATATCCACTTTGTCATTCCTTTAATGCCTTATGGCTTTTACACTTAAGTGACTTGCCAAATTTGCCCTTGTACACTCTTACTACTTTAATTATAACATTTCTATTCTAAATTTTAATTGCTACTTATGCTAACTAAATTAATGACTAAATTCTAAGAAAATAAATAAATAAACAAAATAAAAGAAAAAATTTTGGGGTCCAACACAACTTCTACACCTTGGTTCCATTTCGTTCATACTCACTATAAGATCCATATAAGAAAATCTGCTCAAAGATAGCTATAATCTGCTATCATCATTTTACCTTTGCTAAAAACATCCTACTTTCATCTTGCACTTGGATGATTTTGCATGCATGGAGAGCTGAATTAGCTTGATCATTGAGGTGGAAACTTGAGCTAGACAAGTAAGTAAAAGATTGTTCTTTATGGCATGTTATAATAGAAAGTTTATGATGATGAAATTGGGAAGAATTGTATATGATGTTGATGATGAAGTGTGCTGGAAATTTCTGCATGAACTTGAATCCCTTTATGTTGTGTTCTTAATGTATAAAAACCGTAGGTCATGCATTGCTTGATGGATGAATTAGATTGAGATTTGAGGTATAATGAAGGTAAATTTATGTTAAAGAAAGGTGCTAAAATAGTGATCTTGAAATATGAAAGAACTAGGACTACATGCATGATCAAATGAATAATATTTTCTATTTTAATTTTGATGCATGAAAGATCATAATTTGTGACCTACCAAATGAATGATTTGAACTGGAAATTGGATATGGAATGGATGAGGAATTGAAACATAATTGAGGTATAAGTGATGGACTATGATGAAGATGTGTGAATTTGGTATGAAGATGAGAAAAGCTGGAAAAACTTTGAAGACAAAATGTTGATGAACCTTCAGATTACTCATCCTAAGATTGTGGGAGCTACATAAGCTCCTTCTCATGATCGTGGACAATGCTTTGAAGTGAAAAAAAATGTGTTTTGTGTGATGGTTAAACCATATAAGGGTAAGTTGCTTTACTTTGGTGCATTAGGACATGATTGGGGCCTGAAATGAACCTAGAAAGTTGCTTAATTAAGTGATTAAGTGTTTGATAAGTTTAAGTTGTTAATTGAGGTTATAAATTAAGGAATGGATTGATTGATATCAATGTATATGAATTTGGGAAGTATGAGTTGTTAATGGTATAAAGATGTTCTTATGAATGCAAATGTGATTCAAATGATATAATTAATGAATTAGGTATGATTGAATGAGAATAGGGAAATTGTGTGACTATACAATGATAGGAAAGAATTGATGATTGTATGATTGATGAATTTAGAGTAATCAAACTTAATTAAGGCATAACCTAATTGAAAACAAGTTATATATAAGCTATGATGAATGAATGAGCAAGATTTGTGAATAAGGTTACAAACTCGGTATAATCAATTGAGCATGCATTGAACATAATACATACATGTGTATGATTAGGTACTCATTTGCTTAAACAAGTTAGTAATGTGTTAATATGTGTGTATTGCATGATATAGAAGCACAAATAGACTGACAACATCTAGACATTGATGGATCGTCAAGACAATAGCTATTCTGGAGCGTACTATGAGTCAACCTTGATGTTTTCTCACTATATTTGAATTTTTTTTATTAACTGTCAGATATTGAACTGTTACTGATATGATTGTGATAATTCCGGACATTGATGGTCTGAGGAGTTTGATATTTGGGACTGTATTGGAAGTGTTTACAAATTGAATGTGCAATACAAAATGTGTTCTCAACTATGTGTTGAATACCAGACTCAGATTCAATTGATATGATAAATGACTATGCACATTGAATGAACGTGATTGAAGACATAGTATGTGACTAGTGCATTTCATGGCATTGATATACATGATCAAATAAAGGAGTTGTGACCGGAGTGACCAGTCTAAAAAGAACTTAAAGCTCATGAATGTGCACAAAGAGTCACAGGCTCAGTGATTAATGAGCCTGGTATCCACTAAGGAGTACGGGACAGTATCTGAAATGAGCTTGATATCCACAAAAGGATACGGGACAATTAAATAGGCGCTCAGTCACAACAAAATAAAAATGAAAGTGGAGTCTCATATGTATTGCATATATATCTTTACATGTGTCACGTGAATAATTGCAAAAAATTTCTAAATTGAGTTGATATAATGATATGTTATGTTTGTGTATATGTGGATGATATGAATGATTGGATTATTCTGAAATAACTATATGAAATGTTTATATTCATAATAGGCTTGTTGAAATACGATGTATACTATGATCAGGTGATATATGGGATTTGTTTCTGAATGATATAAGATACTGTTTGAACTGTGTTCTACACTTGTGATGTTTATGTTCTGTTTTGAGCGAGCGCATCGATAATGGTTCACTCACTGAGTTCGCAAAACTCATCAAAATTGCAAATGTTGATTTTTAGGTACTGAGGAGACCTAGCTTCTAAGGCAATCTATTAGCAGACTAGTATTGTCAATTTTGGAAACAAGAAATGGCTCAAAGGTCTAGTCAGCTGATGTCTGAGGAGTTTAGATAGAATGTGTTTGCTTAGTTTCTCATTTCATGTTAAACATTTTGTATAGAACAGTAAACTCTCATTTGTTTTTGTAATGTAAATATATGGATTATGGAATGTAATGACAATGTAAGCTTATGTTTGTGAATGAAATGAGGAAATTTAGTCTTTTGAATACTTGTGTACTGTATGATGCCGTAATAAGTGAATATGATTGCTCTAACATGTCATTCTCATAGGGTATGTTCTTGAATGTTCTTTAGATGTTCGGGCATATACTCGATGATAGTGGCGTGTTACAATGTCAACACTCTGACGGTTTCATGTCTGTTTGGATTGTTCATCCTTCCTATAAGCATGAACATCTATAACATTAAGCTAAAATAACATATGTGCAAATAGGAAATCTCCTTGCATTAACTACTAGGGGGATGGAGATAATGGTTTTATATCATTTTAGATTGCTTAGTTTTTCCTATAAGCAAGAACATCCATAACATTGAGTGAAAAGTTGTAGTGAGAAGATGTATGAAAATTATAAATTTCCTTTCTTCATCTATTAAGGAAAATGGTTTGATTTATTTGTTAGATGAATCTAGAAATTGTCAATTTTGTAGATCTACACCATTTTATAGATTTAAAGGATGAGGTGCATATGGCTATAAAGCTAGAAAGGCAACTTAAAAGAAGGCCTTATAATCGTTTTGGTATTTCTAGTATTCTTCATTGTGAAGAAATCCATATAATAAAAAGAAAGATAAGGCTCAAAACCTAAATATGAGAAACACTAGACCAAAAGTATAAGCATCAAATAGGGAGAAAGTTAAAATTAATTTGATTTCCATAACCAAGAATGAAGATATCAAGTCATTCAAATGTTTAGGAAGAGGATATATAACTTCATAATTTTCTAATAAAAGAGTAATTATGATGAGGGATGATGGATGATGAAGAATGTATGTCCTAGAGTGAAGATGAGGTAGATGATGAGATGCCTAATTCTAGAGGGTGCTAATTAAGAAGTGCATTAAGAGATTTGAGGTGGGGTGGATGCTGTTCACTAAGATGGCGTTGAGCATGTAGGTACAAAAGGATGATGCAGATAAGTAAATAGAAAGCTTTTCCATGATAGATGTGTTATTAAATATTAAGTGATAACATGATCGTAGATGGAGGGAGTGTGCTAATAGAGCTAGCATGAAGTGGGTGGTTATATTAGACTATCAACCAAAAAACACTCTAAACCATACAACCTACAAAGATTGAATGAGAATGGGAAGGTTACGGTAACAAAATAGGTGATGGTTTTTCTCCTCAATTGGGAGGTATAAAGATGAAATGTTATGTGATGTAGTTCTTATGTATGTGGGACACATTCTTTTAAGGCATCCTTGGAAATTTATAAGAGAGCCATGCATTATGGGCAAAAAATAATAATATTTTACCATGGAGGCAAACTAACTACCCTTTGCTCCATTATCACCAATGCAAGTTTATAAAGATCAGCTTAAGATATATGAGAGTGAGCAAGAGCGATTAAGTGGAAAGAAACAAGAGCAAACACTGAAAGAAATTTCAAACACTTTTGACAAAGAAAAATAAGAGACAAACACAAGAGGAAAGGTATGAGCTTAATAGTGAGAGTAAGGAATGTGAGAGATGCATTCTTCGTCAATTTCAGATGCTTTTTTTTAATTATTTATAAAGAATCTTTCCTTTCTCATAAGTTGATGCTAATGTTACTTTTACTAATATTGTTGTATCTCTTTTACAAGAATTTTTTAAATCTCTTCAAGAGGATTTTTCTAATGGGCTACCACCTATGATAGATTGAGCATCAAATCAATTTCATTTCAAAGGCCCAAATTCTAAACCAACTCACCTATCAAACAAATCCAAAAGATATACAAAAATAAGTAGGTGAACTTTTAAAGAAAGTTTATATGAGAGAGAGTTTGATCCCATATAAAAAGAAGGATGGAATATAGAGAATGTGATTGGATTATCGTTAAATCAACAAAATCCCTATAAATTATTGACAAGGTATTCCTAGGTTAGATAACATGCTTGATAAGTTGTTTTGTGCTTGTTTATTACGTAAGATTGATTTAAAAATTGGGTACTACCAAATTAGGATTAGAGAATGAGATGAATAAAAATTTGCCTTTAAAACTAAACATAGATTCTATGAGTAGTTAGTAATACCTTTTAGTTTGACTAATGCAGTTAGCACTTTCATAAGACTAATGAATCATGTTTTACGTGAGTTATTAAGCAAGTTTGTACTTCTGTACTTTGATGATATTATCGTCTAAAGTAAGAAATTAAATGAGTATGTTGAACATTTGGAAAAGATTTTGCATGTATTTAAGTAAGAAAAGTTGCAAGCAAATTTAAAAGAAGTGTATATTTTTTTTACACTAAACATGCTGTATTTCTTAGATAGGTGGTGAGTGATGGAGAAAGTGAAAGATACTAGAAAATGCCCAACATGCAAAATTATGAGTGATGTTAGGAGTTTCTATAAGTTGGTTAATTTCTGTAGGTGATTTGTTAAAGATTTTAGTACAATTACTGCACCTTTAACTAAGACAGTGAAAAAGAGTGTAGAGTTTAAGTTGGGTGAAAGTCAAGAGAAAGCCTTTAGTCTATTGAAGGAGAAGTTGAGTTCAGATCATGTGCTTGGTTTACCTAACTTTACTAACACCTTAAAAATAGAATGTGATACTTCAGGACTAGAAATTAGAGAAATGATGATGCAAGATAAAATAAATTAACAACTTGATCTCTTACTTTTTGTTTCAATTTTATTTTTGAAATTTGACATCTTAAAAACTGCCTAATCTTACTCTTTTATTTTTTATTTTTTTCGCAGAGTAATCCTAATAAACATGGAAGCTAATAATTGTAATTAAAGAAGAAGCAATATAAAACAAACCAAATTTAATATCTAAATATTCAATTTTATAACCTGCTACTAATTCTTGTTCTCCTTGTAAATCAAAAGGTGATCTCTTACATTCTGCTAGAGTAGAAATTAAAAATAACAATAAACCCTATAAGTTGACACCATAACACCATAAATTTTGCCCCTCAAAAATTATATTTTAGTGGTTAGCAAAAACTATTAGATCACTGCTCCCAAGGCCATTACGAAATTGTCATAAAAATCTCAGGGCCAAATTGTGTATGATAGGTTAAAAAATAAAATATTAACTACAAAAGTTGTTATTTAGAAATAAAAAATAAATAATGAATAACGTCAGATGTATTTCCACTTCTATTCGCAGAGGCAGCAGTTGTATACTACTAGTGCACTATCCCTACAAATCAATAAAATGACCAAATACCTATAAAAATGGAACATTATTACTAATAATGCATTTTATTAGTTACTAATTGATCGAGTTGGTTATTCTCTGCCGTGTGATTGCTCTATGCTACACATTTTAATGATCAATAATAGTCCAACAACGGTATCCTGCACTTGCTAGTTTATGGACTTCTCCTTCAAGGGGATGCCCTGATTTGTTGAGTAAATGATAAGACTACCTCACCAGATGGGTACAGCATTTTGTCCAACTCTCTTACAATCTCAGCTAGCTTAATCTATGAAATCTACGAACAAATGAAATTGCGCAAGTTTTTTAGTTTAGATGAGAAAAGAAACAAAAGAATAGGAACTCATCTTTTCTTACACTTTTGTTTAAGATTTGATTATCCCTGCTGTATCACTGCATAGAGAGAATACTTCGAAACCTTCTCCTAGCAGCTTTCGGCAAAAGAACTACGGTAAACACAATAAGCCAGAGCACAGAGAATAGCCAAACTTAAAACAGACCGTAAAATAGTCATTTTGAAAAAATCTGTCAAATGCTTCCGGACATTTCAAAACTAAGTAAACTTTCAGAGAAAAAGAAAATTACCATTAACAATCTCTTACCATAGAAAATGCCAAATCATTATGGACTGAGAAATAAAGTTAAATATTTATTCATGGTAAAAGGAATTTTATGACCATCATTCGCCATGTTTACAGGAAGTAGGTGGATGTAGCAGATCACTCTGACTTGGTGGGCTGCCAAGGTTGATACCTTGTCCAGTCTATCTGTGAAGGGTTGAGGGCATGTCCCTTAGAATGATATATGAACTGCTCACCCTCTCCAGACAGATTCTCCTTGTGATCAACCCCATATCTCTTGGGTTTCAACATTAAGAGCTGCAATAGTTGATAGCATGTTACTCAATACGCACTTTTTTCTTGGGTTCACGAGAAAGCGCATAGGTCTTTACTAGGATTTGAATCATAGTGGAAAGCAATATCTCAATGACCTCCCAGTGAGACATAAAACCCATAGGTACTCAATATGCCATCATAATATAGTAAAGACAACAGAAAAATATATACTTTTTTTAATGAATTTTTTTCTTGGGTTCACCAGAAAGTGCATATGTCTTTACAAGGATCTGAATCATAGTGGAAAGCATAACTCTATGACCTCCCAGTGAGCCACAAACCCATAGGTATTCAATGTGCCATCATAATATAGTAAAGACAATCAATTCTAACCTCATCTCCCGTGTGATCAGTTATGAAATGCAGCCAGCCATGCCACTCTGGTGGTACTTGAGAAGCATTGTAGCGACTCTTCTCTGCATATTCAACCCATCTGTGCCTTCCTGTAAAATATCACAAATGATATAACATGAATCACAAAACTAATAGGACAGCTTGGAATTATTGAAGAAATAGCAACTCATAAATTTGAAGTAAACTTTCATCAAGGGGTACATATGATCTTGATGCACAAAAAGTGATATAAAAACATTACAATGCATTGTCTATCACTGAACAGTCTTCTAATGGTTGCTCAATGCACCAAAAAGAAGAATATCTTAATAAATTGCTCACTCGATCCAAAGAACTAAGGAAAAGAAAAAAAATGAATGGGAGGAAAAACAAAAGGAAGGAGGGACTTGTTTATTGGGCCTGTAACAATTTTAAATTATCTTAGCAATATTGAAGTATATCCCCTTGTCTTTTGGATTCATGTAGAGGCATACATCGTCACACAAATATTTCTGTTTGCTAAAAGAATAGAAAAACACCTATGCAATAAGGAAGATTTCACTATCTCTGAAACCAAGTGGCATGTAGCTATTTAAAGAATGTAAAACCAATCTGCAGATTTCTGCAACAAACCTGTCTCAGCTACTCTCGACAAGATTTTATTTTCTTACACATGCCTCATGTCCACCTAATGGAGTTCTTGAAATATTTGAAATCCCATAACAAAGTGAATCCATTTTTCATTTATACGACCTTGATGTGAATAAGACTTTGTTCATTATTAGGAACTCAACAGAGGGTCGTCTCATTTAGGAAATCAAAATATTATCCTGAATAAATCCACCGAATGAGGGAGGCAACAAAACTTGCCCCACAAGATTAATCCACCAAACACAGTTTCTTGTATCAAGCAACAGAAACCTTCATTCCAGCACAAGCTATACTATCAGATGCATACTAATTTCAATCTCATATCAGGTACAATTTCATATGCCAATGTTAATGTGACATCAATTTCAATATCCATCAGTCCCAAAGATCAGCCTCTCCCATTAGTTCATAATCGCTTTTTGAGCCCTCATTTGGACACGCCAAGATATTTCCTAGGAAAGTTTTGTTTATACTTATCTTTGTCTGCCTACTCAAATACATGCTATCCAAGTCCAGGTAACATGAATAGCCCACCATCTAGAGCTAGAGAGTCAGATGATCCGCAAAAAGAATAAATTGTGTGTACCACAAGGTGTGAGTCCTCAATTGTGTAAAAGGGAATATACAAAACAATGCGAGTCGTGATACTGCATTTACAGAAGGTTGTGATACTGAAAAAGTAAATGAAAAAAACAAACAAACACTGACCATGTATAGTGTCCTCATGTCTCTCGTAATACTTGTTTCCGAATTTGTCAACTCCAACAAGCCTAGCCCCAATATTATGAATCTTAGTCTGCCTAAAATCATGCAAAGTAATGGGATTATAGACTGTAAATAAATCAGGTTCGCACAGAATAATTTAATTGCAAAGATCATCGATTTGAAGTGGTAATCACATGTTCTAAAGCAATCAGAAATTGGAGCGAGAGCATGAGAAAAAAAAAAATTTCACTTACAATAAATTTCCATCGGAAAGGCAATTACTGCGAGTAAGAAAACATAAGAAAGTTAGCAACCAGCAGCCATTCATTTGTCAAGAATGCAAAAAACGCAGATTGAAGTCCAGGGTATTTTAGGACAAAAAAATTCAAAATTAGAAAAAGAAAAGCAGATAGAGTGTGTGTGAGTGTGACATGTAGCCTTCTTCTTTCAGTTGCCGGAGAAAGGCCCCGATGCCTTTTTCTCTGATAGACTTCCATACACCCTTCACCACCGACGATGCCATCTCTCTCTCTCTCGTTTCTATGGAATTTTGGGCAGAAAAAAGGAAAACAAGTTAAAACTTTTCATCGGCTCTGGTTTTATTTCCCATAAACGGGCCCAACAAGTCAATAAGTCTACAATAAACTGCCCCACAGCAGATTTTACAATAATATTATAACAGGATATATACAAATATATATTTTTTATAGATCACAAAAGACTGAGATAAATTAGTATAAAGCTAGCGTATTGAAAATAATTTTTCCTAACAATATCAATGCTTTCTTAATAATAATTTTTGCGCTTTACAATTTGGTTCAGTCTGATTTTGCTGGGGCTGAACATCTTGGTTTGGATCCATAATGCTGTCTGACTTTGGCTGACGAATACCTGCAAAATAAATAACGGCGGGCCGGGAGTTGACTCCCGGGAGGCCCCTCCGACGCTCAAGTCAGTTTCTTTGTATAAGTCTATGCCGCTGAAGGTAGAGAAAAGTAGGGTTGTAATCTCATACCCGTATCATGGTAGAATAGTACCTTATATATACCGTGGATTACCACTAGGTTTAGGTCTTTACGTAGATCATTATATTTGCATGGGAGACTAATTCCTGTGAATGGGTCGTGGATGCATGGATTGAATGTCTTGGGCCTGGGCCTAGCACAGCCGACCCGACCACAATTTATTTGAAGTATATAAAAGATTGTAAGTACCATTATAGTTGTCTAAATTTGGTATTTTCATAATAGAAAAATTCTTAAACATCATTAAAATGAAATAAATTTCAAATTTAGTTGGAAATAATTTATTGACGTATAGGAATATAAAATTAAAGAGAATTGAAAATTAATTATTAAAGAGTCAAAATAAGCAATGTCAAGTTAAATATTAGTTATAATTGTACCTTAGTCAATTTAATTATTTTAAATTAAAAGGGGTCAATTTTAATTACTTTTTGATAATTCATAAGGTTTTAAAATTGAAAAATTGAGGTAAACTAAATTTTGGGAATTATTTGAAACATTTTCCACATATATTAATTCTTAGTTTGAAACAATATGTAATTAAAAATCATAATTTTTTGATTAAATTCTTTATTTTTTGAAAAATAAAATGGACTTTGAAAAATATAGTTGAACTATATTTCAACTAATGACTTTGTCCTGAGTATAATAATTTGGTTGATAATGTTGGAATAGTTTATAAACAGGTGATGAAACCATGACCAAGAGTTATTGTTGATTAGGAACTTGACCTTAAAGGAAGCTGGAAAGTTATTCATCTGTTTGCAACATTTAAAAGGAGGTATAAAGACTAAGGGGGTGCCAGAGGTCATACCATACCCAAGTTCCTTTTCTATTTCTTATTATATGCTTCAAATGTGTTGTTAGTTTCCCCCTTAATTTGAGCATCTATTGTAAGGCAGAAGTATTAGAATTAGGGTGTGCTATCTAAAGGCTTTAGCCATTTAGAAACTAGATGTTCACCTATTTTACCAATATAGATTTTTTATCATTAAAGAGTTTCCAAATTCTTTTGGCTAGGAGAACCTTTTTGTGATTTTAATAGATTTCTGTCCCAAACCACTTGTTATTTAGACGTGCACACTTACATACATTTAATTTTAGCCTTTGAGTAGTTGCTTAAGTTTCCACTATGGAAGTAGTTTTTATATAGTCTTTTAATATCCTTGGTGACTTTAATGGAGAGAAATAGACAGTCATACTAGTAGACCTATAAGC
Organism: Erythroxylum roraimae; assembly: GCA_027568915.1. NCBI lineage: Eukaryota > Viridiplantae > Streptophyta > Magnoliopsida > Malpighiales > Erythroxylaceae > Erythroxylum > Erythroxylum roraimae. The sequence goes on along the minus strand of JAOSBL010000006.1, from coordinate 25,462,907 downwards.
CACAATGAATAAACATTATTAGTTGTAATCGCACTATAAATGAGAGAAACTTGTTACTCCAACTACCAATCTCCTATGAATGGCATCAAAGAGGCGTTAGCAGTCTCATAGGTGAGTCTAAAGGTCACAATTAAGATTCCTAAGTATATAAAGGGAGGTTAGATAAATTAAAATCTTGATGATTTGAAAACCTAAGCTTTAAAGATCTTTTATCTTGTAGATGATATAAGGTTGTTTTTCCTTTTGTTCATGGTGATCTAACATCCCGTTTTTTCCATGTTAAGGGTTAGAACCTAGAATACTGAATATGAGAGATAATATTGAGAAACTAGGACATGCATTTCATACTCATGCATCATTTAGCATACATACACGTGAATTTGATAATTGCACACATTACAATGACTGTACATACACTCATTTGACATTTATCGGGTATAGTTGCTCTTAATTGGTTTATAAATGTGATTATGATGTGAATAGTGAATATTTTGTTTTTAAATTTGATTTGGTAAGTATAATTATTGATTTAGAATTTTTTGTGAAAATTTGAAAAATTTTCTGAAATTATGAATATTTTTGGACTAGAAAAATGCCAAATAGCAAAACAATTGATTTATGGTAGTAAAAATAAGTGTCAAATGGCAATTGAAATTGGAAAATTGTATTAGGATTTGTTGAGAATGTGACATAGAAATTGGGTGACAAATAGACTAGAGATTAAATGGTATTGAGTACCATTATTCAAAGATGTTAATTTGGTTATTTAAGTGGTAAGTGTCATGGCACATGTCAGGACACCCACCAAGCAATTGTTACCTTGCTTTTAAACCCACCCATCGTTATTTACATTTTGAAAGACCATCTTGGTTTTGTCTTTCACATTTTCCGTATGCTCTCTTCTTCATCTCTTTAATTTTCTTCGCTCATGTCCATCTCACTCTCACCCTCATCATGTTGAGTTCTTGCTATCCTTCACTTTGTTTCTTCAAGATCTGTGCTATCTCTTTATCTTGTTACTAAAAACCTAACCTATTCCCCTTGAAGAGTTGATGATCATATAAGTTTGGAAAGCTAGGGTTTACGTGATTTTGAAGAAGCTTGGAGTTTTATCAAGTAAGTTGTACATTAACCTTTATGGGTTGTTTAAATATAAACATATGTGATGATAGTTTAAAGGTGTAATGATCATGTTAGTGGAGTTAAAGATATGTTGTAATGTGGATGAGGAAATAAGTGGGTCTATGTTATATTTATGTGTATAGGATGAATGTAGGAAAATGATGAATGAATGTGTATGTTGTGTTCTGTTTTTGAGAGGATGAAAAACATGGATTATAAGTTGTTATATAGATGAAACAGATTGGGATTTAAGGTATAATGAAGGTGAAATTTATGCTTAATAAAGGTGTTTGATAAATGTTATTGAAATGAGAAGATTTATGTATAATAGTATGTGATGAAGAATATGTTCTGTTTTTGTATGATTGATAAAGAATGGTCCACGGATGGTTTCATGGATGTTATTGAGTTAAAAATTAAGGTGAGAATGAAGAGGAAATGATGTAAAGTTGTTGAACTATGCATAAGATGGTTTGAATGTAACATACAGGAGTTGAAAATCTGGAGAATTGAAAGAAGAATTGCTGGAATATGTTAACTGTAGTGTTTTTACGAAACATGCATCTGTATTTTAGCTATATCTTAATCTATACATATCCAAATGAGATGATTTTAATTTTTGATTAAACTATAGAAAGATGGCTATAATTTTCATTAAGGAATTGAATTTGAATTCTATCTCTAAAGGTTTCGAAATTTGGCTTGAAGTTGAGTATAGTGTGCTATCATGGAGTGAGAATAATCTGTAGTATTTTAGGTATAACTTACAGAATACTAAACCAAAATACATGAAATTGATGTCGTTAGAAACTAAAAACATACAGGAACATTTGTTTAGAAAAATGTATTGCCTAAATACCTTATTTTCTTTGTCAAAAGGGATCACCAAGTATTTGCACGATCGTGCTTGAGGGATCATCGAGTGGTTGCACGATCACGCACAAGCACGATTGTGCACTGCTGTCTTCCCGCCTTACCTTGTTGTTTTTTTATTTAATTGATATTTGAAATTAACCTAGATGGTTGCTAGAGTAAGTGGTTAAGTGATTGATAAGTTTAGGATGTTGATTGACATTAGAATTGAAGAATGGATTGACTTGATATAAATGTATCCTAATTTGGAAGTTATGATTTGTTAATGATGTTAAAGTGTTCTTATGAATAATATGAATTAGGTATGAATGAATGAATGAGAATTGAGAAATTGTGTGGATGTATAATGCTAGGAAAGGATTCGTAAATGTATGCTTGATGAATAGATGATTGATAAACTAAGGATAATCAAGTTTCTCAAGATATGATAAATGGATGATTATAAGATGTGAATTAAGGACATATGCCCAGGATTGTTATTGAGCATGCATTATACATATCACATATACATATGTATATGATTGAGAATTCATGAAAGTGGCATCGTCAATGGATAGATCAAACGTGTTCATATTATATCGATCGCTCAGATTTTTAG
>JAOSBL010000006.1:25399781-25416845 GCA_027568915.1 Erythroxylum roraimae | reverse complement strand
TTATGATTATGGAAGTGGATTGTGTGTATGCATATGATTCTTTGTTGAGATTGCGAATTGTTGTTTGTTTTAGAATAAGATGTTAGCAATTGGAAAGGTTTTATGGGATGAATTGTTTGAGGTGGGATTCAAGAGTTTAACGAAAAGTATTTAGTGGTTGAATGGATTTGAATGGATATTGCGTTTTGTAAGTGTATAGGTGCAGAAATTGTGCACCAAATTCAAGGGAAAATCTGGTTTAATATAGGCTGAATTGGATAAAGTGATCTTCATGAAAGTTGTAGTTTATCCTCTTAGCTTTCCAACGCCATAAAGTATGCAAATTTTGGGTATCGGAGTTGAGAGATATGAGCATTAGGAGAGATGATGCTGCATAGGAGGTATGAGCATGACAGCTATGGAGAATGATGAGAGTTTGTGTATGTTATGAGTCTTTTGAGTTGAGTTTTGGGAGATTTATGAAATTGTTTTGGTAATTGAATGTTTAGGGAGTAATATTACATTAGAAGAAGTGAATTTGGGGAGATATTAAGTGAATATGATGTTAGATTGGATGTAGGAACCATTGGAGAGGCTTGGGAGGAAGATTTGGGTGTCATATGTCCGTTTAACGGACCTTCTCGGGTGAAAAAAGACCCTCATCCTAGTGTATGTCCGTTAAACGGACATGGATGTCCATTTAACAGACTTTCTCGGGTGGAAAATGGCTTTTCAGCCAGTGTATGTCCGTTTAACGGACATCCTTAGTTCAGCTGCTGTAAATTGCGATTTTGACCACTTTAGAAGTCGAATCTCACTTTGAGGTCTCATGAAAGTTGTAGATCTCGATGTTTTCTTTCTAAGGGTCCAAAAACGAAATCAATCCGATATTTGTGGCAAACGTTATGGCATTTGCGCCAAGTTAGGTACAATATGATTGAGGGTACAAACATGTTGGATTCTTTTGGCCATAACTTCCTCATCTGACCTCCAAATGAGGCGATTCTTGAAGAAATAGATGCATAAGACATGTATATATCTCTCAATGAAAATTGGAATCTTTTAGAGTTGATTTGGAAGAGTTTGCAGTAGAGAAAGTGAGGGGTCGGTTGGGAGAGCATGATTAGGGTATGAACACCTTTTAGCTTCTTAAGCATATCTTGAGCTATAGAGCTCCGATTGAGATGATTCTTTCTTCAAAACAAACTAGAGACTTAGAGTTATGATTTCTTTAAAGAAGTCAAATTGAAATTCTGGTTTGAAGATTTCCAAATTCTGTTCAAAATTAGGAAAAATGAGTTTTAGCATGGTGACTGATTTGTATGGGCACACCATTGAACAAATTGTGATGAAATTTTTGGGTTGTTATGAAAATGAAGATGAACCGATGATGGCTAATGAGGGTTAATTGAAATAACCCTATAGGGTGATATGTTCACATCTTATGTTTATGATAATTGAAGCGATTGTTGGGCTTCGAAAACGGGGCCCAACAGCAACGCTTTTCACTCTAGAATTTTCTTGAAAAACTTAGAAACTGACTTGTTTAAAGTGCTCTCAACAAAGACGATCAAACCCTCTGTTCTAAACTTCAAATCCGTTTCATTTCATTTTATATCTTTTTTTCATTTTTAGACTAACCTCGCTTCTTTAAGCGAAATACATCTCTGTGTTTAGTTTTTATCCTTTACAGATTAAAAATGCCAAAATCTCTTGTATATGGTAGACTCGTTGATTTTACTTCTTTGAAGAATAATCAGATGAATATTGAACCTGAGATTGAAGTAGTTAGTTGGAAGAATTTCTTCAACATCAGGGAGACGGTGTATTTGAATGAAGTGTATGAGTTCTAGAAGAATGCAAAGGTGGTAGACAACACCTTGGTATCGATGGTAGATGGGTTGTTGGTAATAATCACACAAGATTCTAGCATTTATTTGATTAAAGAAGGAGGAGGTGCATTTGGTGTATACTCTCCCTTCTTTCATCTTATAACCGAAAGTGAGAGGGTCTCATTTAGGTTATTATTCTTTTCATTTAGCCATCTTAAACAAATGAGAGGGTCTCATTTATTGGCTTCTTTATGTTTGATTAAAGAATGAAATGATACATTGGATACACTTCAGTTCTTTCTTTCATCTATAACCGAAATTGAAAGAGTGTAAAGAAATGTTGTTGCATTTTCGACTCACTCTATCTTCTTTTGCATGTGCTAGCCAAAACTTGAATGAGAAGATTCTCTTTTTTGCCTTGTTTCATCTAAGGAAAATCTCCTCAAATATTTCATCTCCTTTCCCACTAAAAGATCTTGTTAACCAAGTTGTCTAAGAAGAACAAGTGGTAGATTGGATTGGTCGAGGATACAAAACCGAGGAGAGGATACATTGACAAGGAGAGGTTACAAAAGTGAGGAATCAAAGCTGTAGCAAGGAGTTGGTATAATTTCCATTTTGCTCTTATGTTAGTTATTTTCCTTATACCGTATCATGTATAGCTGAAACATGTTGATTTGGTTATTTTGTTTTCATTGTGTTTTGATTTCAAAAAAAGTTTTAAAATCTACCGTTTTTAGCCAAATATCGCTAGCTTTTGTTTTCGATCCAACAAGGAGGAGCAGAGGGAATAAGGGTTAAGGTTGGGTGGAAGAGGAGTTACAGTGGTAAGGGACAGAGAAACAAGCCTTGAGGGAAAGTAGTTTGAAGAGGATATAAGATAAGTTAGAGAAGCTGGAGGACAAGATGACGAACTTCTTGTAAGAGGAGCAAAAGGGAGAAGAGGAGTTAGTAAGGAGGGGGAAGGAGCAGTTGCAAGTTTTAGTGGAATAAGTTATTAGAGAAATGCATAAAAAGAAGCAATAAAGGCTAAGGGTTGAAGGCAGGAAAGGAAGGAGGGGAAAAATATATATAAAAGGAAAATTTAAAAAAAATTTTTGGCTAACATAACACGGAAGGGATAGAGAGAAGGACGATAAATTGCTCCCTTTTAAAGAACCATTTTACTAAAACAAGGATGGAAATGAGCCGACCCATGGGCCTAAATTCAAGTGTTTTCAATGGATCAGCCCATAGGCCAAGCCCAGGCCTAGATCAGCCTGAGACTCAAATCTTCTAAGCAAAACAACACCTAATTAAAAAAGACATTATTGTACACTTTTAATGTAACAGTTCAGACGACCCGCTTGTAGATATTGTCTACTTTGGGCCCAGCCAGAACGATTTTCTTTTTCCACAAGACTTTCTAGGAGGTCACCCATCCTAGTATTGCCCTTGCCTTAGCATGTTTAACTTTGGAGTTTTGATGGGATCCGGTGCGTTAGGGCATGAAAAACACGTCTTTAAGGGAGAGCTATCCCGAACCTTATAAGGCGTGCTTCGTTTTCCTCCCCAATCGATATGGGATCTTATAATCCACCCACTAGGTGCGGGTACTAGCTCTGGTACCATTATAACAACCCAGACCACTCGCCCACATATATTGTCTGCTTTGGGCCCAGCCCACACGTTTTGTTTTTCCATAGGAGTTCCCAAGAGGTAACCCATCCTAGTACTGCTCTTGCCCTAGCACGTTTAACTTTGGAGTTCTAATGGGATCCGGTGCGTTAGGGCATGAAAAACGTGTTTGTAAAGGAGAGGTATCCACACCCTTATAAGGCGTGCTTCGTTCTCCTCCCCAACTGATGTGGTATCTTACATTTAATTATTAAATTGTTTTTAAAAAATTGGTGGGACTGGCCCATAGGTTGACCTATTGCCATCCTTAAACATTAATAGAGTGATTTTTTATGCTCATTTGTTCAAACATTTATTATTATTATTATGATGATGATGATGATGATGCATCCCAATGATATGCTAAATTACTTATAAATGATTCCACTTCTAACTTAAAAATATTCCTGAGTTATACAAAAATGTCATTATACATATTAAGCATCCATTTCAAAGCACTGGATCAAATTAGAACTATATCAATTTTTAATGTTTAATTTATTTACCTAACCAAATTAATTACAGATAATACTTCTATAATTCATCTTAATTTTCCTTCTTTCTACAAAAATTATTGGAATTATTGCCAATTAAGGTAGTATGATGAAATTAATTTACAAAGGTAAAACATACTAGGGCTCAAAATAATTAATTGCCTCCCCACACTTAAGTTGTATATTATGATGTACAAATATGATTAATTAAATAAATAAAGGATGAAGGAAATAAAAAGGAGGTAGAAAGTTCTTTAGCTTTGTATTTCACCTGCTATTTATGGTAAATATAATCGATATGTAGTAGTTGTATCTTATAATAAACCATAAATAAACTAACACAATAAAATTTATTTAGAATTAAATATAATAAAGAATTTTGGAAAATAAATAATTGTGTTATTAGGAATAAGCTAGAAGTTTTCAAAGGAATAAACCAAAAATAAAATCTTATATGGGAAAGTCAATGATCTAAACTAAGCCATAATGGAAACATAGATAGTTAGTACAAGCTTCATCTAGTAAAGTTATTTGTTGCAAATGAACACAATTAGTAATTTGTTCCTAACTAGTAACAAGACCAGCAAGATCTTGACTTCCAAATCATAAGTTCCATCTTAACTTCATATCTTAAAAAAGAGAGAGAGTTGCTCCCTTTGTAGAAGCCAACCCCTTAATATGATGAATGTTTCTTTACTTACTAACTCTACATAGTGGATCTATTTCTAAATATTCATTGACTTATATCCCTCTAGATATTATAAATAGAGTAGCCTAGTGTTAAACAAATAAGCTTAGCATTATCATTACCTATATGTGATAAGCTAGAAACCTAATGAAGTACACTTCTCCATTTTGTAACTTAGTAATCAAGGTTACATTTCTTTTAAATGTCCTTCTATAATTAATTAGAGAAGGAATGTTTAAAGAACATATGGTAATTGGATTCTAGAGATACCAAATATAGGTTACACTTGGGGTTAGGGCGCAAATGAGACACACTTAATCTAATCCATTATGGAAAGTTTTTCCTTAACCATGATCTAGAGCATACAAGAAATTTTAAAGGAAATGAGTTTGTTCTAAACCAATGTAAACCAACTGATGATAGGAGTTGAAGCTTTATGCACATCTATACATGTCTTATTAGTAAAGTTACTTGAATAGTGCCTTAGCAATAATGTTCTATCCATCTAATTAGGATTAAGAAAGTAAGGACGAAATTAGATTTGAAAGAAACTTAAGCTTCTATAGATACAATGCCAATCCCTTTCTTAATCTCTATCCTTATGACTAGGACTATGAGAGTAAGGAGGAAAGCAGCTGTAAAACAAAATTGAACTCCTATTGTTGCAGTACCTATCTTGTCAATTGATTAAGCAACTAACTCTATAATTAGTAGGAAAGAACATTCTAAAAATTGAATAGTTTTGAAGTAAGTTTAAAGGGCTAAGTGTTGCTGCTATTCCTTACCTTATACTGAATCAATTTTTGTAAAATTTCCCTTAGTTTAAGAATTTGAAGTAAATAGAAAAATGTATCCTTTCTAAGCTTAACAACCTATATAATTCATTCCTCAAATAATTTTCATACACCCATTTGACCTATAAAGACTCTTTATCATTGATAATTCCCCAAAGCCTCTATCCATCATTAACTTGTTTATTAAGTGAATAGATTTGATATCTAGATCAACTTTAAGCTTAGGTAAGTAAATGTATTTCCAACATAAATGTTTGGAAATCCTATCCCCAATTTAAAGAAAGTTCCTAGGATGTTTTCTAATGTTGTTATATAACATTTTAACGTATATATCGCTAAGAACAAAGGTGATTAACTGTAATTTACTAGCATAAGATAAGGATTTGGTAGCCCATTTTCTACGTTTCATATTAAACAACATTTAAAAATCTATGTAGCAGATCCTCTTCAAAGTAATAGGAAACCTCAAGTAGGTAAATGGTGGAGCCTTAATATTTAAATATGAAAGAGTAGTATATATTAAGCTAAATTGGAAGCATTAATTGAAACCATTAAAAAGCTCTTATCTTTACTAATGCATAGACCTGAGATGGCACTAAACTCATCAATTTATTTGGCAAGACAAGCAGTAGAAGTGGAATTAAATCCAAATAATAATATTAGATCATCTACGAATGCAAGATGATTAATTTCTAGGTTCTTACATTTCTTAAGAAACTTGAACCTATTTTATAAACTTATATTCTTTAGGATGATGCAAGATCAAACCTTAGTATAAAAAGTAAAGTGGAAAGGAGAAAGTGGATCACCTTACCTTATACCCTTAGCACCTCCTCAAATATGTAAGCTTCAACATTGATGAGAAAACTAAATGAAGTTATGGAGATATATTAGTTGATAAAAGAAATGAAAGGAGTTGGGAAGCCAGGTGCCTCAAAAAAGAGAAGTATAAAGTCTTAACTCACTATGTCAAAGGCTTTGTGGATATCTATCTTGAAAACATAGTTGTCACTAAATCCTTGTAGATAATAATTCTCAAACAATTCTTAAGCAAGTATCATGTTATCTAATGCTCCTACCCTTAATAAAAATAGCTTGTGATTGACTTACAAAGGACAGAAGAGTTTATTTTATTCTAAAGGCCAAAAGTTTGGAGATTGTCTTGTAAAATATGTTCTAATATGATATTGGTCTATACCCTTTCAAGAAAGAGGGATATGAAGTCTTAGGAACCAAAAAAAAAAAGAGTTGCTCTATATTGATATCATTCTTAAGATAGAAAATAATTTTAAACGATCTTATAGACAAGTTTTAATTAAATCCAAATAGTTTTTTGTAAAATTAAGTATTGAATCCATATGATCCTGAGGCCTTATTAGGGTTAAAATAGAATACCATCTCTTTAATTTCCTTCACTAAGAAAAGCCTTATGAAAAAATCAGCTTGCTGACCTGTAATATGTCAAGGAATAATAGAGCTAATATAAGAAAATGGTAAGGCAAAACTTATTAAAGATCCAAAAAAATAAAACAAATATGGTAATAATCCTTAGCATGAGATAAGCTCACTTTAACCAGTGAATGTTACACCATCATCACTCTTTTGGCTTGAGATTATATTATGATTCCTTCTTATAAGTATCAATCTATGGAAGAATTTAGTATTACTATTCCCTTCCTTAAGCCACATCACCCTTTGATTTCAAAATTAACAAAGAAGAGTGAGCTTCTAAGGTCTTGTTATAATTAAACAATGCCTAATTTTTTTAACCTCAAAGAAATATCTACACAACAGTCATACAGATCCTTCTAATATTGCATCAAGTAGTCTAGTAATTTAAGGGCCTTCTCAATATCAGTTTACATGTTCATCTTTAGCTTTTAATGTTTTTACTTAATTCTCATAAGCTTTTTATAAAACTTGTAAGATGCATAGCCATAAACCCCTAACCTTAAGCCATTATCCCCTAACCTTAAGCCATTATCAATTGCCTCCTAGAATCCACCCTTAATATATAGAAAATGAAATAACCTAAAAGGTGAAGCCTTTTATAGTCATTAAAGAGATCAAGGATCTCTATTGTTAAATGATACAAATATAGTGAACTATTAAAGTAAGCACTACTACATTGGAATCTCTAACGCCAATCATGTTTAGATAATGCTCTATCAAGTTTCTTCCTCACGTACCATGTTCCCTTTTGGATTGTTACTCTAAGTAAAGAATCAACCATCAGATTTGAGGTATGTAACCTCTAAGTTAAGGAGATAAGATCTTAATTCATTACAAGGTTTATTATCACAACTTTCTCCCTTAGATTCTGAAGATAGTAAAGTGCAATTAAATTCCCCTACATGTTGGACCCCAAACTTTTCCTGGAAGTTAGAACTATTAAATGAGAAATTGTTGGTGATTAGTCATGTGTAAAGAAAAAGGGGAATTCTTGAATTTGAAATGAAGTAGAAAAGATAGTTTAAGTACAAGATGGGTTATATGTGAAATGTTGGAAGTGATAAGCTGGAAATTGTAGTTGTAAGATGTTCACTAAGTATGCTTCGGTGTTTTAGCCATACCTTTTTCTCTAGTTATCCAAATGAGATGATTTTTAATTTGGAGTAAACTAGAGACATAGGGCTACAAATTGTTTAATGAAATTGAGTTTTAATTCAGTCTCTAAGAATTTCAATTTGGATGGAAGTTGAGCATAGAATATTGTTTCAGCATAAGAACAGTCCAAAAATGTTTAGGGTATAACTTTTCGATTTCTAAACCAAATTGAATAATTTTGGTGTTATTAGAAATTTAAGACAATGAAAAATATTTTTATAGAAGGAAGTGCTATCAAATTCCTTCAATTACCTGATCAGAAAAGGTCTGAATTTTTGGAAGGAGTTAGGTATGACTTAAATGAATTTTGAGGTCTTAATATAGTATTTTGTGGAGTTAATTATTATGTTAATGTTAGTCAGATTATATGACATAGGTTAATTGAATTAAAGTGTTAAGGAAGTAAGATTGTATAAGGGTGTTTTTGGAAGTTCACTTAAGCATTTAAGTTACAAGGCATATAAGGAAGTGTAAAAGGGTCTTTGCACACTCATTAAGGTCATAATTGGAATAAAAAGTGTGGTCTTGTTTTTAAGAAGGGGCGAAACGTGATTTGAAGATAGGAAGGAGAGAAGAAACGAAGAGACGAGAGAAGAAGGAGAGAGTTTCGGTTATGAGAGAAAGGAAGGAGGAAAAGCTAGGGTTTCATCATTTCTTAGTTTTCAAGAGGGATTTTGAGGTTGTACAAGAAGGGAAAAAGGTAGAGGAAGATAGGAGCTTCCATTTGAGCCAACAAGATTGAAGGTATGTTTGATTTTAATCCTTTGGATTTTTGGAAGAGCTTTGGTTCATGAAGCTTAAGAAATATTTGGGTTTTAGTATTCTAGAATCGATTTTAGTGAATGTGTCTTATAGGTTCTCAATTGGAGTTCCTATTGAATTGGAAATTTTTTTAATGTTAAAGGAATCAAGAGAGGCAAGAGGAGCAAAAGGAGAGGCATTTTGAGCAAGTCTTTAAGCAAGGGATTGAAGGTGGGTTTCATGTTTATAATTCAGTAATGAGCCATGATTATCTTTTCAAATTTAAGGGCATTAAATGGTTTCAAATTGCTTCATATTTGTTGCATTATTACTTTTGAAAGAATTGCTATTTGTTTGGTATATGAACTTGTTTGACGAATTGTGAAATGATGATGGAATACTACATGTTTATGAAAATCATGTTTTCGAAAAAGTGTCATTTTGGGCAATCTGTTTTCAAGTCATGAAATATATGTTATGTGGGTTGGTGGTGGTCCCCTAAGTTAAGTCAAGTGCACTTTGACCAAGGGCTTCTCCTGCCTGCCCACTAGTGGCATAGAGCTCCTTTATGGACTCTCATAAGCTCACGGCTACGCAAGATCAATAAGTGGGATTGCAATAGTATGTTCTGTTCACGGCTACACAAGACTATTATTTAGAAATGTGTAGTACGTTTGTTTTTGGATCTACCCAAACTATTTTGATGTGCTTAGATACTTATGATTTTGTGAACGAGTTGATGAATGCATAAATTGTGTTGTTTGTGAATTGGATTACATAACAAGAATTTGACAAACATGTGCTTTATAAACTCAATATGAATTTTCTCAATCAAATGAATATTTTCAAGGTTTTGCTTATTTCTCCATTATAAACTTGTTACCCATGAGCTTTTAAGCTCACCCCCACTCTCCTTCCCATATTTAGGTGATGAGCAAGAGATCGAGTGAAAGAGAGTCAAGGCATCACTCGAATTTACATTTTTTGTTTTGCTTTGGATTAATTTATGTAAAACAAGACTGTAGTCGCATGTTGAGCAATTATAGTTCAAGTATTTTATGTATTTTGGGATTTTGCGAAATGTTGTATTGTGGCTTGGAAAGCCCATTAAAGCTTTGTAAAATGCTTGCCTTTTGATGATAATGAAATATGATTGTGTTTTTGGCTCATGATTCTCGACGTTTGTACATTGCATTTTCAAGATTTCATAGGGGTAAGAATTTGTGTTCTAATTTCTGGGGTAAAACTGGATTGATCTAGGTCAAATTAGCTAAACTTATGTTTATGAACATTGTATATTATCTTTCTAGCTTTCCAACGATATAAGGCATGAAATTTTTGGATGTCGGAGCTAAAAGATATGATCATTATAAGTTGGTGATGCTGCATAGGATGTTTATAAAGAACAACTATAGTAAATGATGAGAATTTTTGTATATGATGAATCATCTGAGTAGAGATTTGAGAGTTAAATGAAATAAACTTGGTAGTTGAGTTTATATGAAGTGATATTGTACTAGAAGAGTTAAGTTTGGGAAGATTTTGAGTGAATGTGATGTTAGAATGTAGTTAGGAACCATTGGAGAGGCTTTGGAGGGAGTTTTGTATCACCTATGTCTGTTAGACAAACTTTAGGTCCGTTAAATGGACCTTCTCGGGTCTGTGAGGACCCCTAGCCTCGCCCATGTCCATTTAACGGACATTAAGTCCATTAAACGGACCTTCTCGGGTCTGGAATGGTTCCCAATCCCGTGTATGTCTGTTAGGCGGACATGCATGTCCGTTAAATAGACATCCACTGTACACTTATGGAGATTCTCGTTTTTGACCCTCTAAATGGAAACATCTCACTTTGGGGTCTTCACAAAAGCTGTATATCTAGAAGTCCTCTTTCAAAACGTCCAATAATGACCTTAATCCGACATCTTTAATGAAAGTTAATTGCGCCAAGACAGTTACAATATGACTGAGGACATAAACATGTTTGAGTCTTTTGGCCATAACTTCATCATCCGACCTCCAAATGAAGTGATTCTTGAAGCAATAGATTTCTAACACATTTTCTATTTCTCCATAAAAATTGATAGTCTTTGGTATTGATTTGAAAAAGATTGATGGAAAGAAAGTAAGGGATCGATCAGAAGAGCATGACTAGGTTAAGAACATACTTTTGATTTTTAAGCATATCTTGAGCTATGAAGCTCCGAATGAGATGGTTCTCGTTTCAAAATAAATCAGAGACATAGAGCTACAATTTTTTTGAAGAAGTCAAATTGTGATTTTGGTGATTGGCTGGTCTGGGTATGCCACCGTTGTGGGATGATAGCTAATGAGGGTTCATTAAGATAACCCTATAGGGAATTACGCTCAGGTCTTATGATATTTCGGATTATTGGACTCCAAAAACAAGGTCCAACAGGTTTGGTATCAGAGCAAGAAGAAGAACCGATAATGGTTAAGGTGATTTCTTGGAATACGCTCACATTTTATAGTTCACTAGTTGGGCTCCGAAAACGGGACCCAACATGTTTGGTATCAAAGCAAGCAGATGAACAGATAATGGTTAAGGTGATTTCTTGGAATACGCTCACTTTTTAAGGTTTCGTTATAGATCTTTTGTATCTTAGGAGCCCATTTCATAATGATTATTAATGAGCAAGTTTCAATCTTATAAAACCCTCAATATTTCCTCAAGTGCACGGGTCGTAGCATAGTATATGAGGTGTCGATCCTACAAGGAATTAGAGAACTAATCGAATCCTAATTTCTCTAAGGCCTAAAAAGTGTAATTAAAATGATAATGAAAACTAAATAGAAAAGTAAAAAATTGAATATGGAATTATTAAAAATTGAAACTCTAAATTAATGGAGAAATTAAATTTGAGCACCACCCATTGACAATTGCAATTCAAACAAAGAAGACTAACAAGTTATGAGAAAGGGGATTAATCTTATCATCAATGCTAATTTAGTCACTTTTGTGTTAATACAGTGTCGGTCCTAGACTTTTGAGGGTGGATTAGTCTCTCTTGAGTTGTAATCATTAAGCCTTAAATCATAAACCCTAATTAAGTTGGGTTACCGAACGTGTAATCTCTTGATTAACACAGTAACCCATAACTAATTAGTTCTTAAGCATTCCAATAAACAATCGAGTCCTCACACGAGATCTCTCTCCCTATAATTACCAATTTGATTATTTGTGTGGTCCATTATATCGTTTAACTCAAATTAACCAACCTAATCATTTTGCATTTGGTTCACTCTCTCGATTTATTACCGAAGCATGCAATTACAACAAATAATCATAGCAAGCATCATCATTAACAAAAAAAAGCAACTTGATTAACATTAAATCAAGTATAAATCCCTAAAAGAAGTTAGAACATCATTAACCCAAAGTTCATCATCATCAATTCCATCTCATATATCATTTGAATGAAACAAAAGATGAAAAGAAGAAAGGATAACTTAGAGGATTGGAGGTTGAAGCAACTAAAGCTTCACCTTCTTCTTTCTTTTTTTCTCTCTTCCCTCTTCCTCTTCCTTAGCTTTTTCCCAAAGTGGAAAATGGAGGCTCTCTCTCTAGGTCCTTTCTTTTGTCTTATGTAGTCTTTTCTAATTAGGGTAAAAACTAGGTTTTATCCGAGCTTAAAAGTCTAAAAAAACTGGCGAAAAATTAAGTTCGGGAGGCCAATCCTTGTTTGTCCACCTGCAGGCCATGATCGTGGCCTATTGAAATGATCTCTATCATGATTGTGGCTTGATGAGATGGTCTTTCTCATGATTGTGGCTCTAGGTCCTCTGCCAGGTTTCCTCCAAATCTTCTCCGTTCTTCAATATCTAATCTCAAACATTAACAAACACATCAAAGCACATCAAACACATAAAATTAAAGCTCAATAATATGCTCTAACCCACATAACACTCAAAATACAAATATATAACCAACTATCACAATTCTAAACCTAAACATGCATGAATCAATTAATTAACAACTAAAAACATACTAAAATGCCTATTAAAACATCATGCAACCTACAACTATTAAGCATATTTGAAAAGAAAAATTGGATGTATGAACAAATGTAAAATAGGTTATTTCTATGCCTAAGAGGTCCACCAACATATGAATACACTAAGAAGAAGAAAGGTATCGAATAAGCTTGATATAACTAGGATCATATGCCACTATAATTCTCCTAAGATGATGTTTATTATGAATGGTTACAAGTTTTCACTTAGTCTTGAATAACCAAAGATTAGAGTATTTCTCATTTTTCAACTTAGTCTGCAAAAGGCCAAATATAATATGCTTTATTTGTCTAATATAATATAACACCATCCTCTAATTACTGTGGTCATTAAGCCCCCTTATGTTATAAAAGAACATAAACATTAGGATTTATAATAATTAGAGACCCTATTCTTGGCCTTTGAACCTAACTTTTCACAGATTTAATAGCTTCATAAAAACCAATAGGTGAGTCGGTGACTTGAACATACTTCCCTACATTCACATTCATACTATCTTTAGTAGAATTAACATTATAAGAAGACACCTATTAAACATCACTTATTTTAGAAACATTATCAATAGTTAGTTAGGACCTCTAAAAGATTTAAGGCATGAGAAGTGGCAAGAAATTAGGAGGAGTATTATTAATAAGAACCTTAGAATGAGTTATTGAGGTACCAAACCTCATTATTGGTAGGGGACTAAATAAAAGTTGAAAAGCACATCAATTCATCATAATTTCCCTTTTGAAATGTCTAGCCATTAGGCTTCCATATCTTCCCTCGTTATTAGAAAGATGGTCTCCATTGATAGGAGAATCTAATTGTCCTCTACAAGGAAATCACCCTCCACAAATCTTGATATGGAATCTTCTTATAGGGTTTAGATGAAATTCACATTAATTTAGAGCCTATAACCTATCCTTTTATATGATGAAAGTTACCTCATCCATACATATGCTGGAAACCAATCGTGATCAATTCAAGAGCGCAACAAAAAAATAAAATTTTACGGTTTCCAATTGGATCCTAATAATTGAATAACTTAAATAATTAAACACGTATTGTAAAATAAGAAATTGTATATATATTTATTTTTGGTTGAAATCCTTTAAAAGCTATTCGATGTGTCAACCATGAGCTATTCACAGCCTCTAACGATATCTACAGAGCAACTTCTCAACTCTTTGAGAGGAATTAAGTAAGAGTGCTAGCTCCCTTATTCTTATTCCTATTTATAGAAAAAGCATTAGGTTTTTATAATCTCTATTAAAATTAAATACCTTAATTATAAATTCATACTCTAATTATAATTAATTTAATTTTAATAAGATCAAATATCTTATATTTGATTCATAAAGTTTCTCAAACTTTATAGTTAAGTCCTATTTAATTAAAATTGATTTTTCCTTCACAAACTGCTCTTTAATGTGTGACCTATTAGATTTCTAATATATTGGCAATGATTATAAATCATAATTCTAATTTATAACTAGAATAAGATAAATTATAATTATAAATTATAATTTATCTTTAATTCTCCAATTAAAAAGTTTGTAATCATAGATCATGATTAAAATCTATCAAGATTGACATCTAGCAACATATTATAACTACACAAATATCAGGAATGTCAAAGTGGTTTGACTTAACCTGTCCATACATGGTTATGATGTATAATTTAATCCTTTCTTCATCCAATGTTCCAATTGGGTAGAGTATGAATATAGTGTCTAATCTTTTGTATCCAATTATATTCGGTCTTGCTAATTAGTAACTGATTTATAATTGATATTTAAAAACACCTTTTCAAATGTCTATTTAATTTGGCTAGAGAATTCCATAAATCTTTACGAATAAAAATATTAGAACATTCTCTCCTATTACTTTAAAGTGACAAATCCTTTGTTGGCTTACTCACTATCTCTATATGGTTCATACTGTATCTAAGTACTACCGACTGAATTAGCCTAGGGCAGTTCATAAGTAGCATTAAAACACAATAATTCCTAGATGAGATACCTTAGTAATCTCAAGTCTAAGGATTAATTATACAACCATCATTATGAGGAAATCTATAGACACATAAGTAATATTCCATTTGGGATCCTAATAGTTGGGTCAGTTCAGTTAACTTATTCTCTAATAAGCACCCACACATTAGTTTAAGTATCTTTATACTTTAATTTATGAGATCAATTACTTTCTTCACTAGAAAGAAATATAATTTGTGCTAGTTTTACTATTTCATTAATATCTTGTCCTGATGAAACTACAGCTAGGAATATTTAGAAATAATACATAAATGTAAATTGAATCTCATAGTTATGATCTTATCATAATTTCAATTGCATAGTAATTATTCTAGGGATTTTAACTTTAGTATTAAAATATCAAATGTAATTAATACATAAAGATAAATAATGCCTTTATTAATTATTTTGTTACTAAATTACAACCAATTGATTAACTATAGGGTATAAACTAATAGTATACTGCTTTACCAATGTAGCTTTCTAAGAGGCTTACACATTTGTAAACTGATATTCAAGTGGGATTAATTATCCCAAAAATGTACCTACTTATATTTAATTTCTTCAAGCTCAATCCTTGACTTTTATATTTGAAAGAAGATTAGCAAGCTATTAAAGTCTCATAATCCATATTCTATAATTGCTTAAAATTTTCCTTAAAGGAAAAATTGCATAGAAATAGATGATCATAATTGAGAAGTATCTCTAGTAGACCTCTTTTCTTTTAGATTTTGGTTGCTTATAATCTAATCATTAGGAAAGAAAGTTTCTTCCCTAAAAAGAAACAAACCATTATCGATCATGATAGAGAGGAAGCATCAGGAAGTTGTAAAATCGTGCACAAGCGTGATCATGATAGAGAAGGTGCATTGTGTTAAGTCAAAATGACTTCACGATTAATAATTTTGATGAAAATTAAATAATAATAATATTAGAAAGTAAGACGAAGCAGAAGGAAGAAACTAAGACGAAGCGGCAACCAAAGTAAGACGAAAGAAACTAAGACGAAGCGGCAGCCAAAGTAAGACGAAAGAAATTAAGACGAAGCGAAGACAAAAGTAAGACGAAGCGGAAGCGAAAATGAGAGGATAGAAAGTAATACGAAGCTGAAGCAAAACTAAGGCGAAGACCTAATACCACGTCGGGAGGTTAATCAGGTTGAGTTAGTTACAGAACTCAACTGAATAACAGTTTCTTCAAAGATCAAGAAATAAGAAGAAAGAAGTGGTTATCAAGAAGCAGTTGAAGCGAAGGCTATAAATACGGGTCGGAGTCGAAGACTGAAAAATTTAGAAAAGTTAGTGATTTTGAAAGAGTTAGAGATTTTAAGAAAGCTAGTGACTTTGAGAAATATTGTATTCATTGTGCTAAACTCTAGAGCTATTATTCTCTGTAACAAAGCTCGCAAACATCTTTCTGTAAGAAAGAAGAAAAGTTGAGAGCCTGAAGAGGCTAAATGAGAAAAACAATACTTGTTGTAAGAGACTTGAAGAGGCTCGGTGAAAAAAATACTTGTATTTTTTAGAAGTATAGTGAAATCTCATAAAGGATTCTGAGGACTGGACGAAGCCCACAGTTTGGGGTGAACCAGGATAAAATTGCTGTGTCAACTTCTACTCTCTAACTCTCAACTTTTATTTTTATTGTTTTATACAAGTACTTAGAAGTTAATTGCAATACATCGTGGTATTCTTACTCAATAGTTCTTGAGAAAGCAAGTTTTCAAAAATATATAAGGGGATTGTATTCATAAAAAAGAATACACAATTCAACCCCCCCTTCTTGTGCATTTTGTATATCAAATATAAATTCGATACTAACGCGTGATTTACTTCAATTGATATCAGAGCTCGGTGTCCAAAAACCACCATTACAAAGTGTGGATAAAGATCCATGGAAGAATCACACGTATATATAGCTGAAGGCGCCTCCATCACTAGACCTCCTGCATTCAATGGTGAAGATTACCATTTTTGGAAAGACAGGATGCAGCTCTTCATTAAATCTACTCATATTAATCTCTGGGAGATTATAGAGAATGGACTATATACACCGGTAGATGATGAAGGAAATGCTATTCCACGAATTAGATGGACAGCAGTTCAAAAAGCAAAATTCCAGCTGAATTCAAAGGCCAAGTTCTTTTTAAGTTGTGCCCTAAGCAGAAGCGAGTACGATAAAGTTCACGGATGCGACACTGCGAAGGAGATGTGGGATACTCTA
>JAOSBL010000006.1:25354213-25378161 GCA_027568915.1 Erythroxylum roraimae | reverse complement strand
ATGCTAACATGATGCATGAGCAAGGAAATGCATTGTCTTACTTTCTCTTTGAACTCACATGTACTGAACTTTCGGGTTTTAACCCTTAATATAGGGACGGGATGTTACAGTGTGGAGAGAGATCTTGTATAGGTTTATGATAGTTTATTAGAAAACTTCAGAACTAATTAAGGTTTTAGATAGGTTGTGAATTGATAGATTGCAACCTCCATAATCTAATAAGAGTTTATGATTTAGGGTTAATAGTTATATCTCGAGAGAGAATAATCAACCCTAGGATAGTCTATAACCAACAATCCAATAATTCATAATCAATTAGGTTAGCATTAAGGATAGGTAAAATTCCCTTTTTCTCAGTTGGTAATTTCCTTTAGTTGATTCTTGGGTGTGTTGCAAATTGCTTAATAATTATTATTTTCTTGTTTGATTCTTAATTTGATTGATTGAATTAAATTCTTGTATTAGTTTCGTTGCATCTTGAATTTCTGTTATTTGTTTTTGGCCTTAGATTTTAGGATTAGATTAGTTCCCTCCTTGTAGGATTAACACCTTTGGTACTACGCTAACGAATCTTACATTTGTAGATTATCAAGGGTTAATAATTAAAACTTACACACAACCAAACCCCAATCAGTTTTCTATTTTAAAACATTTTTATGCTATTGTTGAAATAGAAACATACAAAAAGTTGAAGTATATTAGAGTTGAAAATTGAGGAGAGTACAAAAGTGCATTTAAAAACTATTGTATAGATCATATAATCAAATTGAAGAAAATAGTCGTTAAGTAACTTTAACTCAATAGAGTTTTAAAAATGAATCATTCCACCTTTAAATGAATTTTATGTATATTTGCATATTTAGCACTAGTAATCTCTTTCTTCATAGTAATGATAAGAATAGCAATAGATCTATTCAACCTTTATTCATCATTCCATATGAGCCTAGGGAGGCAAATGTGTCTCATAAGATCTTATGAGAATACATGGTTATAGAGCATTCATACATATTCTTAGAAATGAGAGATCCAAACTTGATGGTAAATCTAAATTATGCATCTTTTTAGGTTATACTAATGATTAATTTGGATAGAAATTACAAGATTTGGATCATAACAAGATTATTAGAATTTAAGATTTTGCTTACTTGAAAGAATATGCAATTGAACATTTTAAGAGAAATAATAAGCTATTAAAAGTTGGGAGTTATACTGATGTAAGTTCAATTCCTAAAAAACCTACTATTGAAGAGGAAGCCATACCACATGATAACTTGGAAGCAAAAGAGATTCCAAAGGTTAATTAGGGTGCAATTGAAAAATAAATGGAAACAATTTAAACCAAACTGCCATATAAATGCTTGTTATGGTTATCTAATAAAGAAAAATAATCTTCTTAGAGGTACTTTCCACATAAGTATGTGATGATTATTGATGGAGAAGAACCAAAAATCTTTAAGGAGGGCATGTATCATGATCAGAAAAAATAAATAGTTTAAAGGAATGTAAAAGGAGATGAAGTTGCTATATAAAAACCTCACATTCGAGTTAGTGAAGCCACCTAAATATAAAATAACTTTAAAGAATAAGTGTATTTTTTTAGTTAAAAGATGAAGAGAATTTTAATCCCATGTATAAATTAAAACTGGTTGTAAAAGGATTCAGTTAATATAAGGGAGTTGATTTTAAACAAGTGTTCTCATATTAATATGGAATTGTCTTTAATTAGAGTTCCACTCAATCTAATAGGTAGTCTAAACTTAGAATTTCATCAACTAGATATGAAGACTACTTTCTTAGATAGTGATTTGGAGGAGATATAGAACAATAACTAAAATTGAAAATAATGAAAAACTATATTTTTTTACATATTAAGTGAGTTCAATTATTTCAATTATAGATTTTTATTCATTATTTTAAAATTTTTGAATCACTAGTAAAATGGGATTTTAGTAATGAAAAAGCTCTCAATGCTATCTGAACATTTCAAATTCAATTCTAAATTATAATCAATTTGAAATTAAAATAAATTGATCGGAATGATCAAAAAGGCTTTAAACTCAAAATATATGAGCATATGGTATCTGGGTTATAAAAAAATATGTATAGTTTGAAGCAAAAACAAAGACAATGATTAAAAAAATTTGAATTATAATTAGGAATAACATTGGTTTGGGCTCTGGGTCAAAAAAATTTGTAAAGACTTGAGCTTGACCTGAGTTTCGAATTGGTTTGGGACTCATTGCTCAAGCTTAAGCCTAATCGAATTTTCGGTGACCAAAAGCTTGATCGAGATTTTAGTTTTAGATTGAACCTTATTATTATGTTACAAAAATGATATTGTTTTGCTTATTAGAAAACGATATAATTTGAAAATTAAAATTAAGATGTTTAGGCTTTGGGTCAAGTCAAGTCATATAGTTCAAGTTTAAGCTTAACCCAAAGCTCAAAAATTAAGGAAAAAAGCCTCAAATTCATCCTAAAACTCAATCAAGTTAGGCTAAATTTATTGACTTCAATTTGGTGTTGATTGGGGCCAGGTCAAATTGTCAACTAATATTTGATAGATCTTAGGTAAAATTGAGCCACTTTAAATCACTATGAATTATTGAGAAATTCTCATAGAGATTTTATTAGTCTTTCTTTAGGTTGGTGACATGGCAATCATTAACCATAATTTTAAGAAAATAAAAAGTCTCAAAGTATAATTAAGCAACTCCTTTGCTATGGAAGATTTGAGTTCAGCGAAGCGGATTCTCAGTATGATAATTATTTGTAATGGAAGAAATAGAAATATTTGATCATTTCATTAGAAATATATTTAAAAAGTTGTTGGTTTAGTTCAGCATGGGAATAATTAACATGTTTGTGCTCCACTTGTTGATCATTTTAAATTTAGATCTACACAAAATCATACAAATGAAAAGGAAAAAAGGAAATGAGGAAGATTCCATAGTCATCAATTGTTGGATACTTGATGCATGTTATGATGTGCAAAAAAACATATATTACGCAGACAATTGCCATTATTAGTCATTTCCTCTCAAGGGTACTTCTAAATTTTCTATATTTTGATAACATTGCACGTGTTTTAGATGGATATATAATTCAAATATAGCTAAAGATGTAGACTTTAGTAATTTTGCATCCGAGTACCTAATGACATTTTCAATATGAGTTATTCCTTGGCAATTAAGACTGTAGAAATGTGTAGCATTTTTTACCATTGAGACAAAGTAAATTGTAGTAATATAAGCAAGTGAAGAATTCTTGCGGATGAAAAAATTCTTTTAAGAACTAGGCTAAGATCAAGAAAAGTATGTGTAGCACTATAATAGTCAAAGTGACTTTCACCTTCCTGAGAATCCAATACTCCACTCGAGGTCAACGCATATCTATCGATATACATTATCATTGGATTTTAGATATTCTTACTAAACTACTGCAACTTGAAAAAAAAATCATAGTAATGATAATAAAGTTGATACGATAACAAAATTTCTACATATAGAGAAACTCAACATTTATAAGTATGTAGCTTGTATGGGTAGTCTTCCCCAGTAGGTATCAGGGAGAGACTTTTTGTATTATAAAATCATGTGAAATAGTGGAATGAAGAAAATTAAAACGTAGGATGATGTTATGAGAAAGTACTATAAACAGAGGTAAGTGAGTATGTACCAAAAACAAGAGAGAAATAAGAGTGAGTGTGTATACAAACGTTAAAAATAAACCTTATATAGGTGGAAAATTTAATGGATACTTAACTTTGTTACTTATCTATCACATCATTGATGATGTGGAAAATTTTTATTATATGTTAAATTTCTTTTGGGTCTAAAGGACCATATATAGGCCAAGTAAGTATTTGGGATTCAATCTTTTTTAAAAATAAAAAATAATAATTAATTTATCCTTAATTAAAATTAAGTAAAGTAATAAAATAATTTAACCTAACTTTAACTAAATGCTTAATTTTACAAACTCCTAATCGCTAACCTTAAAATTACTAATATTCCCCTCCTTCTTCATCGACCTTTCCTCACTCCTGTCTTATTACAACAATTATCAAATACAAAGAGGAGCTAAAAATTGCAAAGGAAAGAATACAATTGTTAGAAAATTAGGTTGCTA
The DNA here is from genome assembly GCA_027568915.1 of Erythroxylum roraimae. Taxonomy (NCBI): domain Eukaryota; kingdom Viridiplantae; phylum Streptophyta; class Magnoliopsida; order Malpighiales; family Erythroxylaceae; genus Erythroxylum; species Erythroxylum roraimae. The sequence goes on along the minus strand of JAOSBL010000006.1, from coordinate 25,374,030 downwards.
GATAAATCCAGAAATATAAATCACCTACATCTACTAATTACTTGCAGTCTGAGTTACAACATCAAAAGTTGGAAGCGTCGAGATGAAGGAGAATGATGCAATATTTAAGATAGATAACACATCCCAACTAAGTGAAAGGAGTTACAGCCAAGGTTTTGAAAAGATGGAGCCTAACGGAAATGTTTTGGAAAAAGAACTCAACATTACAAAGAGTCTTCAAAGTGCAGAGAAAGAAATTTTTGCTTCAATACATTAACTTGATAACAATAATCCCTCTGAAAAGATCAGTATTTTGCATGATCAAATTGCTTTAGCACATAAAGATATCAACATATGGAAAGTCAAGGTCAATTTAGAAAAGAGGGAGGTCTCTAAATTCTAAGAAAGACTTCTTAGATTGAAAACTAGTTTATCAGACCGAAATCATAAGAAAAGACACTTGAAAATAACAGTCTTTGATGCTGAACAAAAGATTTTTATTAAAAAGAAGGCACAATTTAAAGTTAAAATATCTAAATAGTTGGAATGAAGAGGAAAGTTGCATCGGTAGTTATGGAGCTGGTTCTGTATCGTTTACCCACAACTGGTTAACCACTAGTCATAGGACTGGTCCTACATCGCTTACCTGCAACTGATTAACCACTAGTTACGGAGGTGGTTTTACATCACTTCTTCATACTAGGCTAATTATTATACACCGGTATAATAACATGTATAAAACTTATCAGTATACTATAGGCTAGAAACTATTTCCTTTTTATCAACCAATAACATCATCTCAATGTAAAATCAAATCATATAAGATTTAACTTTCAAACTTCAATTTATATATTGATAAAACATAAACTTATACAGGCAATATTCACATAAAACTCATAATCAAGATTCAATTCACGTTAGAATAGAAATCATTCATAAAATCAATTTAAAGAACACTTACTATTTTGCAAACTTATCGCCAAGAACACTCAAGCATTTGGTACCTCTTTTTTTCTTACACAAAACACATTTTACTTAGACATTTATTTCCAAATTTAGAAATAAGACATTAAAACTATAAATTCGGTTTAACTGAATTTGATATTAGTATTTAATTACGTAACAAGTACACTAATTGTATTTTTGCTTACTTTGGTAAGCTAACCTATTGTTCTCTGTTTCCAAATATAGCTTCGAAAGTCACTTAAATACCATATTTTACCCATTCTAACTTGCAGTTTCTTTAAAACACTATCTCACTCAATTTAATTCACCATATCACTATCATGCATGATGAGTCACGGTTATGACCCCTGTCTAGAATTCATACCTCTATTTGTTCCTAAATTTTCACATAGTATATGTTAACATTAGGTTTTGAGGTCTCTAGACATTTGTTCCCTTATCTCTCTAGTTTCCATATCATCAAAAATGAGGCCATTTAAAGTTCTAAATCAAGAAACATGCACCAAACATCACAAGTTGCTCCAATATAGGGCAACATCAGATCGCCATTTTCAATCTTAAATTCCAATATGATTCAACCAGAATTAGTTCAGGGTCTCTTCTAGGAATTTTTTAGTACTATGTCTTATGTTTCATTTTCAGTTGTAATCATCTAATTTGGAGGTCTATAGGCCGATTTATGGCCAAAATAATGGGACTGGTTCAAACAAACTTAAGACAGAATTCTACTACATGTTACTCTCTTGTCATATTCAATCAATTCCATACAAAGAAACACCAAAATAACACTAAGGCACCATTGATATTAAACACATCCATCCCATACTAAAAATCCACAAATATTAGGAATTTATGCTAGGAAAACTTACCACTTTTTCCTCCAATCTCTTGAATATTTGCCGAATAACGTTACTTGATCAAGATCTCTTCAAATCTCTATCAAAACCATCAACAATGAAAGCCCTCTTCTTCCTCTCTCCTTGGCCGACCTTAACACTTACTTCTCTTTTTTTCACTTTTGTTTTTGGTATCTCACATTTATTCCTCTCAACACTCACAGTTATGTTAAAGAATGAAGTTTAATGTCTTACTTTATGCTTTTTTATACTCATTTAATGGATTCTACATGACACCTTCCTATTGGTTCTCTTCTAATGACTCATCCTTCCACCAACACCACGTAAAATGACCAAATTACACTTTCATGAATACCAAAAGGACCAAATTGCCCTTTAATGCGTACAAAAGACCAAATTGTCCTTTAATGCATTTAATTCACCAACTAACTGAATTAAATCATAAAAATATTCCACAACTGTCTTATCATCAAATTGACCATGAAATACTCGAATTAGGGTCACTACTTATTAAGTGAATGCTTTAAAATTTACTGAATGGGTTTAAAATCAATAATACTCATTACTTTCCAAAAAGGGCATTTTAGTCCTAAACTTTCGGAACTCCTGAAATATATCTTATTGGACTTATTTTCAATCCATTTCATTATCTTTAGACTCTAATACTTATTTCGGATAATTTTTAATATTTCGAGGTTGGGTCCTCCAAAAATTACTATTCATCCAAAAATACTATTCACCAAATATAAAAATTTATATTCAATGAAAGGAAAGGTGCAGGGTTTTACAATCACCCCTTCTTACACAAATTTCATCCTTGAAATTTAACTAAGCATACATGTTCAAACAAGTGGGGATACAATGCATGTATTTGATGCTCAGGCTCCCATGTAGCTTTCTCTACCGCGTGATTCCTCTACAATACCTTAACCAAAGGAATGATCTTATTACATAGAACTTGTTCTCTACGGTCGAGGATCTGTATAGGTTCCTTCTCAAAAGACAAATCTTCCTTTAGGTTCACCGGTTGTGCTCTAATTACATGTGAAATGTCTGCTAGGTACTTGCGAAACATAGATACATAGAAGACAGTGTGAATCCTCGCAAGTTGATCTGGTAGCTTCAATCGATATCCCACTGACCTAATTCTTTTTATGATCTCATACGGTCCCATGTAAAATGATGAAAGTTTGTAGAAAGGATACGAAGGAAATAACCATCCCTTCTTCTTGACAAAAATAAGTTTCTTTTCATCACATTTTTTCAATTGACCGATAACATATTGATTCTTATTCTCCTCTAATATTTAAGTTGGTGTTCACAAAGATAGAAAGTGATTTTAATTTCTCTGTCAAGTTGCTCTATATGAACATTAATGGCGAATGAATCACCAAATTGAGATTTCCATACGTAAAAGCTCATCATTGTCCTATTGTACATGTGGTCACCACAATACTCATATTGAAATTCAAGTTGCTCACAAGGCTCTTTTCTTCAAAATCTTTGCCCAATTTCTGCCTTTAACATTATCATAAATCTTTTAATTTTGTATGTCGGCTATTATTGTGTCTATAGCAAGTGTTATACTTCCTGAAGTTTGCGATTGCATAAATTGGTTGAATATTGATCTTTAACTTATTTATATTCACGGCGATCATATTGAACCTGAATTTTTGGCATCTATTTCTCACTTTGTATCTAAGAATCCTTGAGTTATTGGGATACTTTCTTTAACCTTCTTAAACTCTTGGTCCCAATTATCTTTTGTCATGTTTATGAAATTTTCTTTCCAAGAATCATAAAATAATTCTAATATCATTTAATTTGTTGTGATTATTTATGGTTAAAGAGGAAATGAAGAATAGATCTAGCAGAGGAAGGAGAGATGAATCTAGAAGAAGGGGGAGAGAGAAGAGAGAGAAACACAAAGAACAGAGAGAAAGTAAAATACTTAATTCATATTTTTGGTAATGAAATGATTACAAAGGTTTTTGTACTCCTTTTAAATTAAAATATGCTAGTAACTTTCATACCTATATGACTTTTTAACTTAAATTGACGTTTGAATTGTCTTCCAACAATAAAATGTGTAAATCGATTTGAATTGTTAAGACTTCTCAATGATGATACCTTAAGAAAACTTAAAGAGCCTTGGTTATAATCTGATGTAGTTAGCATGAAAATATATGACCAGCTGTCCAGTTTTGGGATGGTGTTTTTTACTTTGATGCTAGAGAGATAATGCACAATCGTGACATTAATATCGCTTCCCTGTAAATTTGCCTTGTCATTTCAGAGTGGTCAATGCTTGTCTTTTCGATTTAAACTGAAGGTTAAATAGTTTAGAATGCTGGTTTGTAACTAAATAAATATGGACTTGATGAGAGGTGGATAGGATAGGGAAGGGGAAGCATGAACGAATGTGAATTCGTAACAATGATGAATGCTTTCTGGGCCATATGTGGCTCGGTCAATGGAGACCATATGTTGTTGGATCAATGATACCGGGATGTGCAAGGTGAGGGGTAAGATCTTGTTTTTGAGCTCTTTTCCTGAGTCCCAAGTTGCATCAAGAATTCATGTGCTCAAAAGTGTCTCGTATCAAGTAACTTGGATAACTATAGTGGATGAATTAATAAGAAGCTATTGGTGCCTGCACTTTAGATCTTTATGAGAGGGTAGAAAGGTCATGTTGGAAGCTTTCTTGATCTACACCAGCTTTGCTTATTTATTCACCTCTTTAAAAATGTGATGGTTATCTAACCCTAATTCTTAACCTTGAGTTTTTCCGAGTTCTTAAATTCTGTGTTTCTGATAACGTACATAATGGCTGATATCAACCTTAACGCAAAGTGCTAAAATGATAAGAGAGAATATAAGCTAATGTTATGGAGGACAGAATGATAGGTACTTTCTTTAGGTTCACAAATGCTATTTGCATGGTGGAAGTGCCATCCATTCGTTAGTGTAGGGAGTAATTCCATAGTCCAAAAGAGACTTTCTATCTACTTTTAACTGTGTGATTTGTTGTTCTAATGAAGCTGGGAGATGGGGTTATCAAAATCAATGATATTTTATTGGTAGCACATTTGTGGGTTCACTGTGTAATGATTGATCAATTCCGTGAATGTGTTCCACCAAATTATTCCTAAACTTTAAGTAGTTTTATTTTTCACTTTAGCGTTCAAACCAGATATTCGTCTTTCCTAACATGTATCACGCGGCAATCTTTTATTGCATTTTTGTGTGGGTCAAACTTATGACTATGCTGAAGATCTATCTTACCACCTATAGCAATTCTTATTCAGGCTATACATGTTTTTGTATTTGGGGTGCCAGTTCATCGATGCTGTTGAGAGTACACAAAGAATGAAGTGGGGCTTGTGGATCATCCACAAATTATTCCTTGCTGCAGTTCATGGATACATATTATTTGTGCATTTCTCGAAATGGAGAGACAAGAAGTTGCCCCGTGAGTAAAACAATCATACTGTTGCATCTTTGTGGGTATCGGATTGACTTGAGGTCTTTCCCATCTTTGCAGCCGGACCAGCATTTTACAACTACGTTATTGTGATGTTTGTAATAAATGCTGTGGCATTATTTGCTTCTGGGCTAGCAGGAATTGGAGCTGGTGTTGGCATTTGGTAAGATTGAAATACGTTAGTTAGCAAAGCAAACTATGGCATTTTACCCTATCATAGGCCATTTCCAAGTTTTGACAAATTTTCTGCTGCTGCAGGATGTATATCTTCACACTTACATGCTATCACTGTTTTTATCTTCCCTTCCTGTATGTGAAGTTTTTAGCAGATTTTTTCCAGGTGATTGTCCATTTTTGATTTATGATTCTTAACTGTGCTAGGAAATTTTTCATTGGAATCTTGAGGAGTTTACATGTATGACATTTTTTCTTCATCTTCGCAGGAGGAAGAGTTTCTATTGGATAATGCATGTTAGAGATGAAACATGCTGGGTTCTTCCATGCTGAATGGGATTTAATTCATCAACTCGACCGTAGATTCAAATCAAATCTTGCTTCGGATTGGGCTGAACAAAATTAGAAAACAAATGTATGTCTCTTGATTATCTTTACCTATCATTGTAATTGTAAATTGCAAGTCACACATACCTATCATTGTAATTGTAACTTGCACGTCACACAGATATACTAATTGATACCAATTATTTCTTTTGTGGTAACTATCTACTCTCTACGTTGTACTCCCTAGCTGAAATAAAAACTGTATATTTGGACCAAGCGTTCCTTTTACATTTTAAATAGATCCACTGAACATAGAGAGTAAAATGTATATAATACATCTATCATATTCCTCCAAACCGTATATCCTATCTGAGAATTTGCTTCAGAAGATGTTTCCGGGATTTTTCTATGGAAGAATGAAGAACTTCTCCGCCAGATACTTGTTTAATGGTATCTTTTGAGTGTGCTTGGTCCTATTATCTTCAAAATGTAAACGCAAGTTTCACCCGCTGAAACCTAAAAAAGGTCTTCAAGAGAATGTTCTAGTTCAAAACCGAGATAACAATCTGAAACTAGCATCAATTTCATGCCCTGGAAAACAAGACAGAATCAGTGAAGTTTACAAGTGACATGTTAGCTTTCTTTTGTGGAAGACATGCATGAAGGGATCATCATACCGAATAAGGTTCCTTGAAATATAAGCACAATAGCCGCTTACTGCCGATATTATGCATAAGACATTCCTTGTCATGTTTAGACTTAATGTATAGATGTAAGATTTTTCCTTTTATATAGGAGGTAGATTTCCATATGAGACATGCTTACAAATATGACAAGAAACGAGAACTGATATGAGGTTGGAAATTTTGACCTTTGAAGTCGTATAAGTAGATGGCAATTCCATGGTAGTGGCCAACCAATCTGAGAAAGAAACCCTCTTCATGGCATATAGTTCAGAGGTGACCGTGTTACCAAGCACTATCCACCATGCTTCATCTTTTAGCTGCAAAAGAACAAACTTCAGTAAATTTCTTTTTCCCCATCAACCGTATATAATGGTAAGAGAGGATGAGATTTTACCTTTGGGAATCGAGGCACAAAAGCCCTCATAGTATTTTGCCTGGAGTTGATCTTCTCCAATTTGATGTTAAGAGCAAGATGTTTCTTTCCATGAAGGTCCTTATTCTGTACTTTTAACTTCATTTGAATACGAGGAAATTGCTGCAGGTCCTGCCAAAACAACCACAACATATGAAATGGTTACATTTCCTTACGTCTACATGTGCCTGTGAGTGCTACTATGTTACTTCTGCCATGTGCCTATCTTCACCAAAAATTCAGCTAAAACGACCAAGTAAACAAATGGATTAATCAAAATATGGAGTCCAATAAGCGCATGATATTTCGACTTACAGAACGGTAGAACTATTAGAAACTCTAGCTTAGTATACTAGAGGTAAGTATATTATTGATTATAATCAGTGATCAACACTGCTATTACAAGTGAATCCGTAGATCACTTCCTATACCAGAGCCAGAATTTGCTCCTCAGGGAGAAAATGAATTTCTCTCTGTCTAGAATCTCACTTCTCACTTCTTTCTTACTGAATACCCTTCTCTTTCCTCAGTCCCCCCTCTTAATTACCCCTACGTACATTCTTTTATTTCCTTGTACCCATTCAGCCCCCATATTCCTAACTAACTCTGACATCATTCCTCTCAGCCCCCTCTTTCTTTCTCCTCGAGTACACTCTCCATATCCTAGGCTTATTGTTATTGTTATTGGCTCCTAACAAGAACACCAAGAAATATTTAGTGACTATAACGAAGTTTTGAAGAAAAAATTTAAAGGGTAATTTTGCACCTGCTGTAATCTTGAAGCAAGGGAAGATCCAACCACTGCCTGCAAGGTACCCTTGGGAAGATCTAACAACTGTTGTACAGTGGAGATTCCCTTTTCACTTAGCGACTGTGCAATAGCAGAATTCATGCATGGCAACATCCATAAGGCAGAATCCTTATCAAACCACAAACCCTGAGAAAATATCCCATTATTAGAAAGGACAGGCTAAAACATTTCACATCTAATCAACCATCAAATGAGGAACAAAAAGTATATAATTAAAAAGAAAAAAGCATTCTTGCCTAAATCTACCTTGGTGTTCCACCCACGTCTTTCCTATGTGACAACACAAGTTGATGTGTGGATAAAGAAGCAAATATGTGGGTCCAACTTAATGATTCATGTCTCAATCATTAAGTTGCTTTATGTTTATGGTTTAGGAAATAATAAATTTGGATGATGAAGCCATCGTCTTCACAGAGGTTCATTCTTTGTAATATATATATATAAAAAACTATTTGATAATTTACAGGCACAGTTACGTTATATTCCTCTGAATGCCAGCTAAAATTCTTGGAGACTGCCCACTAGTGGTCTTCATGAGCCTAAATTATTAGTACACTAGATGAAGTTGGGGATGTGATATAATTGTCACCGAGATTATTGTTGCAGAATATTCAAATGCACAAATTTTTTGATGGAACAATTGAGTCAATTGTGTCCAGTCCCAGAAAAATTGATGCATTAATTCCTTTTGGAATTGGTACTAATTACAACAATATATGTTATCGGAGTACCAGAGGATGTTAGTCATTTGCAAAGAAATTTGAGAAATTCCTACTTTGAGAAAAAACTCAACAATGTCGGACATAAAAACAATTGTCGAAAGGAATTGAACAACACATAAGAGTAAAGAATAGTATTGAAATATAAGTAACTAGAGGCAAAATTGAAAAAACAAAGTGATGATAATGAAATTAGAGCGCATCTTCATTTGAATAAATTCTTTACATTCATTTTTAGTATAATCCTCAATCTCAGTTTCTTTCTGTAAAGCACTACATATTCGACAAATAGACTGTCTGCACATTTAGCTTATTCGAAAATTCAATAAAATAATTCTTATCGTTCTTTCCTTGTGAGATCTATTGTTATCTTTTGTCCTTTCCATTTTCCTCTCATTCTAAAACCTGCAACTGTAAGCATAGATTGTTTGTCGGCAGAAATAAAAAGTTTTATGTGACAGCTGATTTCTTCTTTTGTATTTTAAAACTTCGCTTTTGTAACAATGTTCCAATTCTTCTTCAATTGTTTTGCCATTTTCTTGCTTAGTACAGAACTATTTCTTGCGAAGCTTACTTACCTCTTAAGCAATTTCCTTGTGAATTTTAAACTTCACTCCATCCCCTCTACACATATAAACTAGTATGTCTGATATATCGATATATGTATATATGAGCATTGACAGAAGCATGTGATCGGTAAGACTGCTATTTTTGTTTTTTGTCGTCCAAAGAGTTCTTTAATAATCAACATGCTTATACCTGCATGACCATTTGCAGAAGATGCATGCAAGTTATTGAGCTGGAAAGCCATCCACTGTTGCAACATATATCTATCATGGCCTGGATAATGCGTATGCTTTGATCCAATACTGACTTCAAGTCGGTTACGTAGTCACTTATTGGCAAATCCAACTGGGAAAAATATGCCTGGGTCCAGAAAAGGACAGTAAAGAAATTAGTAAAAGAAAATAGGACAAATAAGATTATTGTAGAAGCAGAACAATTGGAAATTTGGAGAACAGCTAATTGAAGCCTCAATGGTAGAAATTATGATGACTGCTGACCTGAAATAGAAGATTTGCTTTGATGTGAGGATCATCTAGTCGGTTTTTATCCACCACATATCTAACTCTCTTGGACAAGGCTTCATTATAATTTTCCTGCAATAAAAGAAATGGAAACATCTCTTACAGGGTCTTTACAAATAGTATGTACATAATAATTTTCCACATCTAATGCATATCACCATTTCCAGGAAAGATCAACTGGTCAACTGAAGCATCAATCTAGAAATTAGACGACAATACACAATTCATTCTTATAACCGAAGGGTAGAAAACTAGAATAACCACTTGTGACAAACAGACTGATCTGACATGCTGCTGGGCATCTAAGAAGAAAGGATGAACAAATGATGACATTATCGCCCGTCAAGATCCTCTCAAGAGAATATCGAGAAACAACTAGCAGAAATTTTCATACTATTAGTAATTTCAGAATACATATACAACTGCATAAAGTCGATGGACTGTATAGCTATGTATTCTATATACATCCCACTACAGCTAGGGCTCTCCCTGTCAGCGAGAATTGAAAAGAGATTGAGAGGCAAAGAAATTACCTCATTGTGCCGCACAGGAAGTTCGTCATATTCAGAAGCACCAGATAGAATATGCAGAAACACCTATTTTATACCAAGTAAACCTTAGAAGACAAAACCATAATAACAAAATTGAAAGCCCATACCATAACTTTCTCAAAAGTACTTACTTCAAGAGATGTATCTGACCCTATGTTTGAACCAAACATCGAGACAGTCATGTAGCTAAGGTAGTACTGTGATGCTATCATACCCAACATTGTAGACTCGACATTGTCCTCATTCATCTTAATGCATCCACTGTCTTCCAGATCCTCAAACGTGTGCTGCACCAATCTGCCAATATGAATTGTCATAGAATTGTCACCACTAAACCAACAGAAACAGTTGATAAAGGAAAAACATGCATGCAATAATCATTTCAGGACTCATTCAGACTAAAATATTTCTGATAGTTTATGTAAGCACAATAAATTAAACTGCAAAGTTAGCAAATAAAAGCTACAATGGCGATATTTTTTGCCTTGATTTCTACAAGATACTATAAGCATACATGTTATAAGTGGAAATACTTTTACATACAAAACAATATGAATTATTTTTGAACAAAACCTTTACCAAATTCATGACTATTATGTTTTCTGACCAATCCAAACCTGGAACTGTATTATGCTCAGAAGAAGATAAAACCACATGAAATAATTTAGAAGAAATGCACTCATCTCACCTAGACAAATAAGAGCTCAGGGCAACAGTTTCTGCATTCTCTAATCCATAGTAGGCTGGATTAACCATCTGAAATGAAAAATCATCAACTTTGGCTACTGGCATATTGCTGAAAGTATGAAAGAGCTTTGATCCTGGATGGAACAGTTATTAAATAACAAACACCATCTTTCTTTGCCTAGAAAGAGCATTTATTAATATGGAAGGACAAACAGGTTGGAAGTTAACTTTCCAAATCTAGCTCAGTAAAATTTAGAAAACAATGTAAATCAAGAAATAACCCACTTTTTCCAATCTTATTTTGTTTTTAACCCCCTCCCCTCCACCCTGAAGTAAATACTTGGGCAGATTACAAGCAATAATGAACAGGTTCACTTTCATGTGACATTAAAAACATCTGGGAGAACAAGAAGAAAAGAAAAGTTTAGCACAAGACCAAGTCACAATTTTAGTTAATATATAAGGAATTTACTATCTCCATTCAAGCATTATCTTAATGAAGATGACTATTTAATTTCCTAAAGACCATGGGATAATGAAAATCTGTTAATAGAAAAGTGGTGCAAAATTGCATATTATCATATCTACGGTATATTTCAATTACCTTATGGGACATATTGTTCATTCTTAAATAGAAGTATGATATTTCACTTTCAGTACCCCCAAAGTGTTGCAGTTTCTGTACTCGTATAACAGGATCAGTATATACCTTAATTGCCAACCAAAGGACCAATTGATTTTTCCCTAAGCAAACCAAATTGTGATTTACATTCCATGTTTTAGAACTTGCTTTTGCATTTCCCTCTTACCATTATTATGTCACTATATCAAACCATCTTTAGAACAAACGTTACAGCATGACTAGGGGAATTTTGATGTACTGGTGAAATGCAATACAGGTTAGAAGGAAAAAGTAACAAGACTGCATGAAGGTATTCATCAGAAAAATATCCAAAAAATGTCAAATCTGCAGGGAGTTCATATGTTAGAGAACATAAGCAAACACAAGAAACAATTTTCAGTAATTTCAGAAAAAAATTATTCAGCATTTCCTCAATAACTGTAGCATGCATTTTTTCGAAGCAAATATGTCTAGAAAAAGAAATATTGTTTTCTTTGTTGGAAAAGTCAACTACTATAAAGGTACAACTTCTGAATATTTTCTTACAACGAGAAAAGGAACTAAAGCTCAAGACATAAACAATGGCATGTATGAGGGTGACCTTAAGATAAGCCAAATGGTTTGAGGCACACTGCCAATATATATGTTACTATATTACTTTCTATTTCTCTATGCTTTATAGCTAATTCAGCACTGGAATACTTCACATCAGTAAAAAAGAAATATTCTAAATCGTTATGAAGGAATAGCAAACTGAAGGATTATCCCTCAGTTATTGATTACCTAGTCAATAAGTGATTAGCAAAAGTTAACTTGCAAACTCTTTATCAATCAGTAGTTATAAAAATAATACCAGTCTACGAAACAAGTAAGTCCATGTCAGATAATGCAATCCATCTTCCTTATGGGAAATTGTGCCGCTAACTATCTCTGCGTTTATGTGATCATGCAAGTGTTCTCTCAGACTACTCTCAACTGGGAATGGTTCGTACAAGAACTGCAAACAGAAAATGTCTATTATTTCCAGAATACATAAAAGAGAACCAATTAAAGAGTCAAAGGATCTAATCTCACCTTTTTATAGAAGCTTTTTTTGGGTTCATGAACAAGAATGACTGCTTTTCCATGTTGATCATATTGTGGGCGGCCCGCACGACCCATCATTTGCAAAATATCTGTGATTGGGAAATCAACATATCTCTTTGTTTTTCCATCATAATATTCTGTCCCCTGAAATAGGATGCATGCATAGATTACAATGGCCAAGTTCCATTAAGTAGTATTAATTAATATCTGACACAGCTTGCTTGTCACGCTATACCTAGTGAATCCAAGTGCAAGCCCTTTGTGGCCACTTCATAAGTCAGAAATTACAGCTTATTGTTTGATCAACATTCAATGTAGTAGTTTTTTTTTTTTCCCCATGTACATTCTATATTAAAGTCATAATTCAAGCTGGAAATTTTGTCCAGGAGTTGTTTTAATAAAGATAAAAGCCCTCAAAATTCACTTAAAAAATGTGATGTTTATGAGATCTTTCAGCTATGCAGTTATCTTGGTTTATTGGACATTTAGAGAGTACACGAGCAGGTTAGTTGAACTCCTAGTCTAGGTAAGCACTGAATTTGTTTGATGAAAGGAAATAATGCAATCCCACGTAGTATTGCTAAGATTATCACATGTAGGAGTACATGAGTCGAGTGAGCCAGTTCTCACCATGTTCGGGCTTTATTTTTTTTTTCCCCCTCAAGCTCAAGCTCTAATCAAGTTTCATTGGCGAGTACGAATTTATTTTGAGCCCAACCTGAGCTCAACTCATAATGAAAATTTCAGTGATCCAGCCAAGTATGTTGAAAAAATGCAAGAGTCGATAAAAATTCACAAGAGTTGCTTAGTAAATAGAACCATCTGTTAATTGTTTTAAAGTGTTTATACAGACACTCTAAAAATTAAGATGTAGAAATAGTTTCCTAGTGACAATAAATAAATCTTCAAACAAATTCATACACAAGTCTCTAGATGAGCAGGTAAAGAAAATAGCATACAAGCCTAAAGTACTTGAGTTCACCTTTGCTGAAACACAGCTTGTTTACCAAATGAATTTAATACATGCCCAGGAATCATCTATATATACAAGACAAAAAGTTTGCATTTCTGTGTAGCTACTAATATGAAGGACCCAGGCAAACTGCATAATTTGTTATTAAAGTATGTAGTGTATACCAAAATTATTGCAAATACAAAGCCATGATACATGTGAAATCTCATCAAACTCATACTTGTGGCTATTTTCTCAATACTTATCCTATCCAAAGATTTTTTTGTAAAAAATCTGAAACGAAGTACTATATATAATTCAACTCACCTTGATAATGACCAGATGAGCAGGAAGATTTACACCCCATGCCAAAGTGCTTGTACATACCAGTACCTATGATGCAACAAAAAGCAAATTTTCTCAAATAAGAATCCTTTACCACATAACGTACCACAATAAAATAAATTTGGCAAGGGAAATACCTGAATCTTGTTGTTTGAGAAAAGTTCCTCAACCAGAGACCTGTCTTTGTCATTCAGCCCTGCATGGTGCAACCCAATGCCAAACTGTAAGGTATGTTTAAGATTTTGATCAGTGACCTGGGAAAGAACCATCTGTAGTGACTCTTCTGTCATACTCAGGAACTGCACTGGATGCTCATCTGAAGCCGCAAACTACACATACGAAAACAAAGAACAATCAATCTAACTTTTTTTTTTTTTTTGAAGAAAACAATCAATCTAACACTAAATAATTTAAAATGATATGGAATAATACTTTCCCAAAAAGAAATATCATCAGACCTGTATAAGGTCTAATGCGGTAAGCCTTGTTTGGCGACGTGATGAGACAAATATCAGAACAGGTTTTGTAGGTGAGTGTGTACATATTGCAGCATAAGCTGGTTTGTTCATGCTGTTCATCCTTGGGCAATAGTACTTCCCTGGATATCCCTGTTTCAAAAAAAATTTATGCATAAGTTCCCAATTCTTGCACTTTCAAATCAACCACAAGTTATTTTTTTTAAAAAAGGGTAAACAGTAAACAAATAGACCTAACCTATTCAATGTCCGTCAAAGTAATATTAGATTGAAATCGTATAACATAAAAGAAAAGATTGAATGACCAAATTGCATTAGTCGTCACACATTCCCATCCTTTTAGAAACCTTCAAATAGCAGTTTCTGCAGGCAACAGGAGTTACTGGTGTTTGTCAAGAGAATGGGACTTCTCATCCCCTCAAACCCTCAATAATGTCAAGTTGCATAAACATACAACACAACTTTCCTTTCTGTAATAGCAGTTTGAGAAGCCAGTTCTCTGAATCAAGAAATTTTAAAACCAAAATCTTGTACCAGAGATCCATCGAACATTTTATCCTAATCAAAAGATTCTGATGGTAGTGGTTTAACGAAGAATACCTTCTTTTGTGATTAGATTTAAGTTATTACACCTGGACTCAATAGAAAAGAGGAAACTACACTATTCTGCGAGTACAAAGAGCTTGACAACAGAAAGGAAATAACAAGCAGGACAACATATAATGCTCAGATCTGAAATATCAATAAACTCAGACAAAAATCACAATAATAATCTTTCTTGGTACATGAAATCATGGAAACCACAAAAATATAGAGTACATTATTGCTTGACCAAAAATAGTCAATGGCTATGAAGGTCTTCTGAACCAGTATTCCAGATCATGCTAGTAATTATTTCACGTAAATAACTAGTTCCCTCTTCTAGCACCCTCTTCAGGACATTAGAATGTTATAAACAGACTAATGGAAGCGATTTCAGAGTCCAAAACCCTCAACATATTGGCATCAAACGCAGTCACTAAGAGTATGAAGGAGGCAAAATTAATGATATGCAATGTCAGTAAAAGCTAGTGATCATCATTCTCTCTAGTGTAACGTTATAACAAAGTTTAGTATAAGCACCATCACATAAATGGCACCCTTATACCCAAAAATCTCGACAAAAAATCATCTTTACAATATGTTCCCAGTTTTACAATACGTTCTCTAGTTTTGAAAGCTAAAAGAGTAGGTGTTAAGAGTTAAGACCCACGTGTTTTGAAAAATATGTTTCATCTTTTCTCTTGCACCTAATTTGCATATGTTTATGTTGAACCTTTGGAATCATCAAGGAAATTTTCAAAAGCTCAACACTGTCAAAGATACCCATTAACCTCAGAGGAAAGGAGGAAGAGAGACAGGGTCATATGGAAGAAAAAGTGTTACACAAGTAGCATGAGATTTAGGAAGTCACGCCATAAAGCTTTGAACTGAAATACACAAGAACCATAAAACAGAAACAGATGAAAAAATCATATGGAGAACTGAAGCTTCTCACCTGAATATGTACTTCAAGAGGCACAGGCCTCACACTTGGTTTGAAATTGAAGAGTCCAACTTCACCAACACCCAACCAATCAGCCAAATCACTAATTAAATGTAAAAGCAGAGAGGTCACGATTAATAATAAGATGACGAACATGCAGAAAGAAAATTAAGAGTTAAAGAAATAGAAAAAAAAAAGGGAACACCAACAAAACGTATCACAGATGTTTTTGTCCCTTATCACTTTTAACTCCGCCTCTAATAGGGAAAAACAGGGCAAAGAGAAAACAAAGATACACTAGCCACCAAGATAAAATAAATAGGGTCACAAGTGGGAAAATTGATCAAAACAAATTCCGAGCAGGCAGAAATGGTCTAAATTTGCATGTTTTCATGAAAATACTTATTCAAATTAATTGTAAACGTTAATGATTGTAGACAGAAGAATATGTAACTATAGAATATTTAAAGGCCTTACAGGCTTAATTATAGGGATCACGTTCCCTAATTAGTGTTTATTTACTTGTATATATATGTAACTTTACTCTCTACAAAGTATTAAAGGATACCTTTCCTCATTTTGTTACATGGTACGAGAGCTAATCTTTGGTTTCTTGAGTTTTTTTCCAAGCTTTCGTTCTGCCAAATGAGCAGTAACCTTAGCTTCCATCTTCAGTTTCAATTCTGCCTAGGGGAGCAAAACTTTAAAATTCTTTGGCTCTGGTCACCCGTCCTAGGTGACCATTTTCCCTCACCGTCAGCTCCTTGGGAGCACCACCAGTTGACCGACCTCTCCTTGAAGACCAGTCACCGAAAGCCCTAAATGTGAGCATCACACGCCACCTAAAACTTCTGCATCATCTCCCATGTGCTAACTCGTGACAGCACACACGATGATGTCTTGCCCTCCAACAAGTTCTTCGACATCACCTCTCCTCTCCATCACCTCTGTGTACTTGGTTTTGCTCAATCCTTGCTTCTCTATGGTTCCATACGTAATGGTGTTATTGGGGCTTTGGTTTCTCAAGTTCTTTCACTCAAAACCCAAATAGGGTAGTTTGCCCTTATTTTTCTTTCCTAGTCATCATGGTTTTGTTTGGTTTAGAAGCATAAGAAGTATTGCTTTAAATATCAAAATTTTGGCTTTCTTAAGGACCAATTTAGTTGCAACTCTGGCTGTCTTGGAACTTGTTTGGATACCCTTGATTCATTTTACTATTTTGCATCTATGGCTGATGAACAAAAATACTTGGTTGTGACTGATGTTGTTCTTGTGATGTCTAACTAGAAGAATATAAGTTGACTGGTCTCAATTATTTGGACCAGTGCAAGACAGTTTAGATTTAACTCAGAAGCATTTTAAAAGACTATCACCTCACTGATGATCCACCATTAAGCCATATTCATAAGGAATGGCTATAGATGATGTCATATTATTTTTACAAATCTGAAATTCTATTGGCAATGAGGTCGCCAGTCTAATTAATCACCGTATGTCAAAAAAGATGACGGAATATTTTGAACTTTTTGTATTCAAGAAAAGGGAACATTTCACATATTTATAAAGTATGCATGGGGTTTAATCAAGCTGAACAATAAGACCAATCTCTTCAAGCATATTTTATGACTTTCAAAAAGATCTATGAAGAATTAAATACTTTTGCTAGAGATTATGATTTGATTAAAAGAATTTTTGGAGATTATGATTGATTATGATTATGATTTTATTAAGAAAATTTTTAGGGATTATGATTGATTATAAGGAGCTACTGATTTTAAGCATTCACGATCCCTCTTCTCAATTTCTCTAAATTACTCATTTATATCATGGTATTAGAGCAGGTTCTCTAATCCCGTTCCTGATTTCTACTTTCATTCTCTCACAACTGGTGACTCACACCCATACCTTTCTCAATTAAAAAAAAAAAAGACTAACCTTAACAATCTAATGCTAGAAACACCTTAAGCAGCCACCATGCCGAAGTCAGAGGAAGAGGCAACGACAACAAGTGCCTCACAAGCTCCCACACGTCACCGGCAACCACTAGTCAGCCGATGCGTGTAGTGCACACGCCACCTTCTAGTGACGTTCTGTTGACCTTGCTGATATGGACTGAGTCGCACCAACTCCAAGAGCCCGATGGTGATGTGTTTTTTGTCTTTAATTGCTAGAAATTGGGTTTGTGTGTTTAACCATAATGGTTGGTTCCTTCGTAGTCGTATCTCATAGTGGTTTGAATTTGTCTCGGTCCCTCTTTTGTCGTTGCACAGTTGTTGATATTTGACATTCAATTTTTTGCACTATCGTTCTTCACTCAATTCTCATTAACATCTTACTATATAGGTTGCATCATGAGTGACTCCAAAACTGAAAATGTTGAAGGATAGCCACCCATTACGATTCAACAAATCACAAATCAAAAATTGAATAGAATGAAATATTGCTTGGGAGAAGGTGATCATTGTATATCTCAAAGGCCTAGGCAGGTATGAGCATCTCACAAATCCAACTCTTGATATTAAGTCACCCAGGCACAAGAAGTGGGAACAACATAACAACCAAATAAAGACAAGCCTGTGGAATATCATGGAGCTAAATATTGCTAGCATGTGTCAACATGTGAATTTCGCAAAGGAACTATGGGAGCATTTGAGACTTTTATTTTTCAATAATGTTAATAGTATATATGATTTATCTGTGGAACCGTTCAAGTGTGAGAAGGGACAGAAGAACTACACCGAACATTTTCAAAAATTTAGAATCTATTTGTAGAACATTCAGCAGCCCAACTGATTACAACAAATAAGGATCAACTTCTAAAAAAAAGAGAAGAGTTATTCATTATGAGATACTTGGCTTGCTTAAGATCAGAATATGAACCAATTCGAGCCCAAATACTGGGTGGCACTGAACTCCCATCACTTGCCGAGATACATTCACGAGTATCTCGATCCTTGAAGGGACCAACATAAGAAAGCGGTGACAAGTTTGTTCTAGCAGTTCACAAAGGTGGAAGAGGTAAGGCTGAAGTAACTGTGGTTAACTGTGCTGCCTACTCAACTGTTGCTTCAACCCTCCAAATCCATAGTCACTTTGGACATCTTATACAATATAAGTGTGGTCAGTCAATTTATGCAAATTGACTCGGACCGGCAAAAAAGGTAATTTGGTGAATCCCCTACAGGTTATTGCACAATTTTCTTGCTTATATATATATATATATATACCCAAAGACGTAAGGATAAGGGACCTTCTTCTTCTGTGTTTTTTCACTTAGCCTTCTAAGTAGTCTTCGTCTTCAAGGGATAGATTGGAAAATCCTTTCTTTAGTTCTGTTTTTCTTTCTCAACATCATTCTATTCGAATCTTGAAATACCTCAAGTGCAATCCTAACAAAGGGCTCATATAAAAAGCATGGGCATTGTTTAGTTCAGGCCTATAATGATGCTAATTGGGCTGGTTCTAGGACTAATCGACGATCTACTATAAGGTATTGCAAGTTTGTTAGTGGCAATCTAATTTCATGGAAAAGCAAGAACCAAATAGTGGTTTCTTGTTCAAGTGTAGAATCAGAATATAGTCATGGCATATATAACTCGGGAACTTGTCTGGGAAAACATATGTTGCAGGAACTTGAATTTCAACAAACTCAACCTATGGAGCCAGTATGCGATAATCAAGCAACCATTTACATTGTTTCTAATCCAGTTTTTCATGAAAGGACAACGTATATTAAGGTAGACTATCATGTTGTCAGAGAGAAGGTGCAACAAGATGTGATAAAAACTATTAATTTGAAATCTAAAGACCAGTTGGCTGATCCATTCACCAAGTCTTTTGTTGGAAGTTGTGTAACACAACTGTGTAACAAGCTTAGAGCTTATGATATATATGCTCCAGCTTGAGGGAAAGTGTCAAAGATTATGATTTGATTAAGAGGATTTGTGGAGATTATGGTTGATTATGAGTGTGATTTGATGAAGAAGATTTTTAGGGATTATGATCGATTATAATTGTAATTAACTTTATATCAATAAAATAATTTAGTATATAAAAGGAGGGGGAGCTGT
>JAOSBL010000006.1:25203311-25213747 GCA_027568915.1 Erythroxylum roraimae | reverse complement strand
AACCCTTCAAGATAAGACGATCATGTTTTAATGCTTCATGGTTTAAGAGTTGGGTTCCGGTAACGGGATCCAACAATGTGTATGCATGACTATATCAAGACAATTCTAAGCACTCATAAACCATTCCAAATTACTATTCTACCCTGATGAGATGTTACAAATATACCTTAAGGACTGCAAGCCACTTCGAGATCAAGAAAATATTTCAGTTAGCCAAGATCCTTCATAGGAAAACAACCAATGAGATCGGACTTAAGATGCTGGATGGAGTTCGAATGTGTCCCTGTAATGATAAGATCATCAACATAGATGAGAACGCAGAGAGAGTCAGAACACTTATGCAAGGTGAAGAGGGAATAGTTAGCATAGGACTGAGCGAACCCATGGCGCTTAAGAGTAGTGGTAAGCTTGGCTAACCAACATTGAGGAGCCTGATGGAAGACATACAATGTTCGATGAAATCTACAAACTTTGCTAGGATGCAAAGATGAAAAATCAGGAGACAAGTGCATATAAACTTCTTCGGCCAGGTCACCATGAAGAAAGACATTCTTTACATCCATTTGATGTAATTCCCAATGATAAGCTATAGTAACAATGAGAACAGTGCGAACTGTCACCATCTTAGTTACAGGAGCAAAAGTCTCGGTATAGTCAATACCCTCAATCTAATGATTACCACAAATGACCAAGTGGGCTTTGTGTCTTTCTATTATACCATTAGAACGATAGTTAATTTTGTAGACTCATTTGCAATTGATGGCACTCTTACCAAGGGGAAATCCTCAACAGTCCATCTGCCACTTTGTTTAAGAGCCTTAATCTCTTTACGCATTGCCTCATGCCAACAAAGGTCACTAACAGCTTCACGATAAGTCTTAGGCTCGATATCTGCGAAAATGACTACAAGGAAGGCATGATGTGGAGTAAAAAAATTATCATAATTTACATAACAAGCAAGCAAATACAAGATACTTGAGTTTGCTGATGAAGAGGTGGAAACGAGGGGGTCGACTTAGACAACATTGGTGCAAATATAATCGAGCAAGTGGACTGACAATTTCTTTTATCGAAGACCATAGCCATATACCTCAGAGGAGTCAGTGGCAGCTGGAGAAGGTGTACTAGGAGAAGTATCTGATGTCGCCATAAGGAAGCCTTCAGAGGCAGTGGTGTCAGCTTTAGTGATGTCTGGAGCTACAGCACATGAGTTTGGATCAGAAAGAGCAGGCGGGGTTGAGTGGAAGCACACTCCATGGACTCCATAGGACTAACTCCTTAATCAATATATATAGCGATGCAACAGGTCAGGTGAAAGGCTTGTAGTGCGCTAAGAAGTAGAAGAGGAAGGAGACGCCAGTTGCTCAAAGGGAAAACATGCCTCATCAAAGAGAACATCACATGAGACAAAATGTCATTCACTTTCGAGATCAAACACCTTTCAACCTTTTTGTGTATGGAAGTAACCCAAAATTTGTCTCATGTTTAATCTTGGTAATGAACATAACACAAGCACCCAAAAACTTGAATATAATTATAGGAAAGGGGTGTGTCATGCAACATTTCGTAAGGAATCTTTCCTTGATTCAAAGCAGATGGAGTTCGATTAATTAGATAGCCAGTCGTAAGAATGCACTCCAAAATTCAAGAGGAAGGTGTGCTGGAAAACATAAAGCTCGAGCTACATCTAGTATGTGCCTGTGTTTCCTTTCAACCCGCCCATTTTGTTGTAGAGTATCAACAGAACAGGTTTGAAACAAAATCCTATGGTCACAAAGAATGTTCCTAGTGGCTTAAATTCGATCCCAGTGTCACTTCTAATAATTTTCAGTCTTTCATCAAACTGTGTTTAGGTCATTACACAAAAATTTTTAATAAGATAGGGAATCTTACTTTTTTCAGCCATCAAATAAATCAACACATCTTGAGAAAAATCGTCCATAATAGTTAAAAAATATTGATCACCACAAGAAGAGGGAATTTTATACGCACCCCAAACATCACAATGAACCAATTCAAAAGGTTCAAAAGGACGACTACTACTCATAGAAAAAGCATCTCTTGTTTGTTTTGCCTGTATACAAGCATCACAAAATTTATTGAGTCTATGACTACCACCACAATCAACTAAATCTAGAAGCAGATGAATTATTTTAGAGGAAGGATGGCCCATATACATTTGTGGAACAACTCAAATGGATCCACTCCTATAATTTGATGCACTTGAGAGGTCCTTGCATTATTAAAATAGTAGACCCCACTCTGTCCCTCACCGGCTCTAATTAGCATCCTAGAAGTGTGGTCCTATATCAAGGAAATTTTTTTATTAAATATAACAAAACAATTAAACAGATCAATAAGTATACCCACCAAAATCAAGTTACAAGTAAGGCTTAACATATAAAGCATATTGTCCAACCAAACATCATCGCCCAAATTCACACTACCAATATGGGTAGCGTTTGTAGTTTCATCATTCAGTAAAGTGACAAGCCAAACTGACAATTTAGTCAAGTTATACAAATAAGATTTAGAGCTGATAATATGAGAAGAAGCTGCTATGTCGAGAAGTCAGTCTTCAGAAGTGTTCATACCTGCCAATTTTTTGGGGCCGGAGGACTGTTTACTTTGGTTGATCATAGCAAGGAATTTGTTCCACTAGACTTGGGTGAGCACGGGTGTCGGCATTGGTAATGCAACAAACTCTCTATGACTACTCCCAGCTCCTGTCGTTGGGTCTGCAAACTGGACAACGTTAGCCACAGTGCCTTGTGGGCTCGAACCTCCTCATCCTCAGTCTTGCCCACTAGTTTTGCTTTCACGACCTCTGCCACGCCCATTATAGAACCACCAGTCTGGGTATTTGGCTGTGAATTTAAAGCAACTGGACACATCATGACCATCCTTTTTACAGTAGGTATAACTCACCTTCTCCTTATTTACCCTATCACAGAACCACCGCAACCTCGTCCTCCTTGCACAGTAAAGGCCACGACTTCAGCCCTTTCCTCTAGGACTCAACTCATGTTCTTATATTGTTCCTCCTCGGTCACCATTTGATATGTCTTACTGAGAGATGGGAGTGGTTCCATGCTCAAGATATTTGTTCAAAGGCTACCAAACATGACTCCATCTAGTCCCAACAAAAATTTATGAGTTTTCTAAATTTTAACCTTCTCCAAGTATTATTTCACCAAGTTACAAGAGCATACCCTATAAGAACATTGAGGTATGTTATGAAAACCATCATACTCATCCCGTAAAGCTTTTAAACGACTATAATAACTAGTTACAGTTTGACCAGTTTGTTTGCAATTTCCTATGGCCCCTATCAACTTATGCATATGCATTGAATCTCCAACATCAAATCTAATTTTTAGATCATCCTACTATTTACACACACTATCCACATATGTTATCTTATATTGCAAGCCACTATTAACAGAGGCCATAATCCATCCTACTGTTGATTGCAAAATGCTAAGCTTTAATTTAATTAAAACCCTCAACTATCACAAATGCACGGGTCATGAATTGTAGTAAAAGAAAGGTCGATCCCACGAGGAGGTGTGAATTAATCTAATCTTAAGTTCTCTAAGGCTTAGAAAAATTAATAAAATGAAAATAAAAATAAAATAGAAAAGTAAATACAAGAATATGATAGTCGGAATTTAACTTGCAAAAATAATGCGAAACGAAATTAAGTTGAGCAACACAAAAGTCACAATTGAGAATACCAAGAGAATTAACCAATTATAAAGGAAGGGATTTATCCTATCGTCAATGCTAATCTAATCACTTATGTGTTAAAATAATGTCGGTTCTAGACTATCGAGGATGGATTACTCTCTCTCTCGAGTTATAATCATTAAGCTCTAATTGATAATCCCTAATTAAATTGAGTAACTGAAAATGTAATCTCTCAATTAATGATTAGTACACAACCTAATTAGTTCTTAAGTGTTCTAATAAATAACCAGGTCTTCACACGGGATCTCTCTTCGTACAAATTATTGATTTGATTAATCGCATGGTCTATTGAATTGCCTAACTCTCATTAATCCAACCCAATCTTTTTTATTCGGTTCACCTAATCAGTTTATTACCGAAACATGCAAATACCACAATTAATCACAATACCCAATCAATTAACACAAAAGATAACTAGATTAACATTTCATCAATTCAAAATCCCTAAAGAAAAGTTAGAACATCATTAACAATTCAAAACCCATAATCATGATTCTCATATTTATCTTAGCATTCAAAGTAAAGAATACAAGATGAAAAGAAACGATCACTTGGAAGAGATCAGATGACTCGAGAAAGGTAGCAGCTTTAAAGACCCGCTTCCTCTCTCGTCCTCTTCCTCTTCTTTGTCTTGGGGTCTCCCAAATGTGGCAGAATATAAAGCTCCTTTAAGGTTACATCATTCTACCTTTTATAGTCTTTGCCATTTAGGGTAACCTTAGGGTCTTTTTTGGGTCCAAAAATCTCAAAAGTCCCTTGAAAACTTAAAATCGGAAGGTTGTTTGCGTCTATCTATGCGCAGGCCACGATCGTGGCCTCTTGTTTGGCTTTCTGTCATGATCATGGCAAACTGGCCACCATCGTGGCCTTTCTTTCATGCTTCTGTCACAATTGTGGCCCTCCGTTTTAGTCCAGGCCTCCTCCGAAACTCCTCCGTTTTTCAATAATTGCTCTGATACGCTAGCAAACACATCAAGGCACCCTAATTACATAAAATTGAAGCTCAAACACATGCTCTAACCCACAAAACATAATATTAACTAAATAACAAAATCCTAACCTAAATATGCACTAAACATTAAATTTAACCACTAGACACATCCTAACTACCTACTAAAAAATTATACAATTTACAACTATCAACATCCTCAAACTTCAATTTTTGCTTGTCCTCAAGAAAAACAACACAAATAATAAAACCAAAACACAGCATACACACATATGCAATAATGAGGCAATGAAATTAAACTTAACGAAACAAATTTAACTACAAACAATAACTTACAAGTCGTTCTAACTTATTAACTTGTGAAACCTGTGTCTAAGTACTTCGGATTAAATATACATACTAATCAAGACCTTAATGTCAAGTTTATTCAACCCTATCACTTGCACACACACATTGATAATTATTCGGTTAATCAAAATTGTAACTATCCCTAAGTAAGTTCTCATGAAAATTCAAGTTATTCACAAAGATTGGTAGGCTTATTAGACAAAACACTTTTTTTTGTTGATTTTGATTAACACAAACCTAGTCTCTTTACACGAAGGCAAACATTTGTGATGAACGTCGATTCGGTTACTCAGCTAGGTCATGTTTTTATGAAGTGGCTTAGTTGGAATGTCATTATAGCCTTTTGACGCGAAGGCAAACATTTGTAATGAATGTCTCTCGGCTACTTAGCTACATCACATTCCCAACTAGTTACTAACTCTATTCATAACCCGAAGGCCAGTGAAATAGTTATTTGCTTATAATTTACACTTTTTTTATTATTATTGCCTACCTCATTTCTTTAACTAGTAATTCTCATGAAAAGATACTAACGATACTACTTATTCGATTGGCCCAAAATTATAAATGAATGTGACAAATTCCTAGGGTGAATAAACTAAGATCATATCCTAATTAAAATGTATGTTTAACCAAAGTGACCTAGGTCACTAATTTCACAAGATAATAAATCTTCACAACCTAAAAGACTATGTTCAAAGTTAAATCGACTACATTAAGTCCTAGCCATTTACACTTATCACATCATGCACCCTAAAACAAACTAACATACTATATACGAAATTTACACTCAAAATAAAAGCATACAGCATACATCCCTCCTCACACTTGGATAACACATTTTCTCAATGTGAGAAGAGCAATCAACAACACAAAAGGTGAGAATATCATAAAATAAAACGAAACATAAAGATATAATTTAAAAGATAAAGGGTTAGAACATAAAACCGTCATGGTGATGGAGGTGGTAGTTGAACACCTTGAGCCTCGAAGTATTTGTGAATGCATCGGATGTCCCGTCTCTTGCATTTTTGTTCTCTGACCATCTCCTTCATCCTCTTTACATTTTCTGCAAGTGATTTATTAGTTTTTGAGAGTGCAGTGAGTACCTTCTCCTAACCAGCTTCTTCTTCTTCTTCCTCTTCAGATTCTTTACTTATGGACTCCCTCACTCGTTGTTGTCATGGTGCTGAATTGAAAATAGCTTTTCCTATCCTGATTCTAATAAGAGATTTGTAGCTAACATCTCAAAGTCCAATACCATATCCTCCAAAATCTCAGCTCTAGCTAAGTGATGCATATTAAAGAACTCAGGGAGACAAAAAGTTAGCCCTTCATAATCGACACTATAATAAGCAACAATAGTTACAACCAAGTAACTCATGCCATGTTTATTACTTCTCTTTTTTGGAATAGCAATAAAAGTGTTAAAAATATGGATTGAGGTACATAACTGGATGTTGTGATCCATACACCACAAAATGAAAAATTCTTTAACTGAACATTTGTTACTTTCGCTCTTGTCAAACGCAAGTTGACACATGAATTTGTGTAATAGCAAATGTTCATGACTCCTGATAATATTGTTGTAGGCATTATTGGTATTGAAGTCATTCAACCCAGTCAGTTGTGCCTAATATCTCCTGGCACTGAATTCCTAAGGGTTACTAGGGTCAAAGTTGAGGGTGGAAAAAATTCAAGAATAAGTTCTTCATAAATAACGAATGAGAAATACAAGAATTAATCCCATTAAATTCTACTAGCTAGGTTTTCCACCTTCTCTCTCAAACCTAATCTTTCTAAAATATCAAAGTCAAAGTATATCGACACTATAATGTCTTTAGAACTAATAGTGCGAAAACGGTTACCTTCCATTTCCAAGTAAATCGAAAAAGATGCTCCGTAATCCTCTACCCGGTTCCATTGCCCATGCCCCGAAACTTGGACTTTTCCTTTCGGTTGCACACGTTTGTCCATCTACTTAATTCGCAGCCTCATTAGTTCAAGAGTTGTGAAGAAATCAGCGAGAATTGAAAACTTGAGGATGGTTACAGAGAAGTGAGAGGATAGTGAGGTTTTAAGTTTATATAGAGTGTGTGAAAATGAAATATGTAAGAAAAATGAGGTGGAATGTAAATATATAGGTTAGGGAGGGGTTAGGTAAAATTAGAAAAATTTTAGTGAAAAATGCATATACCTCTTCTGCCTCATGACTTGGCAAAAACAATTTCTTTACTTCTCCGATTTTTTTGTTGTTTCTTCCTTCCACTTCTGTGATCCTTCCTTAACTTCCTATTTGCATCATTACCTCATTGTGCTTACCTTCCATGTTATCTCTTGTCCAAATGATCCTTAATCTTTTCAAGATATTTATTGGAATCGAAACACACAAACAACAGAATTCAAAACTACATAATACCAAAGATGAAATAATAAGCAATAAAAAACCATGGGTTACCTCCCACGCAATGCTTCTTTTACTGTCAGTAGCTCAACATGAATTTTTCCCTTATGGTGGTCTAAAAGAGTCCTTCAATGGTGGCGCAGTCATAGATCTCATAAAGTGTAGGCGAGCCATCGGATTATGCATACTACCACCTTTCTTGTTCCGATTCATCCTTCGTTTTTTCCTTTAAGATCTTTCCTTTTCAGGTGAGCCCTTGTGATCATCAATATTCTCTATTTCTCCACAATTTTCGGTTCTCTTAGTGATAGTCATAGGTTGGAGAGAACTTTTTTCATGCTTAGATATTATGAAGGACACCTGCTCATCACCTACTCTCAGGGTCAGTTCAACCCCATCAATGTCGATAATTGATTGAGCGGTGGCCAAAAATGGCCATCCAAGGATCACTGGTGTCTCCATGTCCTCCTCTATGTCTAAATACAAAGAAGTATGTGGGGAATGTAAATTTAACAACCTTAACTTAAACATCTTTCATGACACCTTTTAGCTAATGAACTAAGCTATTCACTGTCTTTACACACATCTTAGTGGGTATTATCTCTCCTATCCCCAATCTTTGACATAAAGAATACGACATCATATTTATGCTAGCCCCCAAATCATCAAATGCCTTATCTATTTTAACACCTCCAATAATGCAGGGGATGTAGAAATTTCCTGGATCTTCCTTCTTCTGTGGGAGTGTCACTACCACCTCATTTTCTACCCACTTTCTGATAGATTCCATTAGGGTGAGTTGTGTCTTCAATTGCTCTATCATTTCAAAACCTCATTTAGTTCGATTTCTTTGGATTTCCTCATTGCTTTGATCGGACATGGAATCGAAGGCTGATATTTCTTTATTTTAGACAGGTTGTACTTAGCTAGCAGGGAGCTTTCCCTATTTTTCTACTCTTCTGTTTGCCTTTCGTCCTTGACCGGATTTGGCTTTCGTTGTGCTAGAATGGGGTATAGAATTGAAGGTCGATGTTCCTTGATTTCAAGCAGGATATAATTGATTTGAACGGAACATTCGTCGGTCTTCTGCTTTTCTTCCTCCTCATCATCTTTAAGTTCATCGGCGTTTTTCTTCAACAACCTAGGTTATCACCATTATTCTTTCCTTAGGCTTCACCTCGGTGGGTTCCTACACTTTGAGTTGATAATGCATTAGTTAACTGGCTCATTTGGACTTCCATGTTGTGTATGGAAGAGGCATAATTCTTTGTTACTTGTTTGAATTTGCCTTCAAGCCTCTTATGAGTATCTTCCATGCCTCCAATTTTTTCTAAAATCTTATCTAATTTAGCGTCCATGGAATTTGGTTTTTCCTACTGGAATCGTGGAGGCCCTTGAGGTCTAAACTGGCCTCCCGCATTGTTTGACCATGAGAAATTTGGCCGATTTCTCCACCCAATTTTGTAATTGTTTGAGTAGGGATTGTTCCCTGCACTTGTGCCGAACTGTGCTCTTATATAATTCACCTATTTTGGTTTATGACCTTTCATCAAGAAACAATCAATGATATCGTGGTCCAATTGCCTACATAGCTTGAACTTTAGTTGAACAACTTTCATAAAAGTTGAGGAAGAGGCCTTCATATTGTTTAGTTGTCAGTTAGATTGTTAATTTTAGCTTGCATTTATGTCATTTGCTCGATGGCTATAATTCCTTTATGATCTCAGAAAGTTGTGAATTGTCTACTCTGCTCATTTTTCCACAAGCAGTTGTTATTCACCATCTCCTTTAATAACTCCTCAGCTTCATCCACAGTCTTGCACATAAGGGTACCTCCCGATGCTGCATTTATGGTGCCTCTTGTGGGTGGGTTTACCCCATTGTAAAATGTTTGCAGGAGGAACTCCTTTGGTAGGTTATGATGTGGGCACCTCCTCTACAAATCCTTATATCGCTCCCAAGCTTCGTAGATCGATTCCCCATCACCTTACTGGAAGTTGGCAATTTCTTTGATGATTTTGACTGTCTTAGTGAGGGGAAAGTATTTGTCTAAAAAGGCACTCACCAATTGATCCCATGTCGTCACATTGGAAGGGCTAAATGAGTGATATCACGCTTTGGCTCTATCTCTTAATGTAAAGGGGAACAACCTCATCCTAACTACGTCTTCCGACATTTGATGATATCGAAAGGTGTCGCATATCTCAAGAAAGTTTACGATATGTGCATTTGGGTCCTCGTTAGTCAATCCATATAATTGAACACTCTGTTGCAGCATGTTAAGTAGAGCGGGTTTAATTTCTTATGAAGCTGTTTGGACCGGTGGTCTAACGACACCTTTATTTGTTACACTAAATCCTAACCTTGTAAATCCATGAGGTTCCTTGGTTGCGCTCCTTGGTTGCCTCCTTGATCGAACTATTGTCGATACTCTTCGACCATGGTTGCTTCCGTAATTGCTTCTGCACACCGAGCTCTTGAAATGGCATGTTCTGAACAGTCGATGTTAAGCTATAAAGTTTCAACTATTCGATTCAAACTTTTAGTAACTCTTGTGTTCATGCATGGACACAAGAGGGTAAACACGCCTTAACAATTAGAACTAAAGCTAATCTAACACCTCTTTAGCAATAACGCCAAAAACTTTGTTGATTGCAAAATGTAAGTTTTAATCTAATTAAAACCCTCAACTCCCGTAAGTGCATGGGTAGTGAATTGTAGTAAAAGAGGGGCCGATCCCACGAAGAGATGTGAACTAATCTAATCCTAAGTTCTCTAAAGCTTAGAAAATTAACAAAATAAAAATAAAAATAGAACAGAAAATAAACACAAGAATATGATAGTCGAAATTTAACTTGTAAAAATAACGCAAAACGAAATTAAGCTAAGCAACACAAAAGTCACAATTGAGAATTAACCAATTATGAAGGAAGGGATTTAGTCTATCATCAATGTTAATCTAGTCACTTATGTGTTAAAATAATG
>JAOSBL010000006.1:25188422-25203211 GCA_027568915.1 Erythroxylum roraimae | reverse complement strand
GAGAATTAACCAATTATGAAGGAAGGGATTTAGTCTATCATCAATGTTAATCTAGTCACTTATGTGTTAAAATAATGTCGGTTCTGGACTATCGAGGGGTGGATTACTTTCTCTCGAATTATAATCACCAAGCCCTAATTGATAATTCCTAATTAAATCGAGTAACTGAAAATATAATCTCTCAATTAACGATTAGTCTATAACCTAATTAGTTCTTAAGTGTTATAATAAAAAACCAGGTCTTCACACGAGATCTCTCTTCGTACAAATTACAGATTTGATTAATTGCATGGTTTATTGAGTCGCCTAGCTCTCATTAATCCAACCTAATCATTTTTCATTCAATTTACCCTCTCAATTTATTGACAAAACATGCAAATACCACAATTAATCACAACACCCAATCAATCAATCAACACAAAAGATAACTAGATTAACATTGAATCAATTCAAAATCCCTAAAGAAAAGTTAGACTATCATCAACAATCCAAAACTCATAATCATCATTCTCATATTCATCTTAACATTCAAAGTAAAGAATATAAGATGAAAAGAAACAATCACTTGAAAGGGATCAGATGACTTAGGAAAGTAACAACTATAAAGACTCGTTTCCTCCCTCCTCCTTTTGCTCTTCTCTCTTCTTCCTTCTCTCTCCTAGAGTCTCCTAAATGTGACAAAATGTAAAGCTCCTTTAGGGTTACATCATTATGCCTTTTATAGTCTTTGCCATTTAGGATAACCCTAGGGTCTTTTTTGGCATCCGAAAAGTCCAATAAGTCCCCCGAAAACTTAAAATCGAAAGGTTATCCGCATCTGTCTGCATACAGGCCACGATCATGGCCCCCTATTTGGCTTTCTGTCATGATCATGACAGACTGGCCACCATCGTGACCCTTTCTTCATCCTTCTGTC
This sequence comes from Erythroxylum roraimae, assembly GCA_027568915.1. Taxonomy (NCBI): domain Eukaryota; kingdom Viridiplantae; phylum Streptophyta; class Magnoliopsida; order Malpighiales; family Erythroxylaceae; genus Erythroxylum; species Erythroxylum roraimae. Next base: position 25,202,295 of record JAOSBL010000006.1, on the reverse strand, counting down.
ACGATCATGGCACATTAGCCACAATTGTGGCCCTCTATCTTGGTTTAGACCTCCCCCGAAACTCCCCCATTCTTCAATATTTGCTCTAAAATACTAGAAAATACATCAAGTCACCTCAAACACATAAAATTGAAGCTCAAATGCGTGCTCTAACTCACAAAACACAAATATTAACTAAATAACAAAATCCTAACCTAAATATGCACTAAACATTAAATTTAACCACTAAACACATCCTAACTACCGACTAAATCATTTTACAATTTTCAACTATCACCTACCAACATAAAGTTCACACTAAACCAATCCTCTCAATCTTCTACATTATTAATAGGTTGCTTTATTGTCCCATTAAGAAAACCAAGTTTCCGTTTTGCTCGGAAAGCATTTTTCATGGTCGTAGCCCATTCACAATAATTTAACTCACCTTTGAGAGTGACCCCACACACATTCAATTCAGGTATATCTAAATTGTGCAAGAAATAAGGAGACGACGAGTAGTTGATTTTTTGTCTCCTCTTTTCTGCTGCCATCGCCACCAATTATTTGGTGAGAGTTCTCCCTTTCCTTTGATATCGTTGACATTCTATGTTTAGCTCCGTACATAATTTTGCTTTTTTTTTTGGTGTTTAACCTTAGCCAAAAGGTGTCACTTATACATGACAAGAATTGAGGGCTAATGTGTCTACCTTCATTAACGTGGGAATAGAAGTTATATACAACAAAGTGTTTGTGAATAAGAAGGAAACTATCACCTTAATAATCTCCTAAAATATCTCTATCTAAATATATAAAAACAAAAAGATATTCACGAGAGATATACATAAATATGCATATATACATTGCGTAATATACCGTATCATTTTTGTTCTCTGTGACATAAAAAAAAGTTTGATGACCATCATTTAATGATTATTAGTAATTAATATTATAAATAAAAATATTATAAATTTATTAATAACCAGTAATAAAAAAAATCTGTTATTTCATTGCTTCTTATAGGAAGAAATCAGGAATGCAATTTTATCCAATAACTTGGATGCATGTTTATCATCCTGGGCCTTCTCCGAGAGAGGTTGAGTCCATTCCTGGAAGTTGTGGAGGCTGCCTGTGAAGTCTGTGAAGAGCCCATCCACTCCCATTTTGTTAATCCAGTAACTAAATTCCTGATATGGGTCTTCATGAAAGTCGAAGTGTAAGAATCTGTTCTCATTTCGGAAAGTGTAAGGGTGCACCTGCATTTGGAACACAAGTAGAAGTTAAGAAGTTGAACAACTATTGTTTTAGTGGAAATAAAGCAATAATAAAAAAAAAGAAATCTCAGTTAAATTCATAAACCACTAGGAATGGAGTTTGAGGCCATTTAGTACTCAAGTTCACACAAGTTTGATGGTAACCAGGAGAGATACGGAAGGTAACAGTATAAAGCAGACTGCATCAACTCAGAATCAGGTGAAATTTCAAGTAAACACCAAAATATACTGGTATCATGCATCCTCCCGATTCCAACATAGGATTAGACATGTCAGAAAGAATTAAGAAAACCACTGTCGAGCGTTTAGTAAGGATTTCTCATACTTTCATAGCAAAATCTCCAAGCTGTACCTGAAGCTAATTTTAATTTCAGAATTACATAGGTGAATTTATCACTTTAATATAAGTTTGTTTAATAAAGGAAGTTTCAGTCTATATTTTGACCATAATAGAACATTTTTTTACTAATGTAATGATTAACAGAGAACAAAATCAAATAATTCAAGCATATAAATCAATTTATCCAAAAGATGTATGACAGTGAAGTATCAAGTAATCTTTGAAGTCATAAAAAGAAAGTTCATCAAGCTAATTGGACCAAAATTACGGAAGATTCAAGACCTTCAATGTGTAAAGTAATATGTAACCTTTCCTCTACCCTTGTCTTAACATTTCATTTCAATCACAATGCACCTAACAACAACAACAATACCTAGTAAAAATCCCGCTAACACCTAATTCTTATGAATTAAGATTTTAATTTTTAAATAAAAACCTCTTAATCTCTAAAAACAAAATTTGAGAAACTTTGACAATGAATAAAGTTTGGTTATTGTAAAAAAGGGTTGTTTAAAATGCTTTTGAAAAACTTGAGTATTGAAGATTGACAAGTATAAAAAAGTAGAACGTTGCGTTTCAACAATAAGATAATAGAACATATTAAAAATCAGATAATACAACATATTAAAAATCAACAATTTTTATAAATGCGTATTAATTCTATATGTTTTAAAACTCAAATGTTGAAATAATGAAATGAAAGAAACAAAGTTATAGTTCTATGTTGTGGCATGGTGATAATAGGCTGATATGGCATGCATACTGGCCACATTACATTAGAACTTACTTTCCTTGTAAACTTACTGTGAAAAATCAAGTAGTTTTGGAGTTTGTTGTATGCTCTTCCCAGCTTATCCTAAGAGAATAAAAAGCATTGGACAGAGAAGAAAAATACCTGTAAGTCATGGGCATGTGCTTTGGCAACGAGATCTGTAGGTGTTTGCAGATAATTATCCACTACAGGAACAACCGTGTCCTTCCAGGGACCTATGCCAACCACGTAATCCTTGATGTAGTCAAAATAAGCATCAGAAGTGATTTCCCAATATGACTGCAAAATCGCCAATAAAACATTCAACAACATTAAAAACTTGATCCAGACATCACTTCTGCTACGAGAAAGCAATATATCTGGTAACAAGAAGGACTTGTATGCCACCTCAATGCAGGAAAAAAGAAATTAACAGGCTCATGAAATATTGATCAACATAAATTATGGTGTGCATAAGCATCCCTTTGATCTAGATACAGTATGTAACTAAGTTCATCAGAATTTAAAAATCAAAAGCTTCAGGATCATAATGCTTTAAAGAACTAGGGATAAACAACCCTTTCTGAAAAAAATCAATATTTGTAGCAGTTACAGATCATCCACTTGTTAACCTATATAGATGGTCTAAATTGGATAAATGTGAACCTGATTGGTGTCTTGCGTGGGGACAGTAATATCATCGATCAATAAGATTTTGGGCATGTCTGTCATATTTGATACATACACCAGTGAAGTTGGGGCGAAAGATTGGATGAACACAGGCTGTTTCAGCCAATCTTTGGACAAATATGAACCTTTATATCCATACTTTTTCAGTGTCTCCACAAACCTGTCCTCGAATCGCTTACCACCAGGCCATTTGACCTATTGTACACAATTCAAACTTATAAATCCTAAAGTCAATTTATCAGCAATTCATCAAATTTCAAAACATAAAATTTTATCAGATAGAAACTGCTTCTACTTCTAGAGGTTGTCATGGAAAATGGATAGAGTTCAAAGAGACATCAACTCCTATACTTGTACCAAAAAAATTAACCATTTGAGGTCTAATACTGCTGTGATCAGGGAACAGTGTATAGGGAAAGAAAATGTTGTAATTTCAATCAGATACAGATATCTGACAACTATATGGCACTTTCCAGGGAGAAGTTCCTTACATGTTGGTTGATAAATACTGGATTTTTAATCTCTGGATATATTCCAACAACTCGCTGTGCATCCAGTGCAATTGATATGAATTCTTCAAATGTTATAATAGGAAATTTTCCTGATGGACACACAATACAATAAAATTCAGTTTCCATTGTGTCCATATGCTGCAAAAAATGTTGAATTTCTATATTATCACTTAAACCGTAAAGCAAGTATCCAGTAACAGTTATTACAACCACAAACATAAGAAAGTAGGCGACAGTAAAAGACACAAGGAAAAGAGGTTACAGGTGAAAACCACTAAACAACTGCATAAAGCTAAACGTTTCTCCAATAACTAATTGGACTATCAAGTGTTTCATCAAGGACATAATTTTGTTGGTTCAGAAAAGCTTAATATTTACTGTGATTCCATCAGAAAATCTTACCTTATGGTGGCATTCTGTCAGAAGCAAATATTGCCAACTTTTCATACGCAATAATTTTCAAACAACAAAATGCCATCAGAAAATCTTACGTTATGGTGGCATTCTGTCAGAAGCAAATATTGCCAACTTTTCATACGCAATAATTTTCAAACAACAGAATGCCAAAGAACTACTTAGGCTTGTCTTCTTTGACCATTTCCTTTCACGCATTATCATTACATTTTCCCCTAATTGGACTCAGATATTTTTCAATTTGTAATACTTTGAACTCAAACCAATTCCTGTACATTAAGTCTTTTTTAATAATAAGGCAAGGAATTCAAGGCGTGCATCATGACATGATTATCAGAAGCAAGTCCATCCATCTCTCCAGACCCTTCCCCTAAAAACTTGTTTCCCATTCAAGACTTCTAATTCCCAAATCTTTCAGCTTCCTAACAAAAGGAAGTGGGAATGGTGAAGGGAAATTTATTTTCCATCAGGGAACTTGCCTTTGAAGTTTTGAAGGCTAACTACAAAGCATGGGCATCCTGTCCATCTGACATTGAGGCCTTCGGAACCAGTGGCATATCAACCACAGGGTCTTCTTATAAGGATTTAGAATAATTATGGTAAGATCATGCAATCATTGCCATCACTAAAATCATGTTGTTGACACTACAATAGACAAACAATTTTCCTATGTCATTAGCATCAGCTATCTTTTAACTACATAAGACATAATGGAAAATATCTCCAAGCCACATTGTGTTATTAAAGTTAACTGTTACTTAACAAACTGGAAAAAGCAAGTAACCATTATATTGTTGATCCCGAAAACTGTATCGCTGCTTCACCCGCAATCGCTTCAATTCTTCCAGGGTGAAATCAACTGCATATAATTGGAATAAATTATGGTCCAAACCTTAGTAATAGAAACTAGCTTGCTGAAGGTAAAAAAGAACTTAAAAAGCCACATTTGTGCAGACACATGCAGATAATTAATTTCTAACAGTGTTGAGTGCTTGTGTATGGATGGTAAAGTAGAAACATGAGTTTTATTGGCTGGAAGTAGTTTAGACTCTCTACCAGTGAAAAATCCAGTGGTGTTAACCCCTTGAACCTCATAGGTCCTTTTACGATTTTGAAACTCCTTGTGGTTTCCAATGTCGGTTGTATCATCAAGGGTAACATCATGAAAGCATATAAGAACGCCATCTTTAGAGGATAAGATGTCTGTTTCAATGAAATCTGTTCCCTCATCTATGGCCCTCTGCAAATAGCATACCAAGTGACACGATTACAAAGGAAAATGCTTAGCAAGTGTAAAAGCAAAAGTGGAAGAAAACTATACACGAATGTAATAACTTGAATACCATATATGGTGAGGAAAGAGGCAAAAAGTAAGCAATATGGTAACTGGCTAGAGTAGACTGACTAGCAGGAAAGTAATGCTATGGATTTGAAATTTTAAGAAAATTTAGTTCTTTTCTTCTTTTCATCCAACAGAAATTTACCAACTTATTTAGTTGAAAGAGTGAGCTATGAGTTTTCTTTGTTTTTGTTCCTTGTGACTGTAGGCAGTGGGACGATTCCAATTGCATACATCTGAGTGGCAATTGGGTGTGCTGAAAGAAATTTAACAACTTCTTACAGCAAACATATCAACATTAAAGGAAAAAGTACCATCGGACTTGCATAATCTACAAGCCCATACGTACCATATATGCAGCAGCAGTTTCTTCAGGAATTTCTCCATTTGATCCTCGATGTGCAATATTGTATGGGCGGGATGTTTGTATAGGCTGTCTACAATCATTCCTTACTTTGCTAGGAAGTGGGTAGATTGGCCTTGCGACACACACTACTGCTAAAGACAGCCATATGATGGGAACTATGTCTGCCATTTGTCGTAGTACAGAAAAACGCATCAGATTTATGTTCTCTTAACAGTTACGAAGAAAGACCAGAATATACAAACAGAAATTATGAGATTACATGATTCTCTTTCACATTAATCAGCACATAAACTACATATAGAGTCGAATATAAATATTAGTGTGTTGAGTGCCAATTGAATTAAAAGAAGCTTGATCTCATTAAATGATAGTGGCAAGAAACTAATATAGAAATTGGCGAGTTGGAAGAAGTTGATCTCATTAAATGATAGTGGCAAGAAACTACTATAGAAATTGGCGAGTTGGAAGGAGTTTGGGGATGGGGGGCATTCACGATTACAATCACTTGTACGTACACAAAGATTAGTAGTCCTGGCCAGTGGGAATGCTATTAGCATAGATAGTCATAAAGTGAAGAACGCAACATCTGACAGTTTCTATTTTCACAACAGCAAGTTTCTCCACGCACAGCAGATGCAAGTAGCGCACGTGACAATTTCATATCAGAATTCTCTCACATTATCACCTACAGGTTCAGAAAGATCGCAAATTTTCCAACAAACCAATAGAGAAACAGAAAAGCATATGAACATGCAGGGGAAAACGAAGAAACTCAAACAAGGAAATGAGAGGAAAGGAAAGAACTTGATCAAGACCACCCAAAGTGTCAACCATCCCAGAAGCTGAAATAAACCTACAAACTAAAAGAACACAGTTTGATAACTCACATGTTGAAGCCATGATCTTAGCTTAGCTTCTCTTATCTTAGGACATACTCCGTCTCTCTCGCTCTGCCTCTATAAGATTTTATGTATGTGGAGGTGGAAGTGCCCGAATCCAAGCTGGCCCATGACTAACTTTTTCCTTTCAGTAGTCTATGCAGTTGTAATCTCAGTTGGAGTTGCAGCTTATGCTGAGTTCGGATAACTCTTAGGTAGCCGTGGATATTTACTACGAATGTAAGAATATTCCCTGGAAATATTCTTGTTTATAGTAAAATGCCAAGCATATGCCCAGTAAGTCGGATCAACCATTGACACGAAACAGAGTAGTGACGTGTTCGGAAACGATTAAGTTGGTCGAGAATGTAGTTTTAGGAAAGATTTTGTATGATTGGCGTTGAAGGGTAGGCAAAAGAAAGCTTGTAGTTGACGATTCTTTCGTTGACTTATGAACGACAAGTTTTACAGGCTCACGTGAGCTCGTGTAAGTTTACGAGTCAAAGCAAAAAAAAATTTAACTCACTTTTAAGGTAACACCTGCTAGAAATCTTTTGCTATAGCTCCTTGCAAGCTCGTTTTACTCGTCAATTTCCAATTTTCTCATTCTTTTAACTTGGGAATGAAAATGAGAATTAACTTTTGATTCTCTTATTTATTATCAAAGATTCTATATCAGTTCACAGAGAATAGAAGAAAATAAAGGTACGTATGTATAATAACACTAACCTAGAAGCTTTTTCCGGTAACTAATGTAAGTGATAAAGAAGCTGAAATGAAGAATGATGTTAGACTTTGTAAATAAATCAGCTGTGAGGGAGAAAATTAACAACAGCATCACTTATAACGTAATTATCAATAACTAAATGTTCAGTATGTTCATGGAATATTGAATTATGCGCAATATGAGAAGTTTGATTCTCCCTATTTTGTAATCACTACAAGAAAAATGAAGTTTAGCGATAAAAATTACCGACAAAATGTGAAGGTTTTTTATCGGTAAGTTATGTTAGCAACGGAATTTACCGATGAAAAAAGTCCTTGAAGAAATGGCCGTAAGTAATAATTGACGACGGAGTACAGATTTTTCGTAGCTAATTTACCAATGGATAATTTCTATTGTCACTATATTTAGCGACGGTAATTTCTATGCTATCAGTAAATTTAGCGATGGAGAATGCTTTTCTATCGGTAACGTTACCTACGAATTCCCGTTTCCGTCAATAATTCACAACTAATTTTACCGAAGAGATGTAGTTGTCTATCGGTAAATGCACTGCATTTTACCAACAGATTTTGATCATCCATTAATAAGTTCACAGCATTTTACCGACATATTTTGTTTTTCTGTCGGTAAATTTACTGATATTGTTTTTAATATTTTCTTTGCATTTAATTTTATTTGATATTCTTATGATCGATGTATAATTTATACAGTTATCATTTATTTGTTGATAATATTTTGATTTATTTCTACACTTAATTTATTAAAACAGAAAGTTGATTGATGATATAAAGTAAAAATTATCTTAATTGATAATAAAAAATTATTATATACAACAATAAGTATTTAATTCATACAAAATGACTACAACTACGCAATTCATTTGGTGAATATAGATGCTCTGAATGTTGCGATGAGGTGTTGTCATTCCCCTTCAACTCATCCATCTCATTATGGAACTGGGTTATCTACTCTATCGACTGTTGCAACTGAGTTACTAGTACTTGTACTGTGCTTAGAAGCTCATGGACTTCATTGGATGCAAACCGCCTACTAGATGCTGTTGTACTGGATGTGGAGGATTGTGAATAACATGTGTTCACAAATAAACCTAAGCCGAAGATCCTTCCATGATAATCCCTACCACCCACTACATGAAAATAGGTTTGACTCTCATCAACATCTTCAAACTGTTGAGACTGTCGTTAAATGATTTCTTGTATTTGGTCTTTTTTCATAAGGCAATATTTATGTTAATAAGTGATAATTATTAAGCATTAATATTAAAGCATAAATTTCACATATATTTAGTTCTCTACATCTAGTGTTGACGAAGGTCACACCATCATGCTTTTTAGTGTTAGTGTGTAAAAAGACCTAGAGAGATGTAGGATTCCTGCTCATAGACTTTTTTGCATCAAAATAAAATGTTATAAGTGAACTACAATTTGCAAAATTTTCAACAAAATTTTCTCTATTTTTATGATATTTACCCCTGTTGAACAAAGAAAGTAACTCGATAACACAACCATATATGACACCAAACATTTATAACATTATCATTCTCCATACTACACATATTGTTATTCCAAAATTCACACATCAAATTAAATTGAAATACATCAAAGTAAAAAAAATAGAATATAAGTGTAAAGTGTAAATACTTACAAGTCTCTCTGCATGCTCGTGGTAAGTAATAGATCCTCCAGTGTTTAAGGGAAGACTCTCTCCCCCTGGTCCCCCACGTCTGTTGGTAGAATTACGCTCTGAAATGAACATTATCTTAGGTGATGTCCAATACTACTATCAATGACTCTATATTTCTTCATAAATATAAGGAGGTCGTACACTAGTCTTGTGTATCGCACCAACAAAGTCTCTATAACGTGTACGAGCTGGTCTCTCCCATATTTTATAAATAACCACGCCAAATTTGGAATCCCGAAAAAATTCTTTATGAAAGAAAGAAAAAACATACGATAAGTACTTATAACCTATAATATTTATCTAATTAATGTATAAAAATTAATTTAAAAATACAAAAAAATATTTTTTGTACCTCAAACTCCTGATAATAAAAATTCTTTGTTGCCTGAGAGATATCTTCCATATATAATCCTCAAGATCAATTTTCTCCTTGAACTTGGATGTCATGTTTCTTGAGTATAGTTCAGAAAGAATCAACTTAATATAAAAACAATTTTATATCATTTTTAAATTTAAACCTATAACTTAATTATAAACATATGGTGTTTCATGTATTTTTACTTACAGATTATTAACAATTGTGATGTAAGTTCTTCCATCAACTCCCTCAGCTCCAGGCTGGAGGCTACCTCCTGCATTAACAACGTTTACCCCTAATATCTCTAGTATAAGGGTGGTGGATGGTGCAAAGCTGTTGGATGGCATAGTAGCAGGTATGAAAGATGATGCCTCATTTGCATGTGCAGTCGCTAGAAGTACAACATCTGATTTTGTTGCAGCTGCAGAATGTGATGCTTCACCTGGAAAGTAATTGGCTCCAAATCGTGGTCTGAACCTTGGTCACCTCATATCCTATTTTCTCTTTGGTGGCATATTTTAACCTGAAATTTATATTTTATTAAATATTCCATAAATATAACAATTTCAATTCAATATATAACAAAATGTTGTTGATTCAATAATTGATGTATTGAATATAATATTCTATTACAAACACAAATTAATCACTGTCAGCACTTAACTATAAATCAAAATCATCATTATCTTCTTTTTTCTGAAGAATTAGAATCAAACTCAGGCTCCTCTTAAGATCTCTTGCCCTCCTCATCCTCTCCAGATGAAATTTCACCATATTCATTATTTGGATCGTTCAAAGGTTCATTCTCATCATATGTAACAGATGCATTTATTTCATAAATATCTTCCTAAAACGCTTCACTTTCAATTCTCTGTTCTCCTTTTCCATGTGATTCAAAAACACCTCTAGGTTTAACTTTGCAAACGGCCAACCAATTTGACTTATTTCGACGTAAGCTGGGAAAAGGGACATAATATACCTGGATCATTTGCATCGCCAACATGAAAGGTTCAGATTGTCTAATCTTCTTCGCTGCTTGATTTCAACTAGATTGTATTGGCTATGCACTTTTGTACCAACATTAGAACTTGGATGAAACCAGTCATACTTAAATATCACACTTTGCTTTATTAGTAATGCAGGGTACTCAATTTTAAGTATCTCAAAAATTTTACCATAATAATCCATCAATTCTCCCTGTGTGCAAACCCCACTATTTACTGTTTCCATGCTATGGCCATGATATTCTATATGATATTTGTATCCATTAATGAAATACACAGGATACGAATTAATAGTTTGCAAAAGTTCTTTCGCAAGATCACATATAAACTTGTTCTTTATTGGATTTTCTAAGGCCTACATAAAAGAAATTATCATATTAAATAGTATAATGTCATTTGAACACTTTAATCTTATAGTTCAATACTTGTAAGTGAAAAACTTACATATTTCTCGAACCATCGAGGAAAGTGTCATCCAACTTCTTTAATGATTTCATCCTGTGTTTTCTCAGGCATTAGCTCGCGTAACCGTTCCTCATATAATCTAAAAACATTACTATGTATTTCAGTTGTGAATAACACTAAATTTCAAAACCCAAATAATCAATCTCAAAATCAACTTCAACTTACTGCACGAAAGGTTGAACCTCTTGACAGTTCAATAAAATGTAACTATGGGCAGCCTCTATTTCTTCCTTTGTTAACATTCTTCTTGTTGAACATTCATATGTTCATCCAGGATATGTAAAAATGGATAAGTTACCATCAGCATCACCCATTCCTCCTCCATCATCATTATGAGGAACTTTTCTTTCTCTTACGTGCATATGCGGCTCAAAATAATGTGAACAAAATGTATTTGCTTCCTCCACTAAATAAGCATTACATATCGAACCTTCAACCCTAGCCTTGATTTTGGCTTTTTTTTTCTTTAAATGATGCAAATACCTATATTAGCCAATATGGTTATTACAATTCTATTATTAAAACATGTTATTACTTCAATTTAAATATTTACTATAATTACCTCTTAAACGGATACATCCATAGATATTGAACTGGACCAGCAAGTTTAGCCCCGTGTGTTAAATGCGCAGGTAGATGCTTCATGCAGTCAAAAAAAACTTGGAGGGAAAATCCCTTCTAATTTGCAAAAAATTACTAAAATTTCCCTTTATAGTTTTTCCATTTCAGTCAACTTTATTTCAGATGATGTTAACCTTTTGAAAAACAAACTTAATTATGTTATAACTTCCCAAACCTTATTCGGTAGGAAATCACGAAATGCAATTGGAATTAGCCTTTGCATAAACACATGACAATCATGACTTTTCATCCTAAATAATTTATACTTCCTCATATCCACACACCTTGTCAAGTTTGAAATATAACCATCGGGAAACTTTAGACTTTTCAACCATTCACACAAAATTTCCTTTTGTTTTTTTTTATCTAAAGTGTAACATGCTTTTGGATATTTACCGATGCGAAGATCTTTATCTAACTCATTCCTTCTACAAAAAATTTTCAAATTAGCTCGTGATTTTGCATTGTCTTTTGTCCGCCCTTCAATCTTCATTATGGTATTGAACAAATTATCAAAAATATTTTTTAATATGCATCACATCTAGAATATGACATATCAAATTAGTTTTCCAATATAGCAAATCCCAAAAGATGCTTCGTTTTCTCCAACCAAAGTTTTTACTAATGCTTGTATTAACTTTATCAGCTTCAAATTTTGTAACTTTCAGCAACCCTAATTCATCAATCTTCTGCAATATCTCTTCACCAATTTTGTGAGGGAGAGGATGTGTTTGTACCATCCTATTCTTAATGAAAATTTATTTATTGCGTCTAAATGGATGATCTGGAGGAAGAAATTTCCTGTAGCTGTCAAACCAACAAGTTTTGCCCCTGTTTGGAAGATAAAACGCATCAGAATCATTGCCATAAGGACAAGCCATTTTCGCTGTTATGCTCCATCTAGAAAACATAACATATGTCAAAAAAATCACTAATAGTTGATGTCAAAGCTACTCTCAACACAAAATTTTGTTTCAAAGACACATCATATGTCTCCATACCATATTTCCAAAGATGCTGCAATTCAGATATCAATGGTTGTAAGAATATATCAATTTTATGCTTTAGATTTATAGGCCCTAGCACAATCACTGTCAAGAACATATATGCCTCATTCAACACATCAATGGAGGAAATTATAAGGAGTAATTATGATTGGCCACGATGAATATTATTAGTCAGATTGACTAAAAGCTTGGAATCCATCCGTCGACAATCCCAACCTAACATTTCGATTTTCAGTTGCAAACTCATAATGAGTGTCATTGAAATATTTCCATGCTAGTGCATTCGATGGATGACTCATTATTCCATCTTCCTATTCATGTTCATTATGCTATCTTATGTGAGATGCAGTAACATCAGAAGCATATAATCTTTGAAGTCTCGGAGTTAGCAGGAAAAATACATTCGCTTCTAGGGTACTAATTTCTGTTTCATAGAAAGCTTTCTAGGCTTAAACCTAGATTGATCATAAAATTTTCACTATTGTAATTCCACATCACATCCCCAATACAACATACATCTCAAATTGCAAAAATTAATTTTTTCAACAGGCAAACCAAGACCCCTAATAAGTTTCTTTATATTATAAAAACTATCAACCATTGTATGATTAGGAGGCAATGATTCATTATACCATCCAAGAATTTTATCAAAATTATGATTAGAAATATGTCCTTTAGACTTTATGTTCAATGTTCGAGTAATGGAAGACAATTGAGTTATTGTCTCACAATTTGGCCATAATTCTTGGTCAGCTGAGTGCAGTAAGTCAAAAAATTGTTTTATATGCGAGTTTGGTTCTTCTTCAAGATTTTCTATATTTTCCTGAAAGGTATAACTAGCTGCATCATAAACCATTTGTATGAGGATTTCAATTGCACCCACATTATTTGTTCTACATCCAATCCCCCTTCAAACTCATGCACATTTACTGATGAGTTTACTTCATTACCCCTTAAAGTGCTACAAATCAATGGCTCCCTATGTCGTGTTCACTCAAAATAATTTGGAACAAAACTTTTTCTTAGCAAATGGCCATTCACTTCATTAATATGAAGGAAACAAATATGTTTGCACTTTTTACATAGACATTTGATTTTTGGACCATCCATATATGGAGGTTGAGAACATGCATAATGAATAAAAGCTTCAACACCCTCAACAAACTCAGGATTCTTCTAAGCTCTTAGTTCCCAATTTAATGGCGTATTTTTATAAGAAAAAAGAAAGGGATCCCAAAAATCTAAGTGAAAAAACATATAACAATGTGCTTTCATCAAGCATATTTTCGGTTTTCATAAAACAAGATTTTCATAGCTATTAACTACATAACGTTGAACCATTTATGATTAACAAGAATATAAAAAGTTCTCACGTTCTCCCACTTGGTCCATACGTTTAACTTGGTATCAAATCCTAATTCGATTCAAATATAATATAGGAAT
>JAOSBL010000006.1:25155509-25167109 GCA_027568915.1 Erythroxylum roraimae | reverse complement strand
AGAAATAATTTTGATTGGGAAATTGAGTTGCTTTGTATGAGATTGAATAAAGATGACTGAATAGAATGAAAAAGTGGGAAAAAGTTTATACCGATTCGGATTGGTCTAATCTTAGGGTTTCCAACGCGACGCATACGTTTTTCTAAAGTTTTGATCCCGGATGTCGAAAATTTGCCCTCAAGTTTGGTTGAATCGTTTTGTTTCTTTGTTTCCGAGCATTTCGAATTCTTTGGCTCCTTAAGAATTTGTTTCGCTTTGATCGTTCCGATTTTGATTTGTCACTTTGTTTTCGTTTAGTTTTCCGTTCGCTTTATGGCTTCCGATTCAATTTGTGTTTCGTTCTTTGGTTCGGAGATTTGTTTCAGTCCGATTTGCATTCGATTTGCCTTTGATTTCTTCGCTTACTGTGATTCCGAGTTTTCATTTCCTTTCGCCTTATGTTTCCGCTTCGGAATTTGCCTTTGAGTTTGATTAAACTGTTCGTTTGCTTTGATTCGGTTGATTTGTATTTCGCTTTTCGTTTCGGCTCATTTACAATTTCTCATCCGTTCTTTGTTATTCGTTGTGCTTCCGGGTTGTTTCCGATTTGATTCCGTTCTTTCGGTTGGGGTCCGGTTTCGAGATCGGGTCTCAACAGTTTGAACGTAGCATGCCCTTATCCTAGGGTATGCGCCGGAATGAGCTCCGAGTGCCTCGGTGCGTATCCCTAGGTAAGGGGGCGCTGCATTTATATTCTAGCTTTATTAGTTTCCTCATTAATGACGCTTTGATTAATACATTCTTTCTTTTAAATATGATCTTGAATTTCACCCCATCTGGTTTAAAATTTTTTGACCACTTTCTAAACTTTTTATATAAAATGGGCTCATATTAAATCCTTATATAAATGATATCTTTTATTTTGGTTTTTCACATAGAGTAATTTTCATAAATAAGATAGATCACTTTGTGCACACCTCTCTTGTCTTCCATCTTAATCAACATGTCAAATTACGCTAGTTGTAAAACCTGGCTATACTACCAACAAATTGTAGAAAAAGACCAGAACATATACAAGCAACAAGTAAAAGTTAGTGGAAGCAACGAATAACTATAATCTTTTTCCATGTTATATTGTCAAATAGATAATTAATACCAACCAAAAATCACAACAGTAATAATTAAAATAAAATCAGTCCACAATACAAAGAGATGGAAAGATTTATTTGAAAACTCAATGCGAGGAAAAGCACCACTAGACTGCTCACAAATGGTACAAAAACTTTTACTAATCAACAAAAAATAAGTAGATACTATAAATTGTTCTTCCTTATCTTAATTAGAGACAAATACAATTATCTAAGATAAAACTTTGAATAACATTTTTTAACAACCATTACCCAAGGGATGACAAATGCAAAGTTCATATACAAGGAAAGGTTAGACAAAGATACCGAATTAGAGAGATCAAAATAAGAATTTGATCATTGAATATGAAGAGTTATGTCTTAAGAACATCATACTAAAATTTCATGTTGATCGGAAGTCGTTTGATTATCGTTCAAAGTTGGAGAAAATTCTACTGCATAATTTTCTAACCTTCTTTCCTTCACTCTCTGGTTAGCTCTCTTCCTTCCTTTTTTGTCATCCCCATTTTTGCTTTTAATAAAGTACACTAAGTAGGAGTAAAGTAGATGTTTCAAAACCCACACAATATAAATATCACATAGGATTAATCTCACAAGGTAAAATAAATGAAATTAGTCCAAAATAATACATGAACTTTTCCTCTAAAATTCTGCCAAACTAAGATGGATACACAACACAATTTACATTGGCAGCAAACGAATATCTGAGCTACCTCATTACTAACTAAACATGTGTATGATAGGCTGCTGTCAAGTTAAACTTTTAGTTCACTAACCTTTTGAGTCTTCTTTTCTATTTTTAAAACTTGTTACATTAACTATCTATCAGTTTTGTATCGATATATAGAAGCATGGTCCAGTGACTGAAGATGAAACTTATCATATGTAGATATGATAAGGAAAAGGAAATGCTTGAATGACCATCCCAGCGTCTATGTATATATGTCCCAATAAGTTAAGGAAAAGGGATGAAACTTATCATCAAATCTAATGTGGACTTAAATTTCTCCTATCTAAACAAGGGCGATGAAGGATCCTCCATCATCACTTCTAGGAATTTTCTACTAACATTCTAACAAAAACATAGTTAATGACAATAGATACTGTAACAAAAGCTTACACAACTTCCTTAGGTTAAAAATCCAAACAACATTATTTACAATTGAAGTCCCAAGACTTATTTAAAGAGTTCAAACAACGACGAAGATGAAAGATCCACCACCAGTTCGAAGTTTCTTAGGAAAAGCAACAGAAACAGCAGCTAGCTTAGTAGGTAGTTTTGGACTCTTAGTTCTGTAGTAACTTGTACGAACGGCAACAAAGACACGAACTTCTCATATTAAAAGTCGGGCTGGGGGTGAACTTTTATGTAGGTTAAGGGATTCTCTACATCCTGCAGACCGGCATGGTTGACGAATTCCATGGGTGAATGATACATGCCATGGCAAAGGCAAATTATGCACACCTGATTTTGAGTGTATTTGTACAAAAACCCCGAAACCTTCCTTCCATTTGGAGCAGGTCCATACACGACCACGGTTGGCATCAACTTCATCATCTCTATGCCACTGCCTTCAAATCCATGGTTTGAGAGCTTGAGTTTCTTGGCAGCTGGTTCTTCAGGTAACATTTCCGAGAGAGCAACTGGTTTTCCATTGTCACTAGTTTCAGCAGCAACAACCGATTTTCCATTTTCACTAGTTTCAGCAGCAACAGCTGATTTTCCATCTCCACTTGCCACTGCAGCAGCAACTGATTTTCCATTTGCACTTATCACTGCAGTGACAACCAACTTCCTGTTTCCACTAATGTTTTCAGCGACAACTGACTTTTCATTTCCACTGGTCAGTGGAGCAACAAGTTTACCGTTTCCAATAGTCTCTGGAGCAATCTTGTTTTCTTCCTTGATAGGCTTTGGCAATGGCTTTGAACTCTTAGCTCCCTTCTTTGCAATGTTAGTACCCTTCTCATCAGGGCATGAAATTCTCAAACCTGCATAGAAATGCAAAGCAATTTGAAAGACCAAATAATTACGATCTCTGAAGAATCTGCATACATAATTACGATCAAATAACATATCTAGCTTATTACTATAGGACTACCATCATTTTTGAAGTAATCAATACCAAGGGAGAACAGTATGTTGAAATTAGAAAGAGGGAGAGAAGACTCTAATCAATTCCTTGTCTGTGAGTCAAACCCTAATAAGGAGTAATACCGAAAAGTACAAGTGTAAGAACCTTAAGTCAACCTTTTCTGAGCTGACATTATGATCATATCCTACCTTTATTTTCCCGACATGTTTGTTACACGACGAGTACTTCAACAATTACAAAAACATTTACGGATGAAAAACAGACATACAAGCGGTTATAAACTTGAATCTTAATCACAATTGCATGATTACTTGAGAATTTTAAGCTTTAATCCAATTAAACCATGTGAATTTTTTTATAAAACGTGATATCATGTATAAAGGGAATACTTGTAAACAAAGATCTTTATTGGTCATTAATATCCATGTAAGACAGATGAAAAGAAAATGCAGGAATGAAAGATAGTCGAGGTGAAAAGGTAGCCAGCCTAGGCAAAGCAAAAACTCAAAATGTTTGCTGCAAGAGAAAAGCTATAAAGTTCATAAAATGCTTTGAAAATGTAGATAAAAGAGACATATATATTCATTACCTGAAATTTAATTCAAACTTCAGAAAGAGTTTAAAATTGATAATCTGCAAGATAAATTAAAAAGAACATATACTACACTATTAAAAAATTTATTTATTGTATGATTTCTTCTTAAATTTAGATTATTTTTATTTTTTATTAGTATTGACGACTAGCCAATATTCTTTTTCCTTTTTTTGTCGATATGCAATTAGATTAAGATCTATTGTTAGTTAAAATTAAGTTATTTTCTTTGCCGATACACACGATTAAATTCAAATTCGTTATTAAATTTGTCTGTTCGCTAATAAATTCAAGATCCTATGAGATTAATTTATAGATTTTGGTGGGAGATAAAGTCTCCTATGCATGTGGAACTCAATTAAATTCCCTTAGCATTGCCTCTTTAATTTTCTTCATGTAATTGTTTCTCATTCACGAACTATATTATTTCAAGAAACCGTAAGAAGGAAAACTAAGAATTGCAACTTAATTTGTCTATCATTTCTTTAGTAAATTAACCATGACTTAATATACTTTCTTACAAAATCCTTAATTAGTTTTTAACGGCACTTAAACTGCCAAATGCTCAAATCTAATATTAATATAAATACCACTAAGAAGTAAAATATTCATTAAAGTAAAGAATATATAATAATTACCTACGAGAAAACAACAAATACACCTATTTTTATAATAGAAAAGGGAGGTTGCTAACATATATGTCAAATGTTTCCAAACCTAAAGAGTTCGATTTATGATAGTATCCACAAAAGCACAACTTTAAGCACGCAAGTAAATAATCAAAGGCATCCAGATTTGCTAGAATGAACATCGCATACATAGAGAATAGAAAGGAAAAATACCCTTAAACTTTCTATTTGCTGCATAGAAGTTCCTTCTGGTGATCCTCAGAATAGCTCGATAGAAGGCCTGTGATTTGGAAACTGATGCTAGAGCCCATGGTGGACATTTGCCTGGCCTTGATTGCAGTGCGGCCAGCCTATTATTAGCTGATGACCATGGCCTTCCAGCCCAAGCATTGACAGCAGTTGCTGACGAAGAGGTCCGCCTCCTTGGCAATGAAAATGGTGCATTTGCAGCAGCTGGCTCTGTGTTTCCTACTGGTGGTGTCTTCTTTTTCCCGGTGACTGGTGCCACGGCCACAGGTGGTGACGAAGGAGGAGCCATTGATGAAGATAATGAGTTCAGTACAACTGGTGCCATATTTTCCAGAAGGTGGAGTTTGTCTCCTCCACGTATTGAAGAAGAACACGAACGCAGCCTGTTCCTCCTCCGAGAGCCACTGGTGGCCTTCTTCATGAGAAACTTCTTTGTAGCCTCAATTCTTCTTCTGGTCATGGCCGATAATAAGGCCGTCCTTTCTTCAGGCTCTGCCGCAGGCAATGAAGAAAATCTTGGCAAAGAAAGGAAGGGATGTATCCAAACCATGATGATGATCAAAGACAGTCTTACCTCTTGAGGTTTTCGACGTTACAGGTTTGGGACTCACGGAAGACGAACTCCTGGTAAGAGGAGTGGTTTGAGTGGAGTTGTTATATGCGGCGTAAATGCCACCCAGAGAGAGAGCAAGGTTGATGTCATCAGCTGGTTGGCCATGTTGGTCCTTCTTTTCAGAAGCAGAAGCAGCAGCAGCAGCAGAAGAAGAAGAAGCCGATGATCCCAGTCCAAGCTGCAACGTGACATTGGAGTTGTCGTTGTTCTCTTGCATGTCGGGGAATCCAACCGGATTAACCATCTGTTTCTTGCCACCTCCAGCCATGTATTCTGATAAACAAAGAGATCAAGAAGACAAAGTATTAGACGACCAGGAAATTAATGTCATTGAATCGAAACAAAGAACGGTGCAAGTGTTAGCAACATGCAACAAAACCATATACATAGATCCAAACAAAATACATGAAAAGGAAACCCTACATCAAACAAGTTGAAAGAAGCGAAAAAAAAAAAGGAGAGGGAAAGCTGGAGCAACGTAGAAAAAAAAGAGAGGAGACCGACCCAGAAAGGATTTGAAGATAGCAAAGAGAAGAAGATAGTAATGGAAGTGAGTGAAAAGAGTGAGGAAGTGGGGTGCGTTATCTAGACATAGGAGTGCAGCTGAAAAAGCCACGTGGAAAACAGTCTGGCTAGCAAGCAGATGCGAAGTCGATATCTAGTCAAGTTCAGTTTCACTTCCTCTCTCTGGCACTAACACGAACACATGATACACTCTCTGCATGTCATCTTCTTTTTTATTTGTCTCCATTTTTATTCTCTTTTTCACCTATTTAGGGAAAGCAAATCTTTTCTTTGATAGCCAAACAAGTATATTATTAAGTTATATACAATTTTATCATTACTTACTTACATGACAAAAGTTAAGGTGTTAAGCTATTTATCTTTTGTTATGGTGGGGTAAAATAGGAGCATTACATTGACATACGGGTAGTGGCTATTTCCCCTTCTTAATAGGGTGGGGTCCTGAAGGACACCTGTAAGAAGCAGAAGGAAATGAGACCCGGATTCTCTGATGAGGTTACGGAGGGGATGTGTTTGGTATCTGGGGTTAGGGTGAGTGAGCGAGTGAGTCACATAAAAAGTACTCCTCCTTGGAATGCACAAAACCTGAATTGGATTATCTATAATTAAAAATTCAGTCCCTCTGTCTCTGTGTTAAAGCTAATTTCCATTTGTCAGCCCTTATTAAACCCCAGGGAATGGCCCCAAATTCTTCCATTCATGTGTGTGAAGGAGGACAGAGGATCCCCCAAGGGAAGAAGTCCCTTTTTCTTTAGTGAGTTTCCACTTAGACCGCGAAGTGTGAGATTCGTTTTTAGAAGGAGCATCATCTTGTTTGCTTAAAAATAAAATTCATTTGTAATAATAAATAATTTCATACACCTCAGTTGCTAGTTTCTTCAGCAGTTGGGGAAATGAGATAGATTTTTGACGGTGGGGTCGGAGAAGTCAAAGTGTGGGGCCCACTCAAACATGGAACCCCACGAGTACAGCTTTTATATATGTAGCTGACACGGCGAGCAGAGAGATGCGCCACGTCAAAGCCTTGGGATTTTGAGGGGTTCTTACGCGTCAAAGTCTAACTACATCCCCTTTGCAAGGCATGATCGCCCCTCCACCTGTCGGAATATCCTTCAATTCAAACCGCATCCCTCTCTACTCTTCACCCCCAGGCCACAACAACTCCATTTGTCACGTGGGAATTTAGCGTTCTTAAAAGCACACATCTTCCATTCCTTGGCAAGCAGCAAGCAAAGACACACACTTATTCAAGTGCTAGAAGAATGTCTGCAATTTGTCACTTTTCCGATTTGTTTCTTATGAAATAAAATAGTAGATTTCGGTGGATAACAAATCTACGGACTGCACGGGAACTTATAAGCTAATAGTACACCTAATGGATACGGTAACTTTATTAAAACCAATAATTACCTTTAATTAAAGGTAAACTTACAATCTATCTATATATATAACAGAGCGAAATTTTAATTCACCATATCTAAATTAAATTATGGTAAATTTAGTTACTTTTTATAAATATTAATTTTTAATATAACAAATATCTATTCATAAAATAAAAACTAATTCACAAACATATGGTGTTGATACTCATAAGATCTCTTAAACTATACTATTAAGTTGCTTGAAGATGACGAGGGCACCACCTTATGACCATGTCATAGCTCCACAATGTTCTTGTTTCGGTACTCTTTTAAGTCTCAGTTTTAATTTGCTATGAGACAAACTTGATTCCTTTCGAGATCTTACTATGCATTATCTAAAGTAATAGTTCACATTAATTTATTTCCACTTTCCTCTGTCAGATAGTTAATCTCTTTTTTGTGTTTCTAAAAAGAGGGTGAAAGCTTATGATATTAAATATATTTGGGGGCAGTTAACGTTGTATTCAAGGGGAGTGGTGTTTTTTTTTTTCTTATTTCCTTTTTTATTTCTTAGATATACTTAGACATTGTACTTAATCAATATAAAAGATTAATTTTTAGATACATTTATCTCTTTATAAGTTATGATTATGATACTTGACTCTTGTTCTTATTTTGTTTTACTATACTTGTGGTTCAATGACAAACCAATTATCTTTTATTTTTAAGGTTTCTGTGATGCATAAGCTAAGAAGAGTAAGATTGATGGTGCTTAAATGGCTAATTTCATTATTAGCTTTATAATATTACAATAGCATATAAAAAAGGGAGAGATTATCGAATCAAAGAAGATTCCAATTCATGTTTTGATGATAATAAGTCATAATTACCACTACTGATTTAGTTTTATGATATCTTAAAAGAAAGCAATATGAACTTATATTTATTGGTTAATGGTTAACCAATGTATTAATTTGGGCATACATGTCGACCAATCTTTGAGTTTGATCGACCAATATATATTGAAAGCCAAAAATGCAACCGTGAGTTTGTCGAGATATTAGTGGATCAATATGTTCAAAACAATACACTGGATGACCACAAACCGAGGTTGATCAACAAATGTACCTGAAAACATATCTTTTAAGAATTTTCAAATTCTTTCAAAGATCAAAACATATTCATTTGACAAAAACTTGATTTAAAATCATTTCAAAAGCTTTCCAAAGATTGTTTTAAATTTAAAGAGGGTTTTCTTTAAAATAGAAACATTAATTCCTATTGAAATTTGAAAATATTTATGCATTAAATTCAAAATATAACATGCTTATGCATAAAGTGCCCCAAAAACATCAAATTAACCAAATAAGAGTTACAACAAAAAATACAAATGTTGACTTGATTGGATTTGAAGTTTATGAACTCCTTTTATTATCTCTATAAAGAGTCTTTTGACTTTATTTCATATTACTTTCTTTCAAAACATTATAAAAGTAAATCATTACTAGTAACTTGCTTTGTTATCATTAAAACATGAATTGTAGATTCTTTTGGTTTAATAATCTCCCATTTTTTAATAATGACAAAACATATTGTTATGTTATAAAACTAATAATGAAATTAGTCATTTAAGTACAATCAATGTCTCTATAATAAAGAAATATCCACATTTGACTCCCCATTATCTTATGCATTACAAAAATCTCAAAGATTAAAAGATAAACCATTTTTCATTCAACCACCAATTAGCATATTGACGTAATATTCACATTTGACTCTCCATTTTCTTATGTGTCATGAAAATCTCAAAGATTAAAAGATAATTCAATTATCATTCAACCATAAATTTAGTCAAGCAAAATAAGAAAAGTCAATTAACATATTGAACTAATATTCACATTTGACTCCCTATTAGCTTATGCATCACAAAAATCTCAAAGATTAAAAGATAACTCATTTGTCATTCAACCATAAACATGATCAAGCAAAATAAGAACAAAATTCAATTAACATAATCTCAACTTATAAGGAGATAAAGATATTCAAAAATTGCTTTCATTAGTATTAAAATTAAATTCAATGTTAAGTATATCTAAGAAATATCCACTCCCTCTAAATACAATTGCCATTACCCTTGAACATATTTAATACCACTAATTCTCTCTCCTTTTTCAGAAACATAAGAAAGAAATCAATTAACTAAAGGAGAAAAGCAATAATGAATTAATGTGAATGTTTTCTCTGGGCAATGCATAATGAGATCTTAAAAGGAATCATGTTCTTCTCAAAATAAAACAGGCTAAGACTCAAAAGCATTGAAGCAAGAATCCATTAAAAAGCTATAATGTGATTGTGAGATAGTGGCCTCATTATGCAAACCATTAAACAACATGGCTCAGTAGAGGCTCGTAAATGTTAACACCATATGTAGGAGCCTTACTGTCAAGCTACTACTGCTCATAAACATTTATTATTAATAATAACTATATTTTTTTATAATCAAAACATGGATGGAAATGTTTCTTAGTTTAATAATAACTTTAGAAGAGTTGATATTAGTTACTAAAAAGTATCTTGACATGTAATTATGATTACATTACCCATTAAATGAGTACATAGACACCACCTTACTTTAATGTGCCAAATCATTACCTCTTAATCATAAACTTTAGTTCCCAAAAAAAGACAGAGATGCAAATATATATATATGGCAGTGTTTAGCTTAGTTGTACGGATACTAATATTATATTCGCCTCCCACTTCTAAGTACAATCGACATGAATCCTTGCATATTTCATATATAAGAAGCATCTACCAGGTACCTATCAATTATATTTTCATCTCTTTAACTCCAATTACTAAAGGAATTTGTTACAAAAGTTTTCTTAGACACCAAAGTTATACCAAAATTGCATCTACTTCTTTACATTACAATCTCACATAAATTCATTTAAGTAAGACTTAGTCTTCCCACGTGATCGTTGACAAAAAAAACCTTGTTCTCGAAAACCTTACGACCCTCGAAGTGTATAACTCTCACACTTAAGTAAGAATAATATGAAAGTATTAAATAATCATAGACAATAATAAACATACAAGAGCTACGGTAAAAATTAACCTTTATTACTTCTCCAAAAGTTTATAAAGAAATGTTGTCTCTTAATATGTTCCCTTCCCCTATATCTCTCCTCTAAGGAGCAAGTTTCAAATGAGCTATTTATAAGCACCTATGGCTTTACAATTCAAAATCCTAATTAAACTGAACTAACTAGATCACCTTTATCCTTAGCAGGTTATATCACCCCTAATCAATTAAATGACACCCCCTATCCAAATAAGTCTCTATCTAGTAAGATTTAGCTACATCACAACTAACAAGATAAGAAAATACATTTAACTATGAATGATACACCCATATCTGTGGAGAACACTACTATCTTCAGATGATCCTCCTATATGATCTTTCTCTTTTAGAGTTAATGTATATCTACTTTGATCTTATCAACCACATTATCCAATATCTCCCCTTAATCTTTATCCAATAATGATGAGTCATCCAAGCACAAAGCCTTTTGTAGCACACTGATCCGGTACAATGCTTACCCATATTAAGTCCATTAGTCATAGTCTGTCTATTGGAGCACACATTAAGTCCTTAGAGCTCTCAAATACCTCCATCCTATATGTGATCCAACTAACTTTCAACCCAAAGTCCATCTTAAACTATCATTTGGTCTCACATCCAAATCTTGCATGTCGTCGAATATTTCCGCCAATGTGTATTAATGCATGCCAACTCATCAACAATGTTCGTTTTCCTTGCCTACTTACAAATCTTTGCCTTTTTTTCGTCACCACCTAAGCAATTGGCCCTATGAGTGCCTCCACTCGATTCACATGCTCTGTCAAATTCCTGATATATATTTTGGCTCTAATACTAGTAGTTATAGAGGTTTTCCTAGACACCAACTTATATTGAAGTTGCGGATACTCCTTTATATGACAATCTCACTTAGGTCCACTTAAGTAAGACTCAGCGTTCCCACGTGATCGTTGACCAAAAAAACCTTATTCTCAAATGTCTCACGACCCTTAAAGTGTTTAACTCTCATACTCAAATAAGAATACTACAAAAGTATTAAATAATTATAGACAACAATAAACACATAACAACTACAATAAAAACTTACCCTTGTTACTTTCCCAAAAGTTTACAAAGGAATGCTCTCTCTCAATGTGTTCCCTTCTCCTCTATCTCTCCTCCTAAGAGCAAAGCTCAAATAAGCTATTTATAAGCATTTATGGCTTTATAATTTAGAATCCTAATTGAACTTGTAACACCCCACTCCCGAGTGACCCGAACCCGATATCGTTGGTGATATCCGAGTCCGTGCCCCGCGAGGGTGGC
>JAOSBL010000006.1:25110729-25123832 GCA_027568915.1 Erythroxylum roraimae | reverse complement strand
TTCATTCAAACAGTCAGCCTTCATCGCTGATTAATTTCGTTAAGTAGTTGACTGCACATAGAAGTGAAGGACAATGATAGAAAACAAGAAGAGTGGATCAATCATTGTGGCTTCATCAGATGAAGTAGTCAAGACTCAATCTTCGGTGGATTTGCAGATCATTCAAACTGCCTACAAATTGGATGTAAAAAATTATCTCTAGTAGTCACAACTTGTTTGAACTATTTTGAAAGGTAAGGGAAAGATTAGTCATTTGTTAGGAACCGGACCAAGGCCAAAAGATCCAAGTTTTGAAGCATAGGATGAGGACAACTCATTGATCATGGCGTGGCTTTGGAATTCAATGATGCCTAAACAACGCGATACCGTAATGTTCATGGCTACAGCCAAAGACATTTGGGATGCGATTCAGCAGACATACTCAAAAGTTAGGGATGCGACCCAAGTGTATGAAGTGAAAGTCAAGATAGTTGCTTTTAAACAAGTGAACAAATCTGTGATGGAATATGCCAACCAGTTGAAGTCGTTATGGCAGGAACTTGATCATCCTCGAGTAATTCAGACCAAGTGTCTTGATGATGCTGCTATACTAAAAGCGTTCATTGAACAAGATAGAGTCTATGACTTCCTTATCGGATTGAATTCTAAATTTGATCAAATAAGGATCCAAATACTCGGAAAGCAGAAAGTTCCATGCTTTAATAAGGTAGCGGCTATTATTCGGAGTGAAGAAAGTAGGAGAAATTTAATGCTTAATTCTCAACCTTCTGATGGTTCGACTATGGTAACTAGGAGTGAAAAGCAAGCTGGAAAAAGATTTGATGTGGAGACTGGAAAGGGGATTCAATCCAAGCCTCAAAACTGTGATGACCTGTGGTGTACCTACTACAAAAAGCTGCGTCATACGAAGGAGCAGTGCTGAAAGTTGCATGGAAAGCCTCCTAGCCATGAGTGGGGACAGAAAGGAGGGTAATGGACAAGCACAGCTTGCTACAAGTACATCTCAACAGGAAGACAAGCAAGACTCAAAAGGCTTCAATCAAGATGAAGTGGAAAAGATTAGAGCATTCGTTAGCAACACAAAGAAACGTGCAGGTACATGTACCTTTGTGCATTCAGGTGTGTGTTCCTTTTCATTTGGATTAAATGTCTCAGATAAGGTTTTTCAGCAATCTTGGATTATGGGCTCAAGAGCCACAGACCACATGACTCATTCATCCAAACACTTTACCACCTATTCCCCTTGCCCAAGCAATAAGAAAATAGCCACAGCAGAAGGATCCTTAGCAATTGTAGCTGGAATAGGAGATGTCAAAATAAACCCATGCATAACATTGAAAAATGTTCTCCATGTCCCTAAGCTATCCACAAATTTAATATCTGTAAAGAAAATCGCACTAGATTTACTTTGTAATGTTACATTTCATTCAAGCCATTGTTTATTTCAAGAGAGGGATTCGAGAAAGACGATTGGAAGTGCTAGAGAACGGGATGGTCTCTACTACCTTGAGGAAGCAAACAGGTCAAACATATCCACGAGCAGATCATCCTATTCATTCATGTCTGAGTCGGTGTTGTCAAGTAAAGAAAAATTCTTCTTATATCATCGTAGGTTAGGTCATCCATCGTTTCGAATTATTAAATCTTTGTTTCCTGCTTTGTTTACAAAGCTAGATTTTGAGAGTCTTCATTGTGAGGTGTGTGAACTTGCTAAATACCAGCGTATACCTTTTCCTATCAACAATAAAAGAAGCATTTTTCCCTTTTATCTTATTCATACTGATATTTGGGGTCCCTTAACTGTTTCAAATGTGTCAAGGGCAAGGTGGTTTGTGACTTTTATTGATGACTGCACTAGAGTTACCTGGGTTTTCTTGATCAAACACAAGTCTGAAGTTAGTTATGTACTTCCTCATTTTGTCTCTATGGTAAAAAAAACAGTTTGGTGTAAACATCAAGAAACTTAGATCAGACAATGCTAAAGACTACTTCAACCAAACTCTTACTATCTATTGTCAAACAGAAGGGATACTATATGAGTCTTCCTGTGTCAAAACACCTGAACAAAATGGTGTGGCCAAAAGGAAAAATGGACACCTTTTAGACCAAACACGAGTATTGTTATTTCAAAAAAATGTACCAAAATATTTTTGGGGGGAAGCAATTCTAACAGCCACTCATCTCATTAACAAACTACCCTCTAGAGTCCTAGGATTCAAAAGTCCAATGGAGGTACTCTCTTCATTCTACCCAAATATATACACTACAAACAATCATGTACCTCGCATTTTTGGGCATGTGTCCTTTGTTCAAATTCACAGCCAAGACCAGGGGAAATTGGATCCTCGAGCACTGAAGTGCATCTTCGCAAGGTATTCATCAACTCAAAAAGAACATAAGTGCTATCATCCTCCTAAGAAATTTCAAGTGTCCCGAGATGTAACCTTCAATGAACAAGAAGCCTATTTCGTCCAACCTTATCTTTAGGGGGAGAATCTCAAGGAAGATAAGGAGTTCATTCTTGGATTGTCTGAATATGATCCCTTACTTCTCTCTAAACCCAGTCAAATGCCTTCAACTCAACCATAACCAAAATCTCCTGAATCTGAACCCGAACCCATTCTTGAACCTAAATCTGCTTCTGAAGATATGCGATTTGGCCAAAAATCTGGTGTAAAGGCAAAAAGAGGTCAATCCAGAATCTGTGCATATACAAGAATTTGATCTAGAATCCTCAAACAAGGTAACAATTTCTGATTTCCCTGCTTTGCAAACTGAAACTGAAGTACAGATTAGTGAGGAAGATCAGGACCAACATATTGCCATTAGGAAAGGAACCAAAACATGCACCAAAAGGTCGTTATACGCACTCTCACACTACATGTCCTTTCAAAACTTCTCACCAACATTTAAAGCCTTTCTTGTAAACCTCAATACCACAAACATTCCTACAACCTTATTTGAGGCATTGTCTAATGAAAAATGGAAACAAGCCATGGATATCGAGATGGAGGCTCTAAGAAAGAATAAAACCTAGAGTTTGGTGAAATTGTCAGCTAGAAAAAGGCCGGTGGACTGCAAATGGGTGTATACGATAAAATATAGGGCCGATGGGTCGATTGAAAGGTACAAGGCAAGATTGGTAGCCAAAGGATACACTCAGACTTATGGGATTGATTATCTAGAGACATTTGCTCCTGTGGCTAAGATGAATATAGTTAAGAGTAATTTTATCTCTAGCTGCAAACCATGGTTGGGAACTACAACAATTTGATGTAAAGAATGCATTTCTGCATGGGGATCTAGCCGATGAGATTTACATGGAAGTCCCACCAGGCTATGAAACAAAGGTGACCACCAATACTGTATGTAAGCTGAATAAAGCCTTGTATGGATTGAAACAATTCCCTCGGGCCTGATTTGGCAGATTTGCAAGGGTCATGTTATCTATGGGATATAAGCAAAGTCAAGGAGATCACACATTATTCATTAAACATTCAGCCACAGGGAAAGTAACAGTATTACTAGTCTATGTGGATGACATCATACTAACAAGAGATGATGAGATAGAGCAACGAATCTTGAGTAATTGTTTAGCTAAGGAGTTTGAGATTAAGACTTTGGGAAGGTTAAAGTATTTTTCGGGAATTGAGATAGCACACTCTAGAAAAAGAATTTTTATATCCCAACAAAAGTATGTTACTAATTTACTCAAGGAGACAGGTAAAGCTGCATGCAAACCCACAAATACACCCATAGAGCCGAACCTTAAGATGGGAAAAGCAGATGAAGATGTTCCAGTCAATAGGGAAATGTATCAACAACTTGTAGGATGACACATCTATTTGGCTCATGCCAGACCTGATATAGCCTATGTCGTAAGCATGGTAAGTCAGTTTATGCATAGTCCTAAAGAAGTCCACTTGCAAGCAGCACATAGAATTTTGCAATACCTTAAGGGAACGCCAGGAAGAGGGATTTTGTTTAAAAGAAATGAAGGTATGATGCTTGAAGCGTATACTGATGCTAACTATGCAAGATCGATAGTTGAATTTTGCAATACCTTAAGGGAACGCCAGGAAGAGGGATTTTGTTTAAAAGACATGAAGGTATGACACTTGAAGCATATACTGATGCTAACTATGCAGGATCGATAATAGTTAGATAGGAGATCTACATCAGGGTACTTTGTCTTTCTTGGGGGGAATCTGGTCACATGGAGAAGTAGCAAGGGGTAGTAGCACGATCTAGTGCAGAGGCAGAATTTCTTGCTATAGCACAAGGTATATTCAAATTGCTTTGGCTGAAAATCATTCTAGAAGACTTAAACTGTGATAATAAATCAACAATAAGCATAGCCCACAACACAGTTTAGCATGATAAGACGAAGCACATCAAGGTGGATAGATATTTCAACAAGGAGAAGTTAGACAGTGGTTTGATATGCACTCCATATGTGTCAACCCAGGGGCAACTTGCTGATATTCTCACTAAAGGATTGAGTAGCTCAATATTTGAGGATATTGTATCCAAGCTGGGAATGGAAAATTCCTATTCACCAACTTGAGGGGGAGTGTGAGAATTTGTAATAATAGATATAGATACTGTTTTAGATAGATATCGTGTATAGGATATGCATTGTTAGGATCCCAAAGATAAGGGATTTTAAGATAAAGTCAGCTTCCTAGTTTAGCAGGATTAGGAGATTAGTTTCCTAATTTGTGTTGTACTCTTTGTATATATATCCTATTAAGTGTCAATAAAGGATAACTTAAACCCTAAATTCTGATAGTTATCAATCACAAATTAAACCAAGTAATATAGATATTGGATGTCTGAGTGTGTACAATTCAAACTATCTAACCAGTGGCAGAGTTTTACATACATATTCTCATATAAATTCAACGCCATTGTCCAGGAGTTTTCTTTTTTAGGGTCCACATGATGTGGTCAAATAAAGCAAGCTTTCCTTCAATTTGAGATGACCAATAGACCAAAAAAATAGAACTTTGATGTTGATCTTAAATGGGAATAACCTAGCAACAACATGATTGGAATTTCTTTCTTTTTTCCCTTTTTACCCATTCCAAGAATTAGATTCCAGATTCATATTCAATGATTATCTACAAATAATAAAGCTACAGCTCAATTAATTTACTGTGAAAGGTTCAGTTTCCCAAGTATACAGGAGCAAGATTGCATTTCCAACAATAATATAGAACTCCATTAAGGCAATTGGTTGATGAATCCAGGTACCAATCAACAAGAAGAGGCAGTTCTCTTGGCTATAGAACAATAAGAATGTTAAAACAAGACATGAACAAAACAAGCATTAACAAGTG
The DNA here is from genome assembly GCA_027568915.1 of Erythroxylum roraimae. Lineage (NCBI taxonomy): Eukaryota > Viridiplantae > Streptophyta > Magnoliopsida > Malpighiales > Erythroxylaceae > Erythroxylum > Erythroxylum roraimae. Next base: position 25,118,490 of record JAOSBL010000006.1, on the reverse strand, counting down.
TAACGTAAGAGCATGGGGTAGTACCTCAAGTGCACTACGCATGGAACTCAATGATGCGAATTCAACAAACCCAAAACAGTATCCATGCTGCAGATAACAAGAAATTTAAATAAGTTCAAATAAGTAAACAATTAGGTGAAGTGAAAAACACAATGATATGCATATTGGACCTTACTACTTCTGACTTGGATACCGTCATGCTTAATTGGCCCAAATTGCTTAAATGTCTCTTCAAGTTGTGCAGTCGTTGCATTATAAGGCAAATTGCGCACATATATGGAGTATCCTTCAGCTGTAACAAGCATAATTTGCCCAAAATGGGAATAAGAACATCATACATTCTGCTTACATTCTTTTCCATCCCTTGTCATAAAAACACCCAAAACATGATTCTGTATAAGAGAATATTTCAGCACTACCTAGTACCAAACGCTTGGTAGGGATGGTAGAACTAAGACATAACCTTAAGGATAACAAGGAAAAACATATTTGCATCACAAAATCAACATCATCCAAGACTGGAAGCAAGGTACAATATGTGACATGGACATTGAAAATCCAGTTGAATTTTATCAGTGTTCAATAATCTATCACTTGTCAAGAAAATGCACCTTCTTCAGGAATGTCACAACTTTCAGTTGCATTACCACTGGCTGGAGACAAAGCCTCTGTTTCAGAAGCAGCTTTTGTGGAGTTGAGTAATTGCAGCTCAGAGTTTGCAGGTAATGGCCTGACATTATTGGTAGGTACATACACTGGATTAGATGGTCTGTTACCTTTCATCACTTTCACCTGTTCAAAAATCTGGTTAGCAATACCCATAAACAAGTAAAGTGTAGGAGAAGGATATGAGCATTGAAGGGCATTAACTTACAATTGAAGCATAGGATTTTTTTGAAGCATCCTCTGAGGCTGCTGGAACTGCATCAACACTGTTACCAACTATGTTCTGTGTTGAATCAATTGGGTTCTCAATAACCACTTCTTCAGTAACTGATCCTTCTTCCTTATCAGAAGGATCACAAACTTCAGCACCATTATTAGGATCTTCCTCCTCAAAGGAAGGAGGTTGATCTACTATAGCATGATCTGAACTCTGACTAGGCTCTGCAGTGCAATGTAAAAAACAATTAGAACATTTTTATGTCCCAGTGAAATATGAAACAGGAAAAGGAGAGGTTGGGGACAAGAAAGAAGTTAATGATCTAGTCTGTAAAGAGTGATATCAACCTTGTTCCAGAGTCCAGGAACTGGAAGGAGCAGGGTTGTGGATTCCATTAACAGGTGCAGAATTGTTCTGCAATGTTTCAGTCTCCTCAATAAACCTAAATACATCATTCAACACAAAGTAGCCTCTGTGTTGTGGAGCAAGAAAGAAGCTCTGTGAGAATTTCTTTCTTACATTGTCCTTTCCAATCAAGCAACCAGTTACAAGAACAATCACCCCTTCCCCGTAAGAATCTTGAGCATCTGCAGTTTTTATCTCAGCAGTGTAGTCTTCATAATTCAACGAAATAATCTTATCATTGATTGCCTGCTCCGAGATGAACAACAGTTTAAAAAAAACAATCTGTCATCTTACATTCATGTCCCACTGTAATTCAGGACTCTCAATTCAACGTTGTAATGACTAATGAAATGCCCAAACTTCAAAAACAAGCCCACAGCAGCATACTGTGCTGGCTAGGATTGCATGTTAACATGTATCAATCCTAAACACCCTTAAAATTATAGTTACAGAACAATATACATAACGTATTAGTTTCCTACAAACATCAACTAGCAGAATCCTTCCATGCAAGCATTAAAAATTCCGCATCATTGACCATGACTCAAAGCAAGTTAGCTACATAAATCATCGATTTCATACTAACAACCATCAAAAATCTGTTAACAGCCAGTACTGCAAAGATTCAACATGATGGGATGCTCTCCAATGTTGTGCAGATGTATGAAAAATTATGCTCATTAAGAAATGTAATGTGCAGAACAGTTTCAAATTTCTGAGCACGATACTAGTTTCAGAGGTTAAGCAACACAAAGAAGTGTTACAAAAAAGAAATATAAAAAGTTTAAAAAATTGGATAGTATGTATGGAACCCCACTAGGTCCCACAAAATTTAACTCTTCCCATCTTCTGAAAATAGTTCAGAAGCATATATTATTGACTATGCCCATCATTTATAAGATATCGTCATAGCCAAAAATGCCTCTCACACTTGAAAAGGAAGTGTATCATATGAAGTATTATGCTCCTCAAGAAATCAGTTTCACAATTTTGAGACGTTAGTACGTTACCAAGCAACAACAGAAAAAAGTGTTACAAATAAACAACATAAAAAGTTTAACTAAATGGATAGCATGCACAGGAACCCCACCAGACACTAAAATTTATTCTTCTCAACTTCTGAAAGTAGCTCAGAAGCATAAGTTATTGACTAATGCCTTCATTTCTAAAACAAACTTCCTCAATAAATTCTAAGCTAGCCCATTGCTGTAACCAAAATGCCTCTCACACTCAAAAGGGTGTTCCACGTTATATCACATAAAGATTTAACAACCCACAGAGCAATGCATCTTATACAAGATAATAGAGATATAAAATCCAACAGAAATTATAAAGATATCGACTCACAAAATAATATCCTTCCACAAAAGGGATGATGGCAACAAGATAACAAATGCATGTCTAGATTTGCTACAGAACTAACTGAACAACCCTCTCATGCCATTTACTCGTTGTCATCACAAAGCATTTGCATCCACATTACTGCAGGTGTTGGCAACCCATCACACCCTAAAATATTCCATCTACAACCATTGCATGATTCACACAGCAAACATAGTAAAATATTTAATGAACAAGAAAAGTTGTTATATCTCATGATATTAACATTAATTTGTGTGCCTAAAATTCAAAAGATTCTGAAACTTACTTGGGTGGTAGTCACAGTTTCCATAACGCCACCTGCTTCTGGTCGGCTGAGTAGACTTGAATCCTGATAAAACCTATGCACCAATCGTGGAGATTTGTGAAGAATATGGTAATACTGCTCCACAAAGGCATTTCCGACGACTTCAGCACTGGGAGCAAGAGGGGCCGGAGCCGGAGCAGTTTCCTGCATTGCCATCTACAATTGGAACCCAATACTGAAATTAGTGAAGCAAGATTATCAACAGAAATGATTTCATATGTCAAAGAAATTTATGACAAGCATTTAACAAATTCAATAAGCAACATAATGTACTTTACAAATATAAATATGTAAATATCGATTCCACATGCACAACAAAATCACAAAAATAGAGAGATTGAGGGCTGATTAACAAAAGGAGAAAAAAAATTGTTAAACTAAGAGGGCTAATCCCTAATAAGGGGGAAATGAAATAGAGTTCCCAAATCAACCTGACAACAATGTGAAGATACATCCAGACAGGAAACTAAACAAGTGAAATAATCATTGCATTTACTTGCCAAATATTGTTGCATGCATATCAACTGCTATGGTTGCAACATCATATAGGTCTAAGAGACCAAATATAGTAGAAACATGTGTTCTATTCATATTTAAACTCCACCCCTAAAGAAAAGGATTTTTAGGAAACCGACAACCCATTTAATAGTTGTATTTATTTCTAGTTCCTATTTCAGTCATCTTACTCGAATTTGATTTCAGTAGTTGAACTAGTCAGAGAAAAACCAACTTCGGCAACTTCTTTTCTAAATTCAGTTAGTCCTCCTCCTTATCCTATTTTTTTATTTCATTCCTATCATTTTTTTATTAAAGTCCATCAACTGTTAAAAGTATAATGGAAATTTTAGGTGATTAAAAAGCATTCACTGTTAGCAACGATTACACAAAAACTTTTGTGACTTTTTAGTTTCCTGAAAACTCCTTATAATTTGAATTTAGCTTTAGAAATCCTTGTAGTTGGGTAATTAATAAAATAATTTTTATTTTATTTTTTGCAGTAAGGAAAGTTTCACTTTTACCAATTTTTGTTGAAAAGAAATAGTTAGTAATATGAAAAACTTTTGAATTACATTTACTTATAAAACTACACAGTAAAAGATAGTGGCAAAAGGCCTGTGTCGCTAATACCAAAACAAAAACCTCCAAAGCAAAATTAAAACAACAAGAAACAAAAGATACTTGAGCGTTTTATCGTGATGAACCCACAAAATTATCTGACTGACTTAATGGCAAATCCTTCCTGGAGATATTTCAAATAGTAAGAGCAATGCAATAAAACTAAGTTTCATAAAAAAAAATTAATTCGAGCAAAAATGTCTGTTCTGTTCAAGCCCCATTGAAACTCCATTCCTTAAGAAGAGTTTCAGGGGGAAGAAAAATACAGAGTACAGCAGAACTGGCTGTATTAATGTATTTGAAAAACACAAGGCAAGATTAGATTTAAACTTCATTCTAAAATGAAATCAACCTAGCAAAAACATGAAACACAAAAGTACAAAATTCACTAGCATCCAAGCCACGTGCATAAAAGAGTTAATTACAAAAAGGAATAGAACCAGAATCAAATGCAATACGAATAGTACATACGAAGAAAAAGAAACAGAGAGGAGGGAAAAGAAGACATCTTGCTGAGATTAATACACGGGAAAACCAGGGAAACCCTCGAGAAAAATGAACAGTAGCAGCAAAAATCACAGAAGGAATTGAACTTAGACATCGCATACCTGCAAGGATCAATCGGATAGGACAGCGCAAACAGAAGCATAGATTAAAAGAAACAAGCAAAAAGCAAAGGGCAACTAAGTGGGAAGGACACAGTAAAAGCATCACCATAATAATTGGTAAAAGCTACCTGATTTGCGTGTGAATTAAGGTGCAGAATTGAACAGAGAGATCTGCAAGAGAAGCGCGCGAGATATAAGATGAACAAAGACAGAGCAAAGATCCTCACAGGAAGCACCAGACAGGAATATAAATGTTGTGATGCTCAAGTTAAATGCGTTTGCTGTTGTGTTGTGGGATTAAAATATAAAAATTACTATAAAAAAAAAAAAGTATGACTTATTGACTTCGGCCTTTTTTAGTCTTTTCGAACGAGAAATAAAAGAAGGGCTCGGAAGATAGTGGTAAACCAGTGATGCACATCAAACGTTCAATTCTAACGACTTTTAAAACGTAAAAGATCCTTTGGAGGAAGCCTGTGCCTGTGCCTGTATCATTAACAGTGAATAATATAAGTAAAATAAAATAAAACAATATTATAAGTAAATTTTAATAAATTGAGTTTGCCTACATCTCTAAGAATTAAAGAATGATTATTATACTAAATTAGATTTATATGTAATTCTGACTAGTTTTACTCAATAGTTCAACTTAATTTAACAATAATTTCTAATTTTTTTAAAAGTTTTCTTTAGAAATTAAAGAATCAAGGTAAAAACTACAAATTTAAATAAGACTTCAAAACTACAAAACATAGATGAATAATAAATAGTCTTTGTGGCTTCCAAGCATATTTTGTAGCTAGGATTAGCCTTTCACCCAGTCTATTGTGTCATAACTACAAGCTAAAGTTGTATGAAAGATATCCTTGGTAGTTGATGCTTACACAAGACTAACTTAAATTGACTTACTTTTTTAGCATGAATTCTAAAGAGATATATGCAATATTCATTAGTAAACATGACAGAGTGATGGTTCAACCAAGTAGCCATGTCATTTTGATCGTGATTGGGTTGATAGGGAGGGAAGATTCTAATGAAAAGAATACGGCTTCTATTACTGCACTCTCATCAATTCTCATTCACCAGTGCTTTGACTCTATCATTAACTAAATATATCGATCTCAATCTTCAGAATTTAGGATGACAATGAAGAGGGTTTAATTCACTTTCATTATCAAACTAAAGCCAAGTACTCTCACCGTTACAAATCTTGACTTTAATTGAGGATTGTAAGCTATCCCTTTATTACAAAATTTGTAAAATGCTTCATAAGGTGTCCCTCTAAGGTTTAAGGATCCAAAAGTTTTTCTCTTCCAAGTATAGTGCCTATAAGATCATTTTACCCATAATGATTCTTTTTTAATAAGTATTCTCTAAACTCTTTTAGCTAACAAAACTTTATTAACCGCCTACATTGACTGAATAACCCCACCCCTACCCACCTTCCTTAGCCAAACTGATATTTTTCTAGCTAACTTTATCATAAACTTTCTTATATCCATCCCCTGGCTAAACGAAGTTCTTAAAAAGCTTCTCTACAATTTCTTAAGAAGGAAAAGGTAGGAGGAACACTAAATATACATGTTTCTTTGTAATGAAATTATAAGTTGTAATCTGCTAAGGCATTTGTTGCTTTAATGGCCCAATCTTCTCCTTAACGTATCGAAGAGAGGCTATCACTCAATGCAAGTGGTTTTTTTTATAAGTGATTGATGTGCCAAGATGCAAAAAAACGAGGAGGTTTAACACTCAGGCCTGAAATATCAACTAGTTCCTAAGAACTCATTTTAGTATCAGATTAAACCATTATGAAGCTTTTCTCCTTGTTGATGCTCAAACCTAACAGATTATTAAAGCATTGATAAGGCAACTTATTAAGCTAATAATGTTCCCACCATAAAAGAAGAGAAGATCATTTGCGAAAGATAGTTTAAATTCCTTCTCAAACTTCATGTGGTATTTAAAGTTCCTCTTCAAGTTTATGTTATGATGAATAAGTCTAGAGAGCACCTCAATGTAGCTGGTGAACAAATATAGAGAGAGACTATTTCCTTGTCTAATCCCTCTAGCTTCCTTGATTATTTTTGTGGGCTCACCATTTATAAGGATGTTGTAAGATGGAATGGTAATCCATTAACTAATCCATGTAATAAAAGCATATGGAAATCTAAAAGCCTTAAGTGAGCTGAGTATAAGGCACCAGTCTATAAAGTCAAAAGCCATGTGTAGATCTATTGTCATTACATAGTGTTTCATTGATCCCTTCTTGTGATAATTTTTTAAGAATTCTTGAGCAAGAAGTATGTTATCACAAATATTTCTATCATAAAAAAAAGAAGCGTATGAGGGATTGATAAAGGAAGGCAATACAAGCTCCAGTCTTGAAGTCAAATGCTTTGAGATAATCTTATAAATTATATTAGCAATAAGCCTAAATTCTCTCAGTGTTGTAGGGTTATTAACCTGAAGAACCAAACACATATAAACAGGCCGTAAATCCTTAGAAGGCTCATGGGCCAAATGGCTTTAATGCATACTTATATCAAAAAGCAATGAAATCATTTAAACCATATGTCTGTAAGTCAGTAATGGAATTCTTCACTAATGTAGACATGTTGAAAGTTTGTAATAAAACTTATATGTGTTTGGTTCTTCAGGTTAATAACCCTACAACACTAACGGCCTATTCGGTTCACGGAATGGAATAGGCAGGAAATAGAATAGTTATTCTTAATAATAGAAAAGATGAAGAATATAAAAAAATGCATATTACTTTGTTTGGTTCACGGAATAGAATAGAATGAGAATTTCTATTCCAATGTTTGGTTTGAAAATTTAAACTTCAAATAAAAAAGAAATAAGTAACAAAAGACCAAAATGTCCTTATTATTATTATTGTTATTAGTATTATTATTAACATTATTATTAAAATATCCTTATTATTATTATTAGTATTATTATTATTATTATTAACTTTATTATTATTATCATTATTATTATTATTATTAACTTTATTATTATTAGTATTATTAACTTTATAATTATTAGCTTTATTATTATTA
>JAOSBL010000006.1:25070294-25080754 GCA_027568915.1 Erythroxylum roraimae | reverse complement strand
AAAAAATGTTATACTGAGTTTTTGACTGTATCCGACTGCTCTGGCATACCACCCTCGTGAGGCACGGGCTCGGATATTACCCACGATGTCGGGTTCGGGTCTTGCGGGAGTTGGCTGCTACATTAGTCATATACTCAATGCAATTCTCATGTTCTTTGAATCTCTCACTAAGATGCGTCCAATCTCTAAATCCATCATTTGCTAATGCACTTTGTTTGTTATTATACTTGAACAAATTACAACAAAAGAGGGAATATGAAAAATTTCTATCGCTAATCTCTCCATTACTCAAATTTCTATAATAATAAGAATATGAAAAATGACGAGAGGTATTGTCTAAAGGAAACACAAGATTCAGTTCTCTTACAGGCCCTTTTTCAACTAAAATATCCCTTGCTTTATTATCAAGATTATTCCAATTTCTAGGATTATAAATATCCAATATATGGCTTACTTGGTCATCTGCCTTGAAATTTTCTAAAGTGGATGCATTTGGTACATGATCATACTCACTCAAATTGCTAATGTCCTTATGAATATGAATCTCATCACTTAAGTTTTCTTTATGTTTTCAAAACTACCTTCACTTAATTCCTCAGGACTCTCACTAGAGGAGCCTACTCTTTTAATAAATTTATTAATTGCTCCTTTGTGTGATTCTATCAACTGCTCTATTTGTTTTCTTCTTTTTTTCTTCCTTTTTTCACTTCCAGACAAATGCTTTTTGGCAATATAATATGAACCAATTATAACATAGTTGGACTAGAAAAAGAACAAAAGCACCTGTACGGAACTGGAAGAAGTATGCAAGCACAACCAAACACCAATAGCTTCACAATATATCACAAAGATATATTAATGGTATTATATCTGTGATAGAGGGAAAAATAAATAGCAAAGTTTAATATCCAATATTAAAAATGAAAAAAGAGCAAATTTTAATGATAGAGAAACACAAATTTCTGCAAATACAAGAAATTAGCATACTTAAGAGAAAATATAGTAAATTATATTTTCAGTTATTAAATATTCTAAGTTTCCCATGTTAAATATTATCCTATTCTATAAGTTGCGGAAATGATTGAAAATTATTTTTGTTATTATTTTATTATCACGACATGTTTAATAGAATTATACGTACTTTTATAATAAAGGAAATCATTTATGTAGTCTTTGAATTGAGTAACTTAAATTATTTGATTTAGTCATATTATCACTAAACTTATGTGAACTCTATAAGAACACAAATCCAACAATTATTACATTACTTGTGGCAAAGTATAATGAAAATAACAATTACAAAAATTAAATTATTTATTAATGTTTAATTGTTTTTATACATAATAAGTAATCTAAAATAAAAAAGGAAACACAAATAAATACAATATCATTTAATATTAATGTTATGATTTAAAATGCTAATATAATGTCCACGTTAATGACAAATTACAAATTAATTATAACATATTCAAATATTTAATAAGCTAAAAATACCTTAAAAATTAGAAACTTTTCTTTTAAATTATCACTTAGAACTCAGATGACAGAATCGTGAATTTTTTTTTGTCGATTTTTGAGTTGGAGTATCTTATATGCATATGTTGATGAAAAAAAAAGAAATTGTATGGTAAAAAATTCACTTAAATATTTGAAAACTGTTTATACGTATACCAAATTAATGTTGAGTTGGAGTGTCTTAGATGCATATGTTGATAAACAAAAGAAGTTACAAGGTAAAAAATACACCTAAATACTTCAAAACTGTTTATAAGTATAACAAGTTAACATTAACTTAACCTTGGAAATAGATGTATTGAGTTTCAATCTTGGAAGCTATTATTATTGGAGATAATATAGCTTCCTTAGCTTCCAACACACTTTAGGAAGCATCCAATGTTCTCTGACATTTATCACTCTTCTGGAATAAATGAAAATACATTAATAGCTTCCAAGACAATTTGGGAAGCTTCCAATGTTCTCTACATTTATTACTCTTCTAGAATAAAGGCAAATGCATTAAAGATGACCTTATTGAAAGCTAACATCCAATGTTAAAGATAGGGCCTTTTATTATGGTGGGCCCTAGGCAGGTGCCCTGCCTGCCCCTGCCCAGGTCGACACTGCTTCTAAGATAAGGCCTCTATCATCAGCATCCATTGTATGCCTTCATTGTATCAAAATAGACTATATGTATCATCTCTGCATCAATCAGCATAGCTCCAAGAATAGCTGAGTTTGCTGCGAAATGAGCAAACCTACCATACGAGAAAATTTGGTAAAATGATGGGAAGGCTGTCTTAAAGTTCTTGCAAGACTCTTGTTTTAGATAATCTGCTTGTTTTCCAAGATCTTGGGACAGGTTAAAAACAAGACACTCTAGGGTTGCACCAGTAGGACTAGCTTTTTCACTCATATGTCGTATGACAATATCGATGAGATTCTTCATCGTAAGCTTTGAGAAGATGGATAAGACTTATTTGGTTATCCAGCTCAAAACTTACACCTAATAAGATTAGAGAAGATGGGTTAATAAAAATAATGGGTCCCACACTTAATAATAAAATTAATTTTTCTTTAATTTAATTAAAATCTGGGTCCCACTTGCTATGTTAGAGCTGACGTGGCATAAGGGACCCATTCATTTTAATAAAAAATATTTTTCAAGTACTAGGTTAGCACTGACCTAACACTTAAGAGAATCATTTGAATTTTCCGTTAGGTTGGGGTTAAACTTTAATGTTTTCCAAATGTTAAGGTTATAATTATTCACTATGAAATGTTAGGGTCAAACTTGTTAATTGGTGAAAAACTTAAAGTCAAAAGTGACCTTTTTGCCATACTAAAATGGGTCGAAGAAAAACTACTCCATACACGTTTGTAGGTGCCATTAATTAGTAAATGTAAGTATCATTATATGTATACAACTTTGATCTCTAGAGTCACTTGTATACTTGCTAAACTACAATCAAGTTACTTCAGTTATGTACTTTCAAATGGAAACATGGATCGAAGCATTTTCTTAACCCTAGCAATGATTAGTTATTCAGTTTACACAGAATATGAAAAAAAAAATGTATATTTGCATGGTTGAGTACTAACATAGTGCGACAGCTTAACCATTTTGAGTCATGGATAAATGTGAGAAACCCCTCCTCCTTCATAAATGTTATCTACTAGCTTACACCAAATACTTTATCAGGTTTTCCTGTGGCTTTCCTAGGATTCTCTTTCTTTCTAAAAGTACACATAAAAAGTCCTAGTGCCAACAAGCTCTAGTGCATTTATGCGAACTCTTAACCTTATATAGAACAAACATTTCCTCATTTGTAGCAAAAGAATATTAATACTACTTTTACAATTATGCATTGCTTGCAACTATCACTACAACAAAACAGACATTTAGCTACGTTTCTTTTAGTGGCGATTTAAAAATCATCACTAAAAGTCAACTTTTAGTGACAGTTTTCAAATCCTTCGCCAAAAGTCAAGGATTTGGTGACATTCTATATTATCGTTGCTAAAGGCATTTCTTTAGTGACGATTTATGTGAATTGTCACCAAAGTGTGGACATTTGGCGATGGTTTACGTATTTCATTGCCTAAGGTCGAGCTTTTGGCGACAATAGTTTTACACATTGCAAAAACATAGAGTTTTGGCAACAAAATAATAAATTTGTCACAAAAGTTGGATTTTTAGTGACGAAATAACAAATCGTCACCAAAAGTTAGTATTAAATATTTTATAATTAATAATGTTAAAATGATAATTTTTAATCCTAAGTGTGCTTGATAATCCTAAGGTTAATTACAATTGACATTTTTATATGATTTTTCATATGTAAATTTTCCTTCTTTATTAATTCGTTTAAATAGCTAATGCATTAAAAATTTATTAATTTGTTTAAATCAATAGATTTATACACAAATAATTTTTTAATGATACCTATTGTACATAGTGCACATCCGTTAATACACATATTTCATAAAAATATTGAGCCTCTTAAAATTGTTAGATGTTTTCAACGTTTTAAATATATTGTTGAAAAACACATGATAGTAGGTAATTTAAAAAGATAAGCATACCTTGTTAAATTATCTTTTTCGATATAAAAAGGTTAACATATATAAAATTTTAATATTAATCAAATCAAAATATAATAAACTTAAGTTGACTACTATTCTTAATCATTAATATTTATTAACAATAAAATAATAATACATATAAATATTGAATTATGGTAAGCAATATAATATAATGATATATGGTAAGTAGTACAAGATTTTAATTAGAAATTTAACAATTCTTACAGACAAAACAATAAATAAAGTTTCATGTTTATTCAATCGAAAAGGAAAAGAAATAATTATTTTTTGAATTCTAAGTGACATGAGACTCGGTAGAAGAGGTAAAGGAGTTCCCAATGTCTAGATTCCCAAGAAGGGTCTTTGCACATTCAAAGGCATAAATTGAAATAGAAAAAGATCTTCCCTCAGGTGTTGGGTTATTGACACCCTCTTCTAACAACTTTTTGGCTTTAACTAAACTAGCAAAAGATATAGTGAACAAATCCTCAGATGTAGTATGGATCATTGAATTAGATAAACTACCTGTACAATGCATTTCACCTAAGAAAAATTAGTATATAACTTAAATAGCTAATTAAGCCTAAAAGTATAACGAACCCAAATTCGAACACATGTATACCTGATTGAACAAACATAATAATTGGAAGCAATGACTGTTCGAAAAAATCGATTTCCCTTATCCTGTATCGACCATTGGGACATTCCCATTGCCTCCATTTTCATCTATATTCTCTTGAAGATTTGAGGAAGCTTTACATAACACATAGTATATGCAATCAAACGTTCATTTGATAGCCTCCTAACAGAAAATGTGATATATATAATTAAGGAAGAGAGGTAATTTGGATGATACTATGAATCTTGAAGAAGAAGATCGTCCTTTGAAGGTAAGCATTGATTAGACTTTGATGAGAAGATTAGTTGTTCATCGATTTGTTCTTCACCAGGGAGAATTTTGCCACATTCCTCTTGGCGTACCTCACTTTCGTCATCGGAAACTAGTCGCCACATCGACATTCCACGATAAATTAATGTTAACAGTTTTATTCTAAAAAGTCAATTTAGCATAAAATTTATTGTGTTTAATTATATTTTTTTGATAATCAAATCCCATAAATTCTCAGGGATGGAATGAACTGACTAAAAGTTGAATGGAACTTTACCACACATATCCTAGAAACAAAAAGAAAAGGTCATCTCCAACAAAAATTAAATATTCTAACAGACCTTTCATCAAACAGTTAGTAGGATGTTCTTAAAGAAGCATGGAAGGCGGAAAAAAATGTCAACCCATACACAACCATCACGGAAACACAATTCACCATCTTCCAAATACAAAAACAAACAAAAACCCATACCACAAAACCCACATAAACTCCAAAACCTTGTAGAAAAATAGAGTACAAAACAAGGAGGGTTCTTAAAAGTAGAAAAGTTTAATAATACCAATATAGGAGATGAAACACTTTTTCGACGATGCCAACCATAACATAGGAGATGACCACAATAGATAAGATGACGCTTCTTCGATGGTGAACTAAGAGAAAATATACTGGCTAACATGAAAACAAAGAGAGCTTCATTTTCGTTTTCATTTTCGTCTTCTTCCTTTATTCTTTGTCATTTTCTTCTTCCATCTTATTTGTTTGTCATCTTCATTCCACTGATTACTTCCATCGTCTCCGGTTAACCGTTCATCGAGGTTGGTTGTCTAAGCTCTACTCTTGGGTTTATTTTTTCTGCTTCAATTTTTGTTGTTAAATGGTTTTCTGTTAGTTAGTTTTGTTACTGTGGATTGAGTTGTCTGCGTTTATTTCATTTGTTAATGGGTCATTGTTTATTATTCTGTGTTAATGTTAGTGAATAATGGAAAAAGACTGAGGTTTTTTAATTAGTTAAAGATGGATTTGTGATGCGTACTAAGTGTTCGATGAAAGTTTTATTAAGGATGACTATTGTTTTTTCCTTGAAAAATTATAACAACTGCATTTCTTTTAATAAATGGATTGTTTAAATTAATATGATTGTTGTATAGTCAGTCATGTTAGTGAATGTGGCATCTTAATATACAATGTTGTGAGCATTTAATATTCAATGTCTCTTTTTTAATAATGTCGCAAACAATTTACTGTACAATTTCTTTTGTTTATGTAATATATAATCAAAGCTATATGCAATATCATCGTTATTTGAAAATTTCATTTATTATATTTAGAATAACATTTTATGAAATTATATGCTATATGCTATAAATTTCAATATTTGAATTAAAAATAAGTTTCTGTCTTTATTTAATTGAAATAATAAAAAATTGTAAGCCTAAATTTTCACTATAGCGAAAATATGCATAAAAATCTAATTATGCATCATTAACATTGTAGGATTTTATCCTTGTAAATAAAATATAATTTAGTTTTCGTTAATTTAGAAAATAATATTCATACATTTAATATTCACTACAATTACTCATATAATTCATTTATTAGATAGTTAATCATAACTTATATTTGTAGCTTATTCATCTATACATCTTCATTCCTATTTCTTATATAGACAAATTCTTTATATATAGATATAATTCAAGACAATTTGATCAAATCCCATATCCAACTAAATTCACTGTCATCTTCCTTATCTTATTGGGAATTATTGCTTTCAAATGTGTTCTTAAACTTTTCAATATTTGTGGGTGAGGCATCTTAGCTTCACTTTTAACATGTCTCTTTTATTTACTAGTGAACTTAGTGATTTAAGACATTAACTACCTATTAACAATTTGTATTCTTGTAACTATTGTAAGAGTTTATAAAAAGTTAGCACTTGAATTGTTTACTTAAACTTTTTCATTGTTCATTTTTTGGAATTGGGTTAACACTTTTGTTTACTTAAACTTTTATTTCTTCTAATGGTTTAATTGATTCGAACTAGGGCCAATTTCACAATTAGTCCACTAACTTATGTCGTTCGTCATTCATCATCTCCGATTATTTTTTGATCCAAGTAAGTCATCAAATTTTTGCTCAATTTTTATGTTCTGCTTGAATAGAGAAGAATTTGTGTGAATGGAAGGAGAGCCTGGGTTTTGTATGTGAACTTGTATTGATTAATCGAGAACTAGTAACATAACAAATTCACAAATAATTATAAATGATTTGAAGCATAATTAAACCCTATGATGGTATATAGGCTGGAAACTTATGATGCATCTCCTATAAGGTTTATCAGTGAAATATTCCACGTGCCTAGGAGTCACAATGAGAAGAATCTTTCTTGATTCATGTGGTCTAATAATGCCATGTACTATAGTATTTTTTTGAATTCAAACTTCGTATATGAACTTTTACTGATTAATGGAGAACTAGTAACATAATAAATTCATGTATAATTATGGATGATTTGAGGCATAATAAACCCCTTGAATGATATATAGGCTGGAAACCCATGATGTAACTCCTATGAGGCTTATCAGTGAAATATTCCATAAGCTTAGGAGTCACAATGATAAGACCCTTTCTTAATTTATGTGGTCTAACAATGTCAAGTACCATAGTGTTTTTTTGAATTCAAACTTAGTATATAAACTTGTATTAATTAATCGAGAACTAGTAACTTGTATTGATTTATCATTAAGTTATATAGAACAAGGATTAAATTTACTAATTCAGTTATTTACTTTTAATTGTATAGCTAGATGGACAAAAGTTGGATGTCTCATCGGAAATGGTCCACTAAATACTTAGAAGTAGTTGAGGGATGTCGCGACGACGATTTTATTAACTTCTACAGTGCCATCTCAAAAATAATAGAGTTGCATTACTTCAAGGATAAGCAGGTTGTTCTATTTAAGTGCAAAGGATTTAATCTTGGTGACATAAAAGTGAATGGCAATATTACTAGCATCAATGTTAGTAAGACATGGTATAACAATGACCTTTTTGTCCTTGCAAGTCAATTGAAGTAAGTTTTTTACCTCAACAATACTGTATTGGGCAACAATTGGAGGTCATTCAAAAGTTTCAACACCGAAATATCATTGATTTTTCTGAAAAAAAAAAGGTCAAATGAGTGAAGATGGTCATGAAGTATATCAAGAGATTCTATCGGAGCTAAATAATAAAGCAACACAAAAAGAAGATGTAGATATATCATTATTCCATAGGAGAGATGTTGATCCTAATATAGTACAAGTGGATGAAATACAAGCCAATCTTGTCGTCAAAAGAGATAAAGACGTTATTGAGGATGAATTATATGACAATGATGATACTTCAGCCAAACCTTAGATTTCTGTAACTGAGAAATAGCAATGAGAGATTAGAAAAAAAATACATTTCATACTCATGCATAAAGTTGGCATGCACACACATAAACTTGAATTTTGCACACATTACGATGATTTGTTCATGCACTCATTTGACATTTTTTGGGTATAAATGATTGTTTTAATGTGATTATAATGTGAATTATGGATTACGGGTCTTAGAAATTGAGTTGGTGTGCATAAGTAGTGATTTAGAATTGTTGGTAAAACTTGAGAATTTTTTGGAAATAAGGGTATTTTTGGACTAGAAAAAATGTCAAGTAGCGAGACAATTGATGAATAGTAGCAGAAATAAGTGTCAGATGGCCGTCGAAATTTTGATGAATGACATTAGGATTCAATGAGATATGTAATTGAAAATTGAGAGTCAATTGGATTAGAAATTGGAGACAAATGGACTGGTTATGAATGAGGACCCATTAAAAACCACAAGGTGGTGACTTGTCACTTGCCATGCCACACACCCCACTCTGGTGACTTACCCTTGCAAGACTAATATTCATTTGTTTCTCACCTTTGGCTAAATGCTCTTTTTTTTTTCTCTTCTTCATTTCGTTCTTCATTCCTCTTCTCCATCTCACGACATTTTCTCACCCACCTCATCACGTTGATTTTGTTCAATTCCTTCACCTTGTTTCTTCAAGAATATGTTATCTCCTTCATCATGTCATAAGAAAAACCTGATCTCTCCCTCATAAATGATAAGGATCGTGTGGTGTTGAGAAGCTAGGTTTAAGAGTGATTTGAAGATCTTGAAGCTTAAACAAGTAAGTAGTATGTTATTCTTCTTGATATGTTAAGTGAAACATGTATAATGATAGTTAGATGTTGAAATAACATGAAATGGTGATGAAAACATGTTGAAGCATGGATGAGAAAAATGAGCTTATAGATGTCTTGTTTTTGTGTATCTTGTGAGTGATAATTTATAAATTGTTAGATAGATGATTTTTAGCTACAATGATCATTTTAAATGTTGTAGAATGAATGCAGAAATTTATAAAGGGATGATATATGTTCATGTTCTGTTTTGAGGTGTGATCACGTGGATTATTGGTAGCTGTTATAAAGATGAACTAGAATGAGTTTAAAGCCAAAGAAAAGGGTAGGGTATTTTCTTGAAATGAGAAGAAGTAGGATGATAGTTTTGAGACAAAGTAAAATTGAAAATGAAGTTAAATGTGTGCTGGAATTTGTTAGATGGAGTGTTTTCACTGAACATGTATCTGTATTTTGGCCATATCTTGATCTTTAGATATCCAAATGTGATGATTTTAAGTTTATATTAAAATAGAGACATATGTCTAAATTTTTCGTGAAGGAATCGAATTTGAATTCTATCTTTAAGGGTTTCAACATTTGGCTTGTAGTTAAGTACAGTGTGCTGTCGCGGTGTGAGAATAGTTTGAAGTATTTTGAGTGTAACTTGCAAAATACAGAACCATATTGTGTGAACTTGGTGTCATTAGAAACTAAGACATATGGAAACATTTATTTAGAAGAATGTATTACCTAAACACTTCATTTTCCTTTTCAAAATGGCTATGAAATATTGACCCTAAAATTTATTTTGAAAAAAAAAAGCTGAAATGATGCTTGAATAAGGGATCATCAAGAATTGCACGATCGTGCACAAGCATGATCGTGATAGAGAGGAACAACAGGGAGTTGCACGATCGTGCATAAGTATGATCGTGACAGAGAGGAAACATCATGAGGTTGCACGATCATGCCTGCTATTTGACAACTTTCAACACCCATCTTCGGACCTCCGATTAACTTGAAATTTGAACCACAAGCTCCTTACACATTGTCCTTCCTCTCCATAAAATTTCATTGTCATCTAAATTCACTAGGAAAGGATTGATAAATGGTTGATTGATGAACTTAGGAAGATCAAGTTTTGTAAGATATGATATATGAATGGATCTCAATTCGGAGTTATGAGTTGTTAATGATATAAAAGTTTTCTTAGAAATGCTAATATGATTGTAAGGAGATGAGTAAGGTGTATTAAGTAAGAATGAAGGAGAGTTTGGATATTGTGTGATCA
>JAOSBL010000006.1:25043977-25063992 GCA_027568915.1 Erythroxylum roraimae | reverse complement strand
AATGCTAATATGATTGTAAGGAGATGAGTAAGGTGTATTAAGTAAGAATGAAGGAGAGTTTGGATATTGTGTGATCATATAATGTTAGAATAACATTGGTGAATGAATGATTGATGATATTATAATAATCAAGTGTATTGAGCTATGAACCTTAATGTATGATTAAGTGATGAACTTAGAATAACCGAGTGTTCTTGAGGTATAAATCTAAGAATAAGCTAGACACATTTAAATGATAAGGTTTGAATGATTAAGAGACGTGATTAAGGAAACATACCCAAAATAGTCAAATTGAGTGCATTATATATTACACCTATACATATGTGTACAATTGAATGTTTATGTGATTGTGCAATTAGTAATGTGTGTGCAATGTCTGTATTGCATGATGTGGATACACAAGATAGAACGTTAGCATCCAGACATTTCCAGATCTTGGAAGCAAATGCTAATGTGAACATATTGCATGCAATGTGAACATATTGGAAGTGTTTCATTAAATGTGAATGAGCAAGGAATAAGTGATTCTCAACATAACTATTGAATGTCGGACTTAGGTTCGATGACATGTGAAAGTGAATGTGTAAAGTGAAATAAAGTGACTAGTTGATCTTATGTGATTTGATGCATTTCATTACATGAATGCATGAACAAATAAAGGTTGTTGTGACCGAAGTAGCCACCGAAAAAAGAGCTTAAAGCTCAGAAAGTGATTAAGAGCCAAAGGCTTACTATATATAATGAGCCCTTTATCCCCAACGGATAAGGGATAGTTATTAATAAGCCTAGTATTTACAATGGATATGAGACAGTTACAGGCACTCGATCACGATAATAACAATTGGAAGTGAGTCTCATGTGCATTGCATATATAATTGATATGTTTGTTTTAAATGATCAAAATGAACTGTTTGGCTGATCTGAATGTGAAATGTGGAATAAGTGATCAAAGTGTTATATGATGCTATGTGATTATTGGTGAAATGTTGTGTATTATACGATGACATGAAGTGTATGTGAAATTGAAGTATGAACTGTTATGTTATGTGATATGAGTGAGCCATCGAGGATGGTCCGTTCACTAAGTTCGCAAAACTCACCCCAAAATTACAATATTATTTTCAGGCTTAGAGGAGTTACCTAGTTAGACCAATTAGAGTCTAACCACTACATACGGATAAGAGTTAGAGGTCGGGATTAGTTGTACCTACATATGTCTGTAGTCTTTATTTTGTATTTTAAAAATTGTATTCCACAATTATTGCACTGTATTTATACAAATTGAAAAATGTACTTACTGTATGATTGGAAATGTTTTGTAATAGGCCCAGATGATTACTAGAATATATGATGATGTGTTAATTGTTTGTAACACTTGCGGCTGAAATTTTTTTTGACTAAAATGGGCTGAAAAAGTTTTATTGTTCCTTTTAAATATGCGTGTGATGCGACATATTTGTATTGAGTTTGTTTTAGCATGCTACCCTCGTAGAGTATATTCTCGAATACCATCGGTATGTTCAGGGGTCTGTACTATGAGAGTGGGGTGCTACATGAAGAGTCGAATCTCAATGTAATTAATGATGATGATTTTCAAAATCTTGATTATGACAAATGAAGATCATTAAAATGTTGTTTATATTGTTTGAAATGTATTGTTGATGTTTAAGTTATGTTAATGAATATTGTTGATATTTCACTTGTGTTAATGCGGAATGTTGATGTTTTATTTATGTTAGTGCGGAATGTTGATGTTTGAGTTATGGTTATGAGTAATTTTGATGTTTGACTTATGTTATTGTGAAATGTTGGTGTTTGAGTTATGTTTATACAGATTGTTGATATTTGAGTTATGTTTATGCATTTTGTTGATATTTTAATTGTGTTAATGTGGAATGTTGATGTTTGAGTTATGTTTATGCGAAATGTTGATGTTTGACTTATGTTTTTGTAGATTTTTGATGTTTGAGTTATGTTTATGCGTATTGTTGATTTTTGACTTCTGTTTATACATAATGTTGATATTTGAGTTGTAGATATCTACTATAATGGCACATCGTAGAAATAAAGAAAAGAAGGTAACAAGTATTGAAGTTGTCCCTAGTAAACAACAACCACATCAATCAAATCATACTTAACAACAACCAAATAAATCATATCCTAGCCAACAACAACAATTGACCTCATATGTTAATGAACCAAGTCAACAACAACTTCCATTTGCCTCAACTAGTACGGAGGGATTTGTAGGTTTTTTAATCATTAACACCTACAAATAGACTTATGCTCAAATATATATTTACATGTTTAATGCATATCTTCTCATCATTATTCATTTGTTGTCAGGTTCCAATACCGACATAAGAAAAAATGTAGAGGTATAACTAAAGGTTGTGAGTTGCAATGAGTGAATATTGCAATAAACAACAAGTTGTTTGTCATATTGATAGCCCGCAAGGTTGTCCAGTAGACAAGGTTTAATAGACAAAATTGTCTAGTGAATTGGGGGTAATTGCTAGAACTAAATTACCTCGCCTTAAGCATGCCAAACAGTTGAAGGAAGACAACTTGTTACAGAATGATTTAGATAAAGTTTCGGTAAAATTTCAATTTATTTAATTATATGCAATATTGTTTTCCTTTTTTAAAGATTAATTTCACTTTTACTTATTGTTAATAGATGAAGCTAAACATCGTCGATATCGACAAACTTGAGGTTCAAACTGTGTCCACTTCACTTCTGAAATAAAGGACCAAGGATTGTCGTTATTGACAGTATAAATATTATAAATTTTTTCCTTCGGATGAGAAGACAAGGAGACATGTTTCAATAACGAATGTCTCCAAAAAATTGGAACAATTTGTGTGATTATTGGGCCTTTCCTAACGTTCAGGTTTGTTTTCTTTCTCTTCACATTTGCTTCCATTAAACTTGTTACACAATATAATGATTATTCCTTTTCTTTATTTAAGAAAAGAGTGAGAAAATTGAGATTAATAGAGAAAAAATGAAAACTTCTCATAACGAAGGCTCCAAATCATTTATAGTCCTGCGAAATGAATATATAAGTTCTTTATTTAGAAATTATAATATATCAATAAACACAATATTATTTATTGTGTTATATTTTTTTCTTCATAAAATAGAGTCAAAAGGAACTATATGGAGAGGCATGTGATAAGATCACACTCTATAAACTGACACACTATAAGGAAGGTAAACGCTGGATATGTGAAGAAGCGCACAATAATTATGTAAGTATAAAAATTTGCTTAAAATTTAAGTTTATTTATTTACATAGTAATAACTAATAATATTTGAATTGAATACTATTTTTCTTTTTTAAAGTTTAGAATAAGATGCAAGAGTTATTGCAACATCCATGTTTGACGAAAGAGCCAAATGTAAATGACATTTGCAACAAGGTCCTTGGTGCACGATCCAAATATATCAAACCCTAAGCTAGCTGCTTTAACCTCGTTAAGACCAACATATGTTCAACGTCTTAAAAAGCAAAACAAGTCCCTTAGAAAAAGGTGGGCAAGCATTAAAATTATCTAAGAAAATAACTTGACCCAGATTACGTAAGCAGTGAGATGAAGACGGGTTTGAGTGACTATTTTAATATTTTTATTTTTTATTTTGAATACAAATATTTTTGAAGTTATAATTAAAATTTTGTACATGATCTAATTTAATAACATTTTATTTTTAATATACAATGCATCTACTTTTTATTATATTTTTAATAATAAATTAACAACAAAAAGTTGAAATATTATATACAAAAATATTGATTAAAAATGTCTCAAATAATTATAATTAACATGATATAACATTTAGTTAAAATGTGTATTAAGAATTTGACTACATTTTAGAAAACGTAGGTAAAATTTTTTGCCTACGTTTTAAAAAATGTACGTAAAAATTTTGTTACTTTTTAAAAAATGTCGCTAATAGTATTTTTGGCTAAGTTTACAAAAACGTAGGTAAAAAATTTTGCCTACGTTTTGGAAAACGTAGCAAATAATATCGTAGTGAAAAATTATTGGCGACGATTTTCGCTAATACTTTCTTGCTATGAAGATGAAACATAGAAAAAATGTTTTAGCAACGAATATGAAAAAATGTCGCCTATATTTTTACCTACAGGGATTTGGCGAAGATTATGGCACCGAATTTAAATCGTCGCTAATAAAATATTTCATAGTGAAAAATTATGGCATCGAATTTAAATCATCGCTAATAAAATATTTTGTAGTGAAAAAATATTGGCGACGATTTTTAAAATCATCGCTAATACTTTCTCGTTACGAAGGTGAAGTGTAGGAAAAATGTTTTAGTGACAAATATTAAAACAAAACGTCACTAAATTTGTTGCCAGAATCATCGCTAAATCGTCGTAGGTAAAAAGTATAGGCACATCTTTTCATATTCGTCGCTCCAACATTTTTCCTATGCTTCACCCATGTAGCGAGAAAGGATTAGCGACGATTTAAAAAATCATCGCCAATAATTTTTTGTTACAAAGTGAGATGATTTAAATACTTTTAGCGACAGTCCTTTTCATCGCTAAAAGTATGTTACGTTGTAGTGTAACTTTTTGTACATCAAAAAGCATAAGAACATCATTGGAATTTAACTTCATGATGCAAAATAGAATTTAATTCCAACAGGAAAGAATTTTTGAAGTAATATAACTAACATTAGTCTCAAATGTCGAACCTAAGAACATTTATATTGGAAGGGTAAATATTAATATTTGCTCAATGGTTTTTAGTTTTGTTTTTCAGCCTATATGCATCTTTTTTACTTTTGTTTTCTCTGTTGTTAGCAAAAAATTAATTATCTCGTAGTATAAATCCCATTTTTAAACTTGACAAACACCATTTTCCTGATACATATAGACAAATTGATACATATTATCCTCAAACTGTCAATCAGTTCAAATTGGCAGCCCACAGGATGTAAGAAAATGCATCCACAACAACAACATCATGATTAAGGAGACCATACTTGGTCGATCTGGATGTAAATTACATTTTGTGAATCGATCTCATATGGATGAAATCGTCTCAAATTCACAATCCATGTGCATAACTAATAAATTCCATCTTTGTCACTGGGAGTCTATAACAGCAATTCGCACTAACACTTATGACACCCATGAATCAAAACTACAAAAGATTAACAACATTAAATACAAACTTTAGTTCACTTATACATATTAGTGTCGGGTGTTCATATACTTCCTTATAAACTAATGCAAGAGAAGAATAGAGTGTATCTTACTTGTATAGGAAAATCCATGCAGAAGAAGCAATTAAGAGAGATTCTGAATTAAGAAGCAAGAATGTCGCGGCCGTCACTTCAAGAGTTGTTATCTTTATCACGATGGTCTTCATTACTGGTTTGCAAATGGGCGAGCCCTGGATTCACATTCAACAAAAAGGGTTTCATTGATGATGAGCTCATTGCACGAGACCCTGATGAGACATGCTGCCAGGAACTAGAGCCTAGTAACTGGAAATGGTTGATGTCTCTAGAGCTGCCGTGGGAAGCATTTCCGTAAGGATTAAAAGGCGCAAAGAGTGATGACATAGTTGCAGGTGGACCTAAAAATAATTGAGACCCGGAGGAGAGAGACAGTGACGGTGGCAGTGGCACTTGAACAGCATTGTTATTCTGGGAATTTTCAGCTTGAGACACAAATCCATGGCTTCCAAATTGAGACAAAGATAAGTTGGAAGCATCCATATGATAATAGGGGTTAATGGGCATCGAATTGTTTAGCAAGGTAGGTAAAGAAGAATGACCTGAAATGGGAAAGAATCTTTGAGCTTCGCCAGTAGTACTGTAACTGCAAGCCCCATCTGGATATTCTTGATCATTTGTTTTTATCCACTTTCCTTTCTGATCAATAGCGGACTCAACTTCCTTACTTTTTCCTCTCAATGAAGCTTCAAAATCCCAGTACCTTGATCTGTCCACTGTATGCTGATGCTCTCCATCCAGATTATTGTTTATCTTTATCCCTAAAGAATGAAACCCTCCGTCCTTAGTATATGCCGAATTTATGTCAAAGAAAGAAGCGAGAGAAGACTGATGAGGAGCACGTAATTCGTGAGGATTTAGCATCTGCTGGTGGAACTGACCGAAAGTTTGTGGCAATTGTAGCGGTGGGAGCTTGTCGATATCTGTTTTTGTGGCATCAAGCAACCAATCTATGACCTTGCTAGGCTGACTCAGACCAAGCTTGTCTTGAAGATCATACAACTGAATGGCTGTTGGTACAGAAAGCCTAATTCTTCTGTCCCTCAATCCTCTTATGGTGAACACCTTGCTATGCCTGTCTTTTCCTCCAAAAGCACGAGAAACACGTACAATTCTTGGATTTCTAAAGGCTGACCATTGTCTTGAAGTGGATGCAGCCTTGGTGTATTTGCTGTCATCTGCCTCTCCCTCTTGCTTTCCCTGAAAACCTTTTCCTCTAGAATTTGTAATCATCTTAGGACGCTTTCATTGTTGAGCTGCAAGTTAAAAGCTGCAACAAAAATGATTTGATTGGGTTACTTCTTGCTGCTTCAGGTTGGACTTTAATAGACCATACTGCCATATGCAGTCTTTGTTGCTTTTGGAAACGACCCTTCATGATTTCACGAGGAAAACAAACAATTATCAAGTCAATCTTGCAGAATATGGAACTAATCTAAGGTCAAGAAGCTGAATACTGAATTTCAGCTCACAATAAATGCGCAAATTGCAGTGCACTCATGAGCAGACCAAACGAGTCAACAATCAGATACGAAGATAAGGGTTTTTGAAGAACCACTGGAGTTCAAATTTGGCTGAATCTAGGTTCAGTTTGAAATTACAATTCCTTGGAAATAATCTAATTCATGATGCAGCTGGAGTCGAGAGAAAGAAGACACAAATTCGTAGAGAATTCGACACACGAGTTAAGTTCTTAATTTGGAAGTGGTTAACATTTTTCCCATTTCAAGGAGATGCATGACGTGTATGAATTTCAACTTACATAGACCAGAATGCTGAAGGTTTCTTGGAGCTGACAAATTTCGGTACTTGGGTGCTCGGCATGGCCATGAAACAGGAAGAAGACTAGCAGTGAGAAGAGGCAAAAACCATTGTTATCTAGATGTAGTCTTCAGATTAACTTAGGTTTCTGAATGTCTACATCAAATTTCTTGGTAAAGAATAAGTTATCAGTCATAAAAATCTCAATTTTCAAGGAAAGATGCTGGAATTGAACTCAGCTCCGTTATTTGGAATAAAGAGAAAAAGGTATGGCATAGGCACGACCATATCTTCTACGAGTGTTATAACACGTCAATAAAAACGAACGATTGCAATTTGATCAAGCTGTTCATACCACATACTGACCAATCACTGGCTTAATAATATAACCAAATTTACATTTCAATTGGTCATAGTACATTAGGTAGATGGTTTATTTACATGGGGACCATTCAACACATTTTAGAAAAAGAGACCAAGGCCTTATGCTTTGTTGAAAATAACAGGTAGCTTTTATAATGCACGCCAAGCCTAGCAGAAACAAAAAGGTAGAACGCTATTCAACTACTATTGTTGTAAGATCTTTATCTTTCTGCTTCTGCATTTAGAATTTGTACCAAGACTAGTTACGAGTTTGAATTTTGGATCTTTGCCTCCCCTTCATACGAGCTTATGATGCATGTAAAGTCACTATAAGCATCGACACAGAAAGTGCAAAAAAATTGGTTCTCAAGGCAAGTAAGGTTGTGATGATTTGTACTTGAATTAGATAAGTCATAATCAAGCGGGCTTAATTAAAAAGGTGTGGTGTATGCTGCTGAAGTTTGATCAGCTGGATATTAGAGGATAGATGGAAGCTGCCTTGTAGAGGAGGGACCAATATGCATAGGGTCTTCAAAGCATCTACGGTCAGAAGAACTTAGGACCACTCTCCCACGTATGGCGGAGAGATTTTTTACAGCCGAAGTCCGAGTTAACATCACAGCAAGTAATTTTCAATTAGTTAAGGCATTGATAAGTTATGGTTTCTTGTTTTGTCTGCCAATTGATGGTCAGATGGTAAATGATATGCTTGTATTCATGTCTCTAGGGTTGCAAGTTGATGATCTGATCCATGTATTTTTCCCTTCAGATATATAACTTCATAGAGCATAGATTTGCTGATTTAGGAAACTTTCCTACTAAAGTAGGGCTGAATTGACTGATAAAGTCTCTTCCTTAAGAGACCATGTTCGTAGAGTCACCCAGCATCAACTGCGTTAAACCCTAATGCTTAAGGGGTTCAAAAAATAAATTAGGTTATTTTCAGTACAACTGACAGTTTGAGGAAATTGACATACAAAACAGTGAATATAAAGAAAGACTAGCAATAGTACATTTCATTTCCTCACGTCACTTAAAAGTTCCATAAGCACATGGAAAGGATAGATAAAACAATCATTCGAAGCCGACAAAGGGTAAAGTCTCTAAACTAGTAAAAGGAAGTGATCTCAAACAAGGGACTAACAAACCTGAAAGCTAGATAGACACACATGTGTCTGTGTGAAAGAGAGACAGAGGGTTCTGGCAGTCATCGTTTGGTTACCTTAACAATCAAGAAAATGGAATCTTCGGGAATTCTATTGAGGATATGCAGTTGCATGCACGGTCAGAAGCTGAACCCTACTTTCTTTTTAATCTCTAGAGACTAGATTATAGTCTCTACTATCTACTAAATTGGAACCATAAACAAACCCTAACAGTCTGAAGTCGGAAGACTTCTGATCCCCACTGTAACCCCTAAAATTACACCACTCATCACGTTGACAGACGAAACTTGAAAAACCCAGATAGCTGTTTTGTCCTCCTCCGGTTTTTTAAAGCTAACAAAGTCTTATGTATGGTATCTCCAGTGTGCCCTTAATGGCTTCTTCAAAATGAGAACTTCAAGTTTGAAGTTATTTAGAGGATTCTGAGAAGAACTAGATGTCTCTCTTTCTCTCTGGTGAGAAGTACCGCTGCAAAAGCATTTCCAGCCAAGGAATATGAGAAATTATAAAATGAACAAGAGTTTTTGCTTTGAGGTTTTAGGGTTTGTAATTGCTTCGAAATCTGTTTCTTAAGTTATCTGTGAGTCTGACTCTCTGTGAGCAGCCAGAAAACTGGTGGGCATCACGAGAAAGGGTTTTAGACTCTTCTGATTCCCATCCTACATTTACAGATAAATAAATGGTCCCCCAGATCCAGGGACGAGCACTGTATCTATGGATCAGTGCAGCAATTAATCAGCGATCTTACTACAGATGTGGTTAATGAAAGTTGAAAAACTGTTGCTTCTTCCAACAAAAAGGGGAATTTATATATTATATCCCACTTCACTACCTAAGCATTGTGATGTATAATTGTATCAAAATACGTGGTTATGATACTATACCGGCCTAGTGAAAAATATGCAAGTTAAATCAAAAGCCTTTTCTTGGTTGTTTTCAGTACAGAAAGTGGCCAAGAAAGAAGATAGTACTGGTCCAAAGTACTTTCTAAAATTGGTTGTCTCAAAACCATTAACAAAGGCAAGTATTGGATTAAGTAACCTCTAACCATATGGTTTTGATGAGACAAAAAATATATTATTGTTAACATTCTTTTTTTTGGGTAATAATAGTAATTTAATATATTAAAACAATTCAAACATCATGTGAAAAATTTAAGTGTCGTGAAAAACCTTTTGGACCCAAAACAAGAATGTTGAACATGATGAAGATTGTTTAAGTTTAATAGAAAAAGTAACACAATCTAATATGTGTAAATTCATAAGAAGTGAAATGAGGAGAGTAAAAGTATCAAGTATAGTTATAGTCCAAAAGAATATTTAGACAATTCAAGTCAAGTGAACTAAGAATGAAAAAGACTAAATCAATTTTTTTGAATAAATTATATTGAAAATATTCTTGTAACCTTATTTTAGCCATCATAATGAATTAGGAATTCAATTATTACATAATTATTTATATGTACACGTAACAAATAATTTTTTTTATAATCAATAAAAAGTTTGTATCTTCAGTAAATTTTTAGAGAACTTTTAAAATGATTTTTAATAAAAATGTATTAAAATGGGATATTTGATGCTTTTGCAAAACTTGAAGTATTGAAAAATTGATCACTTAAAGAATTTTCAAAACTGAAGTTTGGTTAACTTAAAGGGGAATAGATCTTATGTTCCCTCTATTTTGTTCCATTTTGTGCCCTCTGTTCTCTTCCATTATGTGCCCAAACCATCTCATCCATTCAATTCTCATTTATTTATTGCAATGGATGGATGTAAGGGCTTAGAACAGAGTTAGATTAGGATAGTGAGAAGAGTTGATCTGTTCTTTAACTTAAGGGTTTGATTTAATAAGCCTACCCTAGAAATTTTTAGTAAAAATATAGGTGAATTATTTGTACCGATCAGACTTCATTAGTTGATCAAAAGTAACTATATTTGTTCGACTCATAAATATAATATTATTGACTTGAAAAGATTTAGAATTCTTTGATATTATTAGTTATTATCTCTAGTTTAACAACATTATATATCGATTGATATATCCCTTTTTAAATTTTCAAATTACTTTTTAAGTGAAACTACTTTAAAATGGTAAACATTTAATTCACTTCCTTTATTGACGTTACTATGAACTAATAGTAACCACTGCATAAAAACATTTGAATGTCACTTTATGATATGGAATTAAGCTCCTTAATCACTTGAATTTTTTGCTAAAATTAGTTAATTCTATTCTCCAACAGTGTAGACGAATTTCTTATAAGAAAAGATCTAAACCACGTGTCCTCAAAAAAGGCAAGTAGTAAGTGAAATTTGGATCTCTCAAATTCTCAATCTATGATTATGATAGAAAAGTATTAAAACTATAAGAAGGTCACACAAAGGACCAATATCATATTAGTACAGTAAAAATTGTAAATTTATTCTTATATATACATATATATATATCAAAAGATATCCTATATTATTTATGTTAGGATTAGATATAATATTTCATTTAAATTTGTTTTCAGAATATAATATCTGTATACTAACCCTCATCACTACTTAAAACTTCCGTTTAAAAGTGAAATAATTTAAGAACAATGAACTAATAATAAGTAAAACATTATTTAAAAGTTGAATATGTAAAGCAAACATCTAACATTGTTGTCAATGATACTTAAAGCCATAAAGACTCGAGTTTTTTACATCAAAAGCCCAGCTTTCCACCAATTAAAATAAGTATCAAAGTCATAGATGGCTTTGCCAAACTAGTTCAACTTCCATAAAATTGAACCAAAAATGAAACTTGACACAAAGTTGTTATATAGTGCAAAGGGAATGTATCCCTTCAAGTTGTTACAACTCTGGATAGTTGGACAATGATATAGTGCAAAATGAATGTATCCCTTCCAGTTGTTACAACTCTGGATAGTTGGACAATGATAGACCTCGAGAATCTTAATAAGTTCACTCCTCATTTTGTGAGATCAACATTAATTCCAAATAAATATAGCATTTTTAAAATCCTTAAAGTAGGACAATAAGACAAAAACATGAAGAGAAAAGTTAAGAGTCAAATTTGAAATACCAAGTTCAAATTACAATAATAATTTCTTTTGTAAAATTTGTATGATAAAAGTAATGATAAATATAATAAAATTTTCATTTTTTATTCTTTCAATCAATAATTGATGTGAAAATTGATACCATTATGTTATGGATGAATTAATGTGGATTAACTTCAGACATCTAAAGTGTACGTGAAATGGAATATTTTTTTATAAATTATTTTTTTATATATAAAAGATAAATCTAGTGTACAAGGTTCCCCACTTTGTGAGAATCGGATGAAGGTCATCAATGTAGGCAATTTTTCCTTGCCTACATTGATCTTTTGTCCCATTCTCTTGAGAGTAAAAATAGTTGTGTTTGTACCTTGAATCAAGCAGATAAACAATTAGTAAGTGACAACCTCTATGAATTATGTATATAATCTCTTTCTATTATTGTTCATAAGAGGCCAAAAACTTGCGAGGTTTTCAATATTTATATAGAATGAAAATAGATTATATCATTTCGTACACACACACACACACATATATATATATATAGTCAATATTTTATAAGTTTTTTAAATATTTTGTTTTTCATTTAATTTTATTAATTTGATTGCAAAAGTATAATAACAATAACAACAATAACTCAGTAAAAATTTCATAAAATACGGAATCTGAGGAGGTTCAGTGTATGTATTTTTACCTTTAACTAGTAGAGAAACTGTTTTCGAATGATCCATTAGAAATATGAATAAAAAATAAAATAAAAATAAAAATACAAGTAAAAGTAAATGTGGAAATATTTTAACATGTAATTCTGCATATTTGTCAAAAGAAAACTTATAAATTAGACTCAAACTAAATTTGAAAATATTATATCAAATTTACTTTGGAATGTTAGAGTTTATATTATGTCTATCAAAATTACACTGTATCATTGTCTGGAGGAAGTTCATAAATCAAATTCAAAGTATATTCTAATTCGTCATGTTCGGAGTTATTTTCAGATTGGCATTTGAAGAGTTCAAACCCACACTATATCAATATTTATAGACAATTTTCATATGAACTCGTCTATTAGACAAAAGAGCGGTTGGCATTCATACGTGGAGACAGCTTTTTCTCAACTGTAATTGGCAGGCACGAACTTCAGACTTGTCTCAACAGAGATTGTCCTTAGTTTCGTAATGGACCTGCGCATTTATGCTAGTAATTAGGAAAGTGACTCATGAACAAAATAATTGTTTTTTTCTATCATTTCCAGTTTCATTTCACTTGGGTAATGCAGAGCTGTAAGAAGAAGGAAGCTTTTAGCTTTCATAAATTGTATGAGCCCCCCCATGGGCAGTAAGTGCAAATCTCCGATGCAACGCGTAGGATGTTGAACATTATCAGATACTTAAAATTAACACTTACTTTTTATGATTGTATAAACCTTAATCAACGGCAGGTAGGAATGCTCCTGACTGTCCTTCCCTCCCTGTTTATCAACATAAATCCAATGGTAATCAGTTCTTTGGCCTAAAAGGCTACAGTGTCTCTAAGAACTCTGAATCGGTTTTGACTTGCGTGATCGCAAGCAGCAGAATGATTTGGTGCATTCAACCAATTTTTTTTCCATCATATATATCTCTTTGGTGCATCGAGGTAGTGTTTGTGTCACAAACGTATACCTTTACATGAACAAACCTTGAAGCTTTCACAACCTAGCTAAACTAGCTGCAAACTAAATGGACCGCAATGCAAAGAAACAAGTGGCCCTTCGAAGTCCCACGCGTAATTGCTATCACAATCACCAACTACGCCTCAGCTCAGCTATCATCATTATTACCAATTCGTTGTGTCAGAGACATATAGAGATAGAGAGAAGGAGGTAGAGAGATTCTCATGCTTATTGTCTGCCGAGGCATATGTATATTATAATGTCCATACTTACGTACAAATGTAGAAATAGACTAGTCAAGAATCTGAGTTGCATGTTATATGTTAATGATACCGATTGATATTACCATCTTCCTTTTCTGCAAGTTATGTCCCTTTCTCTCATCATGCAGTTAATACTCTATTATTATCGTGTGGCAGGGAAAGTGACATCAGCCAAACCCTAAAAGTAGATGTGTGATCAAAGCAAAGATAAATGCCTTCTTAATTTTGTCAGGAATACCAAATGTACTATCACTGCTCAAAGTTATCTCCTCCTTCGCCACTTCCCACGACTACAAATGTTTCTTGAACATGGTCTAAATCTAAAATCATCAATATTAATATCTATTATAAAAATATGAGTAAAAGATCTATATTTCCTCTATAGTTTAAGAAATAAAAAGAACCTTCTAATATTTAAAATTCTTAAAAAATATTCATAATTTTCGGTTTTATAAAAAAACCACTTTTTTTTCAAACTTTGGTTAAAAAATAATGACAAAACACGCGAGGTATGAATATTAGACATTTTAGACATGAATATAGTAATCTAACTCAACTCTTAAACTTTATTTAAATTAATTAAATTTGACTTAAATTAATAATTAAAGATGATTATAATACATTATTAGTTTGAACAAATTTAATTAGTTTTGTTAAGTTGAATTGTCATTTAAGCAACATCAATAAAAAAAAGATTTTTCTAGAAAACTAAAATGTAAGAATTCTTTCAAGAATTCTAAAAATTAAGAGATTTTTCAAAAAAATTTAAATCACAAAAGATAATGTCTATATTTTAGACCTGAAAACATTATCTATTGTGCTAAAATGGTTTCTTGTACACATTCCACTAAAATTTTATGGAATTTTATTTGTAATAAAATATGTAAAAATTATTTTCATATTATTTTAAAATTTTTAAACAATTTTTACGTACCTGAAATTGTTACAATATAAAATTGAAGCTTATGATGAATGTTAAAGAATAATTAACACAGAGACAGAATGCTAGGAAAATAGTTATGGAATAACTGGCATTCTGTCTCTGTGTATAATTGTTTGTTAATAAGGAGATAAACTTTTCGTAACCACTTTCTTAACATTCTGTTGTACATAAGCTTGTTACGTCTATCTTATCTCTAGTTGCCATACTAAAAATACTTGTATATAAAGTCACTTTTGTACCTATACAAGTGGTTAATATAATCACTTCATTCAATCCTTTCCCATATAGCTGTTGATTTGGTTTCAGGGTCTAAATGGCTAGTAGTAGTTTTTCCAACTCTCATTCCACTTCTTCTTCTTCTTCTTCTTCAACGTCGACATTTTCTGGTAATCCACTCCCATCAGTTGTTACTCCTTCCTCAACCATAACAAGAGCTCCAACTCATACCATAACAAAAGCTCCAACTCATATTCATCAAACTTTTTCTATTAAACTCACCTCTAAGGATTATATTCCATGGAAGCTACAATTTACTCCCTTCTTAAACTTTACAATCTTTAATGGTATCGGCCTCAACGACGCACAGCCACCTCCTCCGAAAGAAATTACCAATGCCACAACCAATGAAAAAGAAATTAATCCAGCTTATGCAACATGGTTCAATAAACATCAACTGTTATTTTCATTACTATTGTCTTCCATTACCTTGGAAATTTATCCTTATCTCAAAGGGATGAACTCTGATTCTGACGTTTGGTCTACCTTAGCCTCGACATATGGGGTTATTATAGCCAATAACAAAGAACTCAATTACATCTTGAGTTCCATAACGTTCCACATGTCCATAAAAATATTTTACAATATCTACACCAAGCAAAGGCAATAGTTGATCAACTAGCACTTGTGGGATAATCAGTATCCCAAGCTGAGTTTAACGCTATAGTATTCAGAAAATTAGGAGCTAACTTTAATGGCGTTATTGGCACACTAGACCAACATACTTAGTGTTGGTAGTGGGCCGAGTTGCATATTAGTCTTGGGCCTAGCTCGAGACCTGATTTGGCCTCAGGCCAATAAACCTAAACTTGTCCCGATCTGACTTCTAATATTAAAGACTGAGCATGAAGCCTAATCAAGCTCGGGCTTGACTCGTTCTTTTTTTAATTAAAAAATAAATTTTATTTTTTAAGTGGTTTAAAAAATGTAATGTATAAAATGCACGTTAATGAAATGAATAAGTTTAAATTAAATTTATTTTAAAAGAAAATGAACCAAAAGATGTTATAAGAAAATTGTCACATTTATTTAATTATCAAAATTGCTTAATAAAATTATAAAAATGAGATTTTTAAAAAATGTTTATATTAAGTGTACATAAATTTTAAATTGAATAAGTTTAATCTAAATTTATTTTAAAAGAAAGTTAAACAAAATATGTATATGAGAAATGACATATTCATTTAATTAATACCATTAATTAATAAAAATGAGTTTTTAAAATGTATATATTAAATGTATGTAAAATGTTGAAATGAATAAGTTCAAATTAAATTTATTCTAAAAGAAAGTAAACTAAAAGATGTTATATGAGAAATGTCACATTCATTTAACTAACGTAATTGCTTAATAAAAATAGGTTTTTAAAATAAAAATATTAGATATATATATATATATAATTTTGAAATGAATAAGTTCAAAAAAAAATTATTTTAAAAGAAAGTGGATCAAAAGATGTTAAATGAGAAATATTACATTCAGTTAATTAACATAATTTCTTCTATTTAATCATACTTAAACATAATTTGGTCGATATGGTATGTAAATCACTAGTAAACCTTAATTAACCTAAATTATAAAGTTATTAATCCAAAATTTTAGAACATATAAACAAGGTTGAACCTGTTTAGAATATAAAAGATAATTAATGGAATCTTTGAATTCCTAACAACATTCTTAGCTATAAAATAAATATCATTTATATAAATGATTGAAAACATATGTATTTTAAGTTTTGATATTAATTTGTATATGTAGATGATGTAATATTGATATGGTACAATTCATGCATGGTGCAATCACTAAAAAAAAAGGAAGCAGCTGAATTAGGCATAGAGGCCATCTCGCACTCCAAATGATTGATTCTCTCATCAATCTTATACTGTGGATATTCTAAAAAGGGCTGGCGTGTCTAGTCCCAAACCATGCAGCACTCCAATGGTGATCGATCCAACATTGTCAAAAAATTTGGGGACTCCATTATCTTCAGATGATGCAATTAATCAAATATAGACAACTTTGTGGAAGTTTACAATATGCACTGTTACTCGGCCAAACATGTCTTTTGTGATAAACAAATTATGCCAATTTAAGTATAGCCCTACAGATATACACCACCAAGCACTTAAACGTGTGTTACAATACTTGAAAGGCGTGATATCTGAAGGCTTACTACTACAAAATTGTCCTCCTGACATGTTATTGGCTTTCAGTGATGCGGATTGGGTTGGTTGTCTGGATGGTAGAGGCTCTATAAGAGGATATTTGATTTACCTTGAACAAAACTTGATTGTGTGGAATTCTAATAAGCAACAAACAGTGGCCACGTCTTCAACAAGATCAAAATTTAAGGATATTGCTAATGTTTTAGTTGAGCTCCAATGGTTGAGAAAATTGTTGTCCGAATTAGGTGTTCAATTGTATACTAGTTTGTTAGTCTATCATATCTCTAGTTGCTATACTTCAAATACTTATATATAAAGTCATTTATGCATCCGTACAAGTGGTTAATATAATCACTTCAGTCAAACCTTTCCCATCTGCTTATTAGAATAAAAAATGAGTTAATGCGAAGCCACATAAATATTGTAACTATGTACTTTATTAGTTTAAGTTGAACTACATATATATATAATTAATGCTCCTAACATTATGTAGAAGTAGCACTTTGTTAAGAACATATGTTCTATTAAAGAATCTAATATCGAGGTTAACGAAGTAGCTTCAGGTAGGTGGGAAGATTCTTTCTTATCGAACGTAAAATCTTACAACTCACCTTTTATTCAATGGAAAAAAAGAGCCTAACATTTATGTAATGGCGCTTAGAAGGCTCTTGATGTGTCAATTGCCTGAAAGGATTTATACAATATGGACAATTCAAGGATATGGAATAATAAGTTCAGCTGTAAAATGTAGAAATGGTGAGACCTACTGGAATCTGGTGGTCCAATTATGCAGAAATGGTGGAGATTGAATAAAGAACAAGCAATCACTACTGGCATACCAAGGTCAATTGTCTCCAGCTATCAAGCTTTCCAACTATGCACTAAATTGGCTCATATAAATTAATTTCCCTTAGATTGAGATCAATCCTAACTCAAGTCATTCTAAACCCTTTACATTAAACAGTACGAAGCTAAGGGAGTAAAAGGAGTGTGTATGATTGAGAAGCAAAGTTTTAACTGAGAAACGGGGTGCTTTTACTCATATTTTTCTTGAATGGTCTAGATATAAAACTTGTGGATTCCATACAAAAGAATTGACATCAGAAAGTAATGACTATTAATTTGATTAAATCTAAGTTATATTCAAATTTATTATTTCTAACATCAATGTTTTTCTTATTATAGCATTGAGAAATTCATTGTATTGTCAACTTGTTAATTTCTTGTTAGATTTATTTAAAATATTCATTGCCTACCTCAATTTTTGTAGCCTTTATATGAAATTTTATCATATATTTATATCATAAATGTATGGAGATCTTACATTTTTGTTCTTATTATGCATGAAAATGTGCTTTACTTTTCAAATTTCCTAATTAGAAGGATATAAATGTATTAAAAATATATGAGAGCTATCCCAATTCTAATATAACATGATTCCATTATTCCATTTCTTTCCTAGGTAGGATTGGGCCAATCTAATAAACAATTGTATGGTTGGCCATTGCATTACCTAATAAACATTATTTTCCAACAATGGGATAAATTGAGAGTAGGTAGTAATGATAAGCATTTGCCTTTGGATTTTATAATTCATCTTTGTAAAGTTGAAACCAATATCTAGCTTGTGAAAAAATTCACATGCATACCACCTTGGCTAGATATAATGCTAAACTTTGACTCTTAGATCTAATACATTATGCTTATATAGATTTTATATTCTCCCAATTTTGATGTAGGTAATGGAGGGACTATATTAAGCTAACTATCTACTTCTCTTTTTAGTTGCTAGATAGACTTTAAAAATGTACAATAATCTATTAGGAAAGCATTAGAAGCTCACTTCTAGTGTTTATATTTCAGACCTTTTTCATTTTTTCGCTACGTAGTTATCACTTTTTCTTGTCATTTTTGTTATAAAAATGTGTTGCATTTAGCATCCATTACTTACCTTTTGCCTTTTTACTGCAATTATGATGGACACTCTTTCTTTGAGTTAACATTTCATAAATTTTAATTATGTTAGCTAAAGTCATATTAAAGGAAATAAAATACTATATAACTTCAAATTGATATATTGTTTTCACTAGAATAATTACAAACAATATCTTTAAGAACATAAAATAAAATCGATAGTCCATAATTTTTTTGACATGTTTTTATTTGAAGTTTAGTTATAAGAGATAAGCATAGGTAACATATGGATTGTATATGACATGTCATTCATTATTTGATTGTGATGTAAATCATATTCTTTGTCAATTGAATGAGATGTAGTATCTTTTTTGTAAAAAGGATAGCATAAATGTAATTGTTGATTTTGAATTAGGTATGAGACATTAGAGAATAGACCATAGGTAAATGGAATAGCACAAATGCATCAAATTAATGTTATTGTATTTTATTAATTATTTACCTTATCTAATTTTTTTCTAAAAATTTGATTAATTGTACTTTTCCTCCATTATCATTCCCACTTATGCCATTTTAAATTGTTTGTAATGGAGGGGATATGTGAATCTTATCCAAAGTAAACTATACAACACTTATTCAACATTTTTAAAAATTTTTTTCTTTGAACGTTTCCTACCCCTTTTTATTTAAAAATTTATAATTTTGCTATGATAGACTAGTGAAAAGGAAAGACAAAAAACATGAGGTGTTGGACCCCGAACATTTCTTAGAAGTTAGAACAAATGAATGAAAATTTTTGAATTAGAAATGGTAGACAAGAGTGAAGAAGTGAATGAGAAATGTGGATAG
Source organism: Erythroxylum roraimae (assembly GCA_027568915.1). Classification (NCBI taxonomy): domain Eukaryota; kingdom Viridiplantae; phylum Streptophyta; class Magnoliopsida; order Malpighiales; family Erythroxylaceae; genus Erythroxylum; species Erythroxylum roraimae. The sequence continues at coordinate 25,044,314 of JAOSBL010000006.1, read as the reverse complement.
ATTCTTGTCTTGCTTTGGTGTTTTGGTGGATAAGAGATTTTGAATTGGAAAGAATTAAGGTGAAAGTTATACGTAAATTGAAAGAAAAAATGAAGTTGAATATGTGTAGTAAGTTGATGAAGGATATGTATATATGTGTATATTCTGTTATTAGTGTTCATAATTAAGCATGGACTATAATTTCTTTATGGATGATATTGATTTGAAATGGAGTTAAGAATGAGGAGTAAATGAAGTAGAAAAGGTGATTTTGGTATGAATTGTGTTAAGGAAAGATTTTGAAACAAAATGGGTAGTTGATCTGGAAAATGTTCACTGAGTATGCTTCAGTCTTTTA
>JAOSBL010000006.1:25014354-25027515 GCA_027568915.1 Erythroxylum roraimae | reverse complement strand
AAGCTCAAATCTAACCTACCCATAGTACATCTAGGTTAGATAACCTAAGATCTAGTTTAGAAACCCTAAAATCACTTTGGTTCTCCTAACCCATCTTCTTTTAACACAAACCTTTCATTCTCTACACAAACCCATTTCTTTAATAAAGCAAGAACAGAGATGATTAACCTACCTTAACAAAGTTGATTTCTCTTCTTTTCTTCTTTCACCGAAAACTTCTCTCCTTCTCTCTTATTTTCATTTTTCACTCTTTTCCCCCTTCAATTCACATTTTTCTCTTCTTACCAAGCAAGGAAATATATTCTTCTTCCATTTCTACCCTTAATGAGTCTAAAAAGTCCATTTTAACCTTCCCTATAAACTTATGTTCTTTTATGCTTAAGTGATCTCCCAAAAATGTCCTTGAATATCCTTATTACATTAACACTTAAATTCGCACTTACCCCTTCAATAAATCCCACTAACTTTGACATAATTACAACTCCAAAAATTAAATCTATCAAAACCCCAAAATTATTTTAAATCATGCTTATCCTAAAGAAAAAATTTTCAAGGTCCAACAACTCTCAATGAACTTGAGCTTATTTTTTGACAGCAAATCCATCCGAATGGATCTTGCCCAGGAATGGTAATTGGCACCAGTTAAAAGGGAGGACACAAGGACTAGAGAAGGATTCTCGTTGGGATGAAGGTAGTATGGACTAGCAGGGTGGTCTTTTGGTCTAATTATATTTTGATTATATGACTGATTTTGGCCACCAACTATACTGGCGTATGAGGGGCCTGGAACACCTGACATGATGAAAGGGAAGGAATCAGAAATGAAGATGAAGAAGAAAGGCAATCAAATCAAGCTGGAGATAATCGGAGAAAGGAGGGGACGGAGCCAAGAAAAAAACACATAGCTATTCGCTCTGATACCATGATAGAAGAATACAAGAAATATAATAGAAATGGCTCAAAACTTTATTGAAACAGAATTGCCTTTTTATAGGCTGTTAGTACAAGTTTGTTACAATAAAAAAAGGAATTTGACAAACAAAACTTGTTCTACGGTTAAGAGACTGAGAGCAAAAAAAGGCCAAAGAGAAATAAACAAAGGGGGCTTAAGCCTAAAGATGGAAACATCTAGAAACGGACCTAAAGAAAAGCCTAAAGCCCAAAAGAAACAAAACAAAGGGGAAAAAAAAAAAAGGGAAGAGCCCGGTCTCATTAATGTTTCAAATAGGGTTTTCTTAGTCTCTTCTTTTGTCGGGCTTGGCAGCTTCTCGTGACAGATAGCATTGAAAAGGAAAAAATATCATTAACCAAATTGTTAATTCAAAGAGAAATGTCAAAGTTCACATAAAGCTCTACATTTTCCCATTTTGTGAGGGAATACAAATGAGCTTGTTTTAAACTACTTTTGTGTAAACTTTAGTTTTAAGGTGACTTGAATTGAAGTAATACAAATAATCATTTAGAACTATCATTATAGCTTTATGTTTACCTTTCCAAACAAATCATATGTCATTATAGCCTTCATGTTTACCTTTCCAAACAAGTCATATATGTTAATTAAAAACAAATTACTCCTACTTTCTTAAAATGTCATTTAATTTAGATCTAACCAGAAGTAATTCTTAAGTCTACTGTTATTTATATTCTATTAATTAAAAAATGCAGATGTTACGTATGATAAATAAGTGATTTCTTAATCTAGGTTTTCTCCATAAAGTGATAGCAAACTTCTTTTATGTTATTATTTCAGCATAGTAGGTATATAAAAATTAGCGATACAATTTTTATGATATATGTAAAAAATATATATATCATATTAAAATTAGCGATACAATTTTTATGTGATATCTTAGATATAATATAGTTATTATACAATCGATATTATATGAAAAAAATTAACTCATATATGAATTGCTTGAAAATAGTTATGTTTCTTTCCAAGAACATTGTTATTTATTAAAATAGTTTAATTTTATTGCCTATTACAATTTAATTATAGACCAAAGAATTTACGTTATAGCTACTAGATCTTTTAGTTAAATATTGAGAATTTAATATGATCAACTAGCTTGATCTAGTTGATTGTTTCATTTTTAAAAAATAGGATTATTGTATGCTTTCCTATTTAGCTCCAACAACAATGAAATATTGGTTATTTATTCTCATATCTTTTCAACTGCACATGTTCATGAAAAGAAACTTCAAATAAAGAATGAATATTGGTATTGCATACAGTTTCTTTAAGATATCTCATGTCGAAAATTCTAATGATACAAAATCAAGAACTATATATATTTTTATTTTTATTTTTATTTTTTTGTCAAAAAATAGAAAAGAATCCTTGGAAATTATAACGAGCAAGGAATGGTCACTTTCTACTGACGACAACAACAACAAAAACTTAATAATAGTCTCACTAATCGCAGGATCTGGAGAGGGTTCAAAAGTATGTAACCTTACTCTTAAGTAATAGAAATGTTGTTTCTACCTGAGGATCACTTTCTATCTACGTGGCATAAAACTTTTAGGCAAATAAAACCAGCTTGAATAAAAGTAAATGTATTACCATGATCAAAAGTTAAATCTATAATAGTTATAGTTCATCTCACAAATTGTGGAAATATTGATTCAGAAAGGCATGTTCATACTCCAAATGTAGACTATTACTTGGTTATCTCAACCACATTACTAAAAATGTAGATCCTTAAGCTAGAGTTCAGGAAAAGGCCTAGATCCAAGTTCAAAAACCAGCACCACAGGCCCAAAGGGACAAATATAAATGCGAGGGCATTACAATTTTCATAGATTCGCTTTTGGAAAAGACAGACAGTTGGAGCATTCACTTCATCTTCTTTGATGTTGTTGCCTTTCAAGCTTATAGAACTTGGTATTACAGAATTAACTTTGTATTCACTGTAATTTAATGTCATAGGTCAGGAGGCATACCATTCAAGGAAATGCAATGTATATAAAAGATTGTGTTCTATTAGAACTTGTCTTACAAATATGTAGAGTGACATGATTAGATATGTCTTTCTTTCATCAACACCAGAAAGAAAGACACTAACCTGAGTTGATATATGTAGCATTTGCAAAGAGCTTTCGACGTCTAGCTTGTTGTTTTGTACGTGCACGAGCTGCCTCACCTCTCACTATTTCATCAACTAAATCCTTAAAGATCAAACGCTCAACATCTAACACTAGACCAGAAACCTCAGCGTTAAAATCTGTCCAACTCTCCCAACGTTGCACCACATCTTCCCACAAAATGCCCTTCAAACCATCTTCCTCCTCCTCTGAGCTGCATTCCCATTTCTTCACTTGGAGTTGCTCTATTTCTGAACACAACTCTTTCAGAAGCTTTTGAGCACTTAGTGTCTTCTTTGCTAATTTATAAGACTTCAACCATGACTCAAGAGAAGGCTCCAGTAAAGCTAACTTTTTAAGAAGGATCTCATTAACGACATCAAATATCAGCTGCCGCTGTGACTTCTCCAAGTTCTTTGAATTCATGCTCTTTCTAGGGCTATACTCTTCCTTCCAAACCAAACTGCTGGACTTCGTTTGCTCCAATACCAAAAATAATTCTGGGTTAATTGGGTGGCCTGATGGGTGTACCTGAAATGTCGTTAAGCCGGATCCAAGGTCTCTGAGCAGAAGCCCCGAAGCTAAGAGTATCTCTGAAATATAACGGTGGTCTGGATTCGTGTTCTCACAAAGTGATGCAATGTAATCTGTGCTGGCTTCATCATGAGTGGTGTTTAGTTTTCTGAGCTTTTCTACCAAATTCTCGATGTTTTGTAGTTTCTTCCTATTGATCTCTGAGGAAAGATCGGAACCCATACTGTCAGATAAGAATTTATCAGTAGGGGTCCATGGATCTTCACTTTGCTGACCTCTGAAATCTATAGCACTGTCAACTGCAGCACGAAAGAATATCATGTGAAGATTGGTAAATGATGGGAAATGCTAAAACCAATCTTCAATTGTTATTTCGATCACCATGAACAATTCAGATAATATTGCGCCATCCCATTAGGTACCAAAATTGTACCATATCAGCCCAAAAAAAATGAACCAAAGTCAGCAGGATGTTACCTGTGGGCATGTCTGGTATCTGCTTAACAGGAGACGGTGCATCATCTCTATAAACTGACACATCAAGAACAGAGACAGGGCTAGGATGCTCCAGAGCAACCACAGCAAGTTCAGCTGACATTCCATCCTCTTCTGGAGTCGAAATTGGCCTCTGAAATTAGGATGACAAACAATGTCAAATATGTCACTATAAATAATTAACAAGAAATATTTACAATCACCCACCTGCATCGAGTCAGAAACCAAGCAACACGCAGCCTTTAAGAATGGACTCTGGCCCTCATTGACAAGATTCGATTGCTCGATGCTGGTGATTTCTGTGTCTGACTTCAGGTCAAAGATAGTCATGTTTTCAGACTGCAAAGACACATCATCCCCATGATGACTTGATGTTCTTGATTCATTACTTATCTGACTTAACTGGTCATCACTTGATGGCACTTTGGTAGATTTAATCCTGTGTTTTCGACCAGGAGAACCAGATTCTGTCGGCTGTCTGTTGAATAGTTTTCTAGTTCTGTTTAGATCAGGAGGAGGGGTAGGTGGACGGGATTGCTTTTCCATCTCAAGCTTCATCAGTTGCAGTCTTGGACTCACAGATCCACAGCTTTTGACTGTGCTATCCCTTGACAATTGTGGTCTTGTTGAGGACTGCTTCACATTCCTCGCACCAACTTTCTTGTCACTGGAGTTGATAGAAGTATCCCTTTGGCTAATTCTAAGATCTCGTTCTATTGTGTTATGGCGACTTATAGATCCTTTCCTGTTATCTGCATGCCCCCCAGTTGGAACCTTATCAAGCCCAGAAAGTTCATCTATTGGAATTACTAAAGAAGTGCTACTAGATTTCTCAATCAATTTTGATGGTTTCATTATCACAATTGGGGATTCACAAGTCTTCACAAAATCAGAACCCCTAGATGTGGAGGCACCAACTATATTGCTCCGTTGGCTTTGTCGGCCTGACAAATGTGCCTTGTGATTAGGACTGGTATGCTTTGATTCAGTATCTCTTGGTTTTTTAATTTTTAAACCTTGTTCTTCTTTTCCTGTCTGTAGGAGCCCTTTAGCCTGCATTGCTTCCAGAATCTGTTTAAGAGCTCTAAGATCCTTTCCAGATTGCTTGAACTCGAGATCCTTCAATCTTTTCTCAATATCACTATACAATGAGGGGAGAGAGGGTGGTGGCCAAGCTGGAACTTTTGGGGCCTTAAACTCTGGTTTATAAGAACCTTGACTACTATCCAGCTGTTTCCAGGGTGCTGGTTCAATTGGCAACCTTGAAATAGGTTTCATTACCAGATCAGGAGTTTTCCACCGTGGTGATATTGGGTCTTTCATGGAGCTTCTTGGGGATTTTGGAATCCTGACTGGCATGCTTAAATTATATGTTTTCAATGGTCTCAAAGAGGAATGACTGAGTTGAGCAGGGGAGATATTGTTCAACTGAGATTGACTAGTTGATGCAGATTCTGGCAATGAATCCAAGCCCATCAATCTGGCAACCACACTAGGAGGCCGCTTCCGACTTCCCAGTGACTGCTCGGGGTCATATCCCTCCTCATTTGAGCTCCCGCCATTTTGCAAGTCTCTTGCAGGGAAACAATAACTAGGATTGGAATTCCCCACTGATATTAATGTGCTATCCAGTGAAAGTCTAGGCAACTTCAAAGTAGAATTAGGGGTATCTTGTGATTCAAAAGACAAACGATTCATCTCTCTTCCATCATAAGAAAAACGAGGAGCGTCTTTTGATTCGTATGATGATCTTGGGTGTTCTCTTGTTTCATGATAATGCCTAGGTGCTTCTTGGAGTTTAGCCAGAACGCGAAGAGATTCCTTAAGAGTAAGATCATCAGAAGTGCTTTGTTTCCCAGTCCTAACTCCACTAGGTCCCCCCAAAGAACTGGGAAAGTGGAAAGGCCTTGGTGAATCCTTATGCTTAGCCCCCTGATGCATTGCTTCCTCTTTTCCTGCAGTCTTAAGTGACAACCCTCTTGCTTCTCTGTACATTGAGTCCTTCACCACTTCTCTAAGATCAAGGGATTGTCGCCCTAAACAAGGAAAGGTGCTTGGCTGAGATACAACTGCATCCTTTGAAGGATTGTCTGGAAAGATAATTCTATCAAATGAAGGGGCCTCTTGTGTAGCTGCTCTGTTGCAGTCTATAGAAGACAAGGATGATGAACAAGATGATGAAAAAGATGCCCTTGATGATTCTGTAGAAAGTCTTTGTTTCTCAAACTTGCTTAAATTTACATCCTGCAATCACAATGCTGTATTGATTCAAATATCATATAAAAAATAATAGCATCTAAATTATAATATGAGACATATCTTATCAGATTATAACTCACAAATAGAAGTTTTATTATAAAGCAGGGCTCGTCACTTCAGTAGTTAAGGATCATCGTTGGGCATGTTTGATGACAAAAAAGTTTTCTAGTAAAAAGGAGCAATCATGACTAGTACTTGCCTCTCTATTCACTTGTTTAGGCCATTTAATGTCAAATAAGTCCAAGATCTACTGTAGAAAAAAGTGAAGAAAAAAAATACAACTTAAGAAATCAAAATGCTTACAGCTGCTGCATGCCGAATGTATTCATTAACAGGTTCAACCTCTGAGCTGCCATTGCTGAAGTGGGAATCGCCTGCAATTTTATGAGATCCATCAGGAACAATGTTGATAAAACACACTGATTCAGTTCACAAAGAAACAATAATATAGCACGAGTAAAGCTCAGAGATCATTTCACAACTTTGCATTACAAGATTGGTGACGTACTAGAACAATCCAGACAACATGGAATCCGAGAGTTATAGCTATTCTTTCAATAACTGATACATACTAACAAAAAGACTTCATAAGAATGATGGAAATGAGTATTGTAGAAGCTTTGCTACTTAATGAACTTCACATTGGGTTCAACAGGATGACAGTGCCAGACCATCAATAGACAGCTTAAATACAGTTTGAAAAAGAAATGATATTGTTTGTTTCCCAAGCATTTGGCATATCTATGGTCTCCAAAGAGCGCAAGCTTTATATTCAGTAAGGTCTTCGTTTGTTCTAACATACCGCAATCACGTAAAACCCAAACAGGCGTACGTCTACAGAGGTCAGCTATTGATGTTAATGGATCAGAGGATAACAGTGAAAAGACAATGTTTTTGATCGAGATGAATTAATTGGATCTCAACTCCTCTTATTCTTGCTACATAGACATGAAGATCATTGCCAGATCCTTTTAAACAAATAGAATCTGATAAACATTTTCAATCAGGATTGGGACCTGAACTAGCTATGTTGAAATAATGAGAATGTACTTGAAGAGGACGAGACAAGCAGAAATGAGAATTACCTGGAGGAAGTCTCCTGTGAATGAAACGCCTACCGTTGAGAGCATGTTGGCGATCAAAGATTTGAAAAATCCCTGTCATACACCCTATTTGTTTCTTCAAATCTGGATTGTCATCTGCTAGAGAATGTAAAAGCTTTGCAGCCATTTTGTTCTTCTTCCTCTCACCTAGCTGAATTCAAGACTTGCTTCAATGAATTTTAGTTAGCCTTTTGTCTAGAAGTACAAATGCAGACTAAAACCCCTTTATCTGAATCTCTCCAACAATGTTGTAAATGATGGTTAATAGAGGTTCAGTGTTGTTAACCCAGTCTTGACTCAGAGTCCAAATTTAGTCCCAAGAGAAACTGAGAGCACCCTCTTTGGCTCTTTCTCCCTTCGAGCTCTTACCAACTCTACGAAGCAAGAGATAAGATATCACCATCCGCGTACAACTAAGTCCAAAACTTGCATTTCCAGAAACAGATTTTCAGCAGCAAGTAAAATACATTCCTTTGACATACATCTATTAGGAGGAACCTTGAATTTCCGCAAAAAGCTCAACCGCTTCCAGGCAGACAATGTCTGGGGCCTGCTAGCACCCAGAAAAACCAAGCTTGGCCTTCTTGAATCAAAGCTGCAACCCCAGAAATGTTCGTCTAAAGACAAAAAAGCCCAGTTTGGGTTTGAACGGGAACAATGAATGAACACAACAGGAATCTGCCACCCAGGTAAACCAAGATCGGTGCTATTCAGCGCACACGAAACTAAAAGATAACTTCTTGGTCTCTTAACAGGACAAAGCCAGAGTGGATTCTGAAAGAGAACATAAGAAAAAGGCAGGGGACCCAACACCCAGCACGCATTACAATATGAAACGCATACAGAGAATGTGCAGAACAGTAATGAGCAGCAATACCTCTAGTTGGCTAACAGGAAAACTAAAAAAGTAAAACAAGAAAAGAAAAGAATATCTCCAGATCCAAGAAGAGAGAAATGTTGTGGTGTTTCCTGAGAGAACAAATGGACGGGCGGCTAGAAGTCATAACCCACCCTGTAAACTAATCTGGTTAGAATTAAAAACAAAAAACAGAAAAGAAGAAAAAAAGAAGAAGCTGTCTCCATAAACTTGAGAGAGAGAGTGTGTGTGTATGTGGCACTTATGCCCTGGGGCTCTATCTCACACATACATGCATGTGGGATGAGTATGCGAGTGGGTCTAGACCTGTCTGCATTGGCATGTGATTTTGTCAGAAGATAACTAGACCTAGACGGCTAGAAGTGGTCTTCAAGCTCCACCCAATTACCTGAACCTGACCTGCACAAGTCTAAGTAACACGCGTTACTCACTCATTACGGCAGTTGGTATGAACTTTTCTGATTATCTAATGATTTGTGTAACTCAAGACAAGAAAGTAAAGCAATAGAAATGTCAACTTGCTGATTGAACTTCTCTTTATTTTATGAATAAAATATGTAACAAACACACGAAACCAGGAAAATAGAAATTACAAACCCAAATACCATAAATAAGATGGAATGAGAGGAAGGAAACTAGTTAAGTGCAGTTGTCCTTTTTATTTTTTAATAACAATCAAATTTTCGCAACTCGTTCGCTTCAATTTACTGAAGTGAAAACAATTTCTGAGTGTGACTTTGAACCTAAAACTGTTAGTAGGTACATATTGGTTGGAGCATCCTGAAACTACGTTCCCCCACCTTAAATGTGGCACTAACAAGATCTTATGTAACAGTCAAAAGAGATATAACGAAGGCGACTGAAAGTTTCGAGCAGTGCATGACAGAGCTAGAGGTAACATGTGTATATGTAAAATAATGAGCCATGACATGGATGCCACTATGGAATGGTTGCAGCTGCAGGTACGTCTTTTCCAAGGTTTTCTTAAATTCTGACGTTGACCCAAGTGTGTAAGAAAGCTTCCAGAACAGATCATCACTGATTAATCAATTTATTTATATGTTGTTCATTAACAAAAACAGAAGATCTTGGAATTTTTTTTTCCATCCTTCTTCCTCAGCAATTAGGTTGTACAGTGTGTAAGTGTGTAAGGTGCAATGTTCGAATTTCACGATTTGCAGTGTGGGAGCAACATTTTTGAACCTCTTGTATGCTTTGAGGGTGGACTCCTTGTAGGCCTGTGGGTTGCTCACCTCCCCCTTAACAGGCCGCTGAATACCTGATTCAATCCTCCAGCGTGGTCAAGCCTATGCAACTGAGAGCTCTTGAGATTGGGGATTTAACCTTTTTGCCACAAGATTGTACAGTTTTTTCGAGAGTCGAGTCCGGGAAGAATCAGAATAATAACAATAATAGTACAAGAGAAGAGAAGGTACAATTGAAACGTTTGTGTGTCATATTATTCCCTAGGCAGTAGGCACCGCACATGGCTGCGGCCGGCCTCTACTTTTGTGCTTTGTACTGTGTCTGTGTGATGGAAATGAGGTGCCAGAGCGTGCATGTTTAGGCCGGGAAGGATTAACTAAATTCAGTTGCACATGTAATCCTTGATTACTTCTTCTTCTCTGAAAAGGATCATTGACATAGAACCAAAGCTTGAACGTTGAGCCATGTGTGATGATTGATTAAGCCACCACGGTTTACTTTACTTGGATTTTTTTAATTCATTAAAATTTTGTTTGATTGATTTTTTAATTTTTGTTTTTAAATTATTTATTATTAAACATTAATAAAAATTGCGATTAATGTTATTTAATTATTTTAGAATTAACTTAAAATTTTAAATAAAAATATTCCAAATATTTATTTTTAAATAATATGGTTTGTGGTTTTAGGCAAGAAGAGACAAGAGAAATTGTAACCTTCAATCAAGTGTTAATACGTGTTGCCCATTCGATAAAGAGAAATATTACAAAGGTGACTGTCTCGTTGTAGACTGCATAATGAATTTGTGTTACGAAAGTTGATCCTTTTTGTGGAAAAAAAAAAGGATTTGAGCAACCTTGAATGTGCAGCATGTGTAAAGGTGTTGATGGGAAAGGGCCAACATGATGCAGGTGTCGATGTCTGAAGTGGATTAGGGCAAATAGCGACTAAACCTTTCTCAATCACCCTAACCCCATGTTTCAAGAGACACTGCTAAATCTTCCCTCTGGTTGCTAGATTATGTCCTCTCATCATGTCAAAAAAAAAAATCTCCCACTTACCCCACCAAAAATCATGTTATATATATACATATATGGGCATTGTTTAGTTAGAACAGGAATAGCATACAAGGTGGGATTTTTAACCAATCAATAATGTGCAGGAACCTATGAGGAGATGGTCACCCAAAGTTATGACTGTAGAAACATGAAAGAATGATGAAGTCAACCACTGTCTTTGATATATCAGAAATGTAGAACTTTAAGTAGATTCTTTCTTCGTAACCTATTAAGATTAAGATTAATAACAAGAGAGACATCACAGATATAAAACCCTTTGCTAAACTAAGTTGCAGTTCAAAATTGGTTTCCTTTATAATGATACTTGTTTTTACCATAGCTTGAAAATTTTGCTTCCTTCCTCCGGTCATTTACATGATGATTGTAAAACTGTTTCTCATTTTTCAAATACTTGGCAAAGTAAATAAGAATTTGGCAAAGAAAGGACTAATGTTCTGTTATGATGTCGCGATTGCGGTCGAGTTATAGGACGATTGACTATAATAAAATCTACCTGTAATTAAAGAATGTTTCTTCCATTTTTTGCCTTGGTGACCTATAATTAACTACTAATATGGGCTCGTTAAGGGAGAGAACCCAAAGATCTCAAGAACACAGAGTTGAATGAATGTTTTCGATTGATTCCCATTGATCCAGCTTATTACATTCTCAAATAATGAATTGAAGATAACTAATAGTAACTACCCTTTACATTACCGGCTCCAACTTGTCACTAGTTTCTTAACTACTTACATAATCTATAGAAAATAAGTTGTTGGACAAAATAAGGAAAATAAGCTGCTGGATAATGAATCAATTTTTCTTCACGCTCTACATCCCTACTTGCTCCGCACGTCTCTTGTATACTTGCCCTTTGAAAGGCCTGCTCCACGTTCTGTCCATAACATCACCTCCCCTATGAAGATCAAGCTTGTCCGCAAGCGTAAAAGAAGGAAAGCAAGTCTGCAGGTAGCTAACATTTTCCAAAGAGGCATTAGCGGGTGACAATCCTTCCCAATGAATTAAGGCTTGGGGCTGGTTTTGAAATGTGCTGTAGTCTAGAACTGCTTCAGGTTGAGGATGAAGTTCGCCTTTGGAGAGTGTTGGTAAGGAAGGTTCAATTGGGACAGAGCTACCATGAAACAGCTTAAGGCAAGAGACATGAAAGATCAGATGTATTTTGGAGTCGGATGGAAGGTCTAATTTGTAGGCAACTGAACCAAACTTGGCAAGGATGTGGAAAGGACCATACGAGTGAGAAGATAGCTTAGTGTACCTTTGGGGAGCAAGGCTAGGTTGGCAATAGGGATGAAGTCGGAGAAGTACCAAATCACCCACATTATATTGTACTAACCTATGCTTAGTGTCATAGGCTGCCTTCATGGATTGTTGGGCTTGGAGAAGACGGTCATGGAGGTCCTTGAGCACTAAATCTCGGGTCCTCAACTCCTGGTCCACTGCTTCTAATTTCGACAACCCCAGGTAATTGGAAAGCATTGTTGATGGATCCTACCATATACTACCTAAAAAGGAGTTATTTGGAGAGAAGAATGATAGCTAGTGTTATAGCAGTATTCTGCCCATGATAACCATTGATTCTAGCGACGTGGTCGGTCCCTCGAGAAACAACGCAGATACATCTCAGTAGTATGGTTTACCACTTCAATCTACCCATCACTTTGTGGGTGGTAAGCTGAACTAAACGCAAGTTTCGAGCCACTTAAACAAAACAAGTCAGTCCAGAAAGAACTTGAACGTAAATCGCGATCACTAACAATAGTTTCAGGAAAACCATGAAACTTTAAAATATTGTCAAAAAATAAACAAGTCAAAGTCACCGCAAAATAAGGGTGAGAGAAAGATAAGATGAGCATACTTGGAGAAGCAATCCACGATGACTAGCAGGACATTTTTCCCTTAAGAAGTCGATAGTCCTTCAATAGAGTCCATAGAGATGTTCGACCAAATTTGCAGAGGAACGAGTAGAGGCTGCAAGAGACCAACTGGATGTAGATGCTCTGTCTTATGACACTGACAAATTGGACATTGCCGCACAAAGTACCGAACGGAAGCCTTCGTACCCTTTTAGTAGAAATCCTGAGCTATGCGATGAAGAGTCTTTTGATACCCTTCATGGTTACTGTTATGCATAGTTGCTAAGATGGATGTGACCAGAGGAGATGTATGTAGCAAGTAGGCTCTACATTTGAAGAAAATAAAACCATTTTTACATTCCCAAGGCCCAACGACTTCAACTTACTATATTCGGGGTCTAGATCCTCTATCCAATATTACTCTGTCTTATTCTGTCTCATAGAATCTCAGTCATTTATTTTGCGGAACCTACACGGACCCATGCGGGATCCACATAAATAAATGGCTGAGATTTATTGGATACAATAAGACACCATAATATTGGACAGAAGATCTGGACTCCTATATTCGCTAGACAAGTTGCTACAATATACAGTAAAACCTCTATAAATGAATATTGTTGGGACCAGAAAAATTATTATCTTATACGGGGTTATTAATTTATCGA
>JAOSBL010000006.1:24999257-25009671 GCA_027568915.1 Erythroxylum roraimae | reverse complement strand
CAGGAGCATATGCAACAATATCAGCCAGAAGCCCATTGATATCAAGTATAAGAAGCTTCTTTTTAACACATACAGTACGAGGTTCTAGTGAAAGTTGTGCATCCTTGTTCTCCTTGATGGGAACATCTTGATGATTGTCATTTTTTATTTCAACTAACTTATTTCTTTCCTCGTTTAGAGACTCGCCTTTTGAACAACAAGCAGAGGTCTTCTTTATGGAAAGATTTTCCGCAACCTTTGTCAAAGACTTTTCTGCATTCCCGGAAGCCATTCCTATCCTAGCTGTAACCAACCTTCTCTCTGTCGGCACCCTTCTACTAATGAAACAAGTATTGCTTGTCTTGTACACCTAGGCACCCAAGATAGGGCCTTTATCCTCATCTGCATATGTAATCAACTTCCACTTTCCCATGAGTCTCTTTAAATCACGCTTCAGATGTACAAGTCGTTTTCACCGTTCAACTCGTTTCACATATAAACTGCAATTCCATTTGAATAAAAATCAGAAAATAAAACAGGCAACAAATCAATAGAACCCAGAAGAAGAAGCAAGATTTAGCAACTAGGGAAGCTGTTCTGCAAGATGCAGAGCCCATGAACAACTTAAAAACATGTGAAAAAGAAAAAAAGAAAAAAGAAAACATAGGATTGAATGCCACCAAACAAACTTCAAATCCAATCCTAACAAACCTCTAATTTAACATCTAAGTCTGCTGTCCGAGATTGGTAATGAAAGCGTAAGTCAAAACCTAATTTAAATTCACTTACATTTCCTTGCTTAAGTGAGGGGTTTAGGTCTTCGAATGTAAGCAAGAAGAGGGGGGCTGGTATGCTCTTGAATTTGGTGGTTTTACCAAATAGCAATAGGTGGAGTGGACGCGGAAATCGGCGGGCAGCTGTTGGTTAAAGGTTTTACTTTTACCTGAACGGTGATTGAAGCTACGCGCTCTCCCTCGAATAAATAGTATTAATTAATTCAAGAAATTATATTGGAGGAGAACACGGCAACAAGAATTAAAATTAAAAATATGGACAAATAACTTTTTTTATAAAAAGAAAGCTGTATTTTTTAAATTAATTAATACAATTAATGTCTTATTTATGTAACTCTTTTTAAGTCTTGTCCAAACGCCTATTCTTTTATGCAACTCCGTGAGCTTGTTGCTAGTCAGGTTGACTAAGCCAACCCGGTAATAACTAAATAAATATATCTACTGTTTGACCATGTCAAACAAATAATATCCTCAAAGTCATCATCCAAACGGGCTTTAATGTCTGTAAAAAAATAATTTAAAAAAAAAACAAATACAAGGCATCTAGCAACAATAGTTTGGGCAGCTCTAGCTATTGCATCAGAAGCAGTAACTACTGACTAAACAACAAATGTTCAATCAAATGAAACATCAGATGGGTTAGAGACTAGATTTTGTGCATCATGAGTCAAAAGCATCTAATATGAGCCACCACCATCAAGTCACAAATGTACAGAAGCAGGCGGTTTGGTTCGTATGAAATCAATTGATTGGCCTGGATCATTGTGCACTTCAGTCGCATTCCTTCCATCTGTCAATTTAACACAAGTTTGTAATTCTATTAATCATAAATTCACCCAAAGATGACCATGCTGTGTAAATAGCAATTAAAACCTTCCTACGATCCTACCTTGATTTAGAGATAATGCAATAGAATCATGAGCTGTAGAAAGACTCTGCAACTCTGCATCAGAGTTTGGTGCATCACTTATCACTACATTTAGATTCAGAGGAGTCAGTGATGATTCTTGGTTTTCAGTTACCTGTATGTAGCAAATAAAATATTAATCAGTAATTTGCACTGGACAGTTTATTTATAGCCATAAAATATAAAAGGAAAAAGGGCTTCAACCTCGAGAGAATTAGAAACATTGGACGCTAGACTTCCTGAACCAGGTGCAGTGTCAGCCTCCGTCTTGGGCTCATGTAATGTAGAGTCTGTCACACGGAGGCTGTGGCTATCTTGTTGCACATGACCACCGGCATCTTCCTCAATTCTTCTAGGAAACTTTGATTTGTTATTGTTGTCACCATTCAGCAAAATACCAACTTCTTCACCAGTCCTTTTTCTGATATGTGCATATCATGATAAGGACATCCACCAATACTGAAATAAAGAAAAAAGGAAAGTACACCAGAAATTGATGATTGCCAACGAACAACAAGAACTACCATATCCACACCTTGTGCTTCCAAGATCAGTTGTATGCGGGGAGCTTGGCTTGTTAACAAATAATATTCCACGTAGTGACCTTCCGTCAATGGTTGTTTCAATACTATATCCATGAGGGAAGCTTTCAGTAACTTTGGCTTGAAATGTCATCTTCCCTTGATAAAGCACTTGATTCAATCCGAAATGTTCACCACCTGCAAAGAAAGCACTACCCTTCTTAGGAACATTGCTTAAATCCAAATGTAATAATCACTCATCCTTCTTGGATTATCAACTCTTAATTTAGCCAATTGCCTTCTTAATCTAAGTAACAGTTCATTTCCTCTTCTTATTTTACCATGTAGCCGTAGTTTCCACGTTATCTTTCATACGCAATCCATTCACTTGTGAAGCTCTTCAAAACTAAAAACCACTTATACTTTAACTCTTCTGCTGGAGTGTTGAAATTAAAATTTTCTAACTGCAGTATAATATTTTCTTATCTGATGCCATGATACCCATCTCATCTCAGAGAAATAGCTCCTTTGCAATGTCATGTATATGGTGTATATGGGCATACATACAGCAAAAATACTTGTATAGCATTACTTACAATTCTGTTACAGGAAATAAGTAGTCAGTCAGCAACCCATATATGAGATGTAATTGTAAGTAGGGATAACAATGGGCCAACCCATAAGCCTAGATTCAAGTGTCTTCAAGGGGTCAATTCATGGGCCCAGGCTCAAGCCTAACCTGGGCCCGAGGCCTAATTATTTTAAGCAAAATAAGAAGAATTGGGCCTTGGGCAGACCTGAACCTGAACCTGAACAGCCCAGGCCTTGGCCCAATTAAAAAAAATGTTTTACACTTTTAATTTTTTCAAAAAATTATTTTAAAAAAATTGGTGGAGCTGACCTATGAGCCGAGCCATTGCTATCCTTAATTGTAACATAATACATCATAATAGAATACAACAAATTCTCTGTCCTCTCTCTCTCTCTTCCCCCTCTCTTTCTCTCCCTCTCTTTCTCTCTTCTCTCTCTCTCCCCTTCTCTTCCCATGTCAATTCGTTGGCCCCTTCTCGCCATCCCTATCTCTTTCTTCTCCTTCTTCTCAATCAGCTAATATACATCAAAATTCTAGTTATGTTCTAATTGGGACATAACATGCAACCATGGGGTAGGATATTGTTTTTATACTTTCTCTAGCACATTATAAATTCAACTAAAATTTATGAAAGGAATTTATCACACAAGGACCCAAAACGCCTGCACACCAAGCAAAGGAATTTATCAAATCTCCTAGCATCTAAGATTGCCTACACATGTACCCAAACTAAAAGCTACTCCTCTAAATCCGTAAACAATAACTCTTCCAACATACACATCATTAGGGTTGGCAATGGCTCGAACCTAACCCTAAAGTTTTGAAATGGGTCTGAGTCAAATCAAACTTCGGGTTGAACCAAAAAGTCCAAAGCCCAATCAGACTTCAAGCTTTTTCCGAGCCTCCGAGCTTAAAGCACAAATTGTTAAATTTAGGCCCAAGCCCATCCCAAATCCCAGTCAACTTGGGTTTTTCCCATTGAATTTGGGCCCGGGCCACTCCGTCAACCCTCAATTTACAACCTCGTATTTCTAACTTTTTCAAGCATTTTCTCCACATTCAAGTCTGGTAAAATCATGTTTGACTCAACATAATTGACACGAACGAAAGCAATACCAAGGTCCATCCCAGAAAATGACTATAGAGCAACCCAACAGGTGAATACTATGTCAAATGAGGATCAATAACTAAAAGCATTTTGACATATTAAATAAAGACTTCGAGAATTCTGAATATAAAACAGGCTACACATACATATTGCAATAGCTAATTGCAGCTTCTGCAAAACACCAGTGACTATAGAGTTTATTTTTATCACATAATGGCATGAGAATGTGCAAATGGTAAGTTAAGATATATGAAAATCACTAGCTAAATTTGACTGCAGAAGAATATGGAGTCCATAGTATTATAACCATTCTTACCTGGTTGGGCATAATTTGGAATCGTATCAATTGTAACCAGAGCTTTATCATGTATATTAGTGTAAAGATTTTGTTCCTGGCATTTCAGTTTCAACTGCTTCCTCAAGGATAACTTTTCAATCGGCCGTTCATCACATAAACTATTCATTCCTGTAAGAGGGGATGCAATATACCATCAAAACAATACAAATATCAAGTTTCATTGCAAATGTCTAAACAAACAAGTAATTCATAACTCAGAAGCAAGCAGGAAACCATGTTCAAAAGTATTGAACCTGTTTGAATGTAGTAAATATCACCCAGTGCCTCAAGACTCTTATTGCAACCACCGATGAACATAAGTATGCCCGCTTTTAAAGGATCCAAAGAGTCTCCAGCCATAGAAAACCTCGCAGAAGGCCCATCTCCAGTAGTCATCACCTTGGTCCACACGCCACTCTCTACAATTGATGAAAATTTAGAGAAGTCGGTTAAAATGAAATTTAGTAATTTAAAACTGTGATTAACTAATGATGTAGAAATCACAGACAAAAGCAGCTTAACATATTCCCAATGAAAATATATATAGCATGTCTGACAAGTCTCACAAAAACATTTTCTCACCATAGAAAAATTTGCATCCAACTGTTTATGGATTTGTAGCCTAAAAATAACAAATGTAAAACAGAAACATTTCACATGGATTCCAGTGTAGAAATGGAATGAAATTAATTGAATTGAACTATGTTCATTATTTGTTAGTTATTCTTTAAGTTTGGTATATTTCATAGGGTGAAAGCCTCGAATTGAACTCTTTTAATTAGTATACATCTTTTAATATGACAGTGTTAAATTGATTCAAATAACAATTTATTAAACTATCCATGTCTTTAGTTACTAGAAACTACAAATTCTTTTTTACATGTAAAAAATATGTTCTCTACTATTAATTAATTCTTTTCACTTTTGAGGATACTACGTACTACCAAACTTGTATCTTTGTTCTTCACCTTGTAAGCTATTAATTTTTTACTTAGCATAATAAATATTAATAGCTAGTTTTCAATTAACCAGAAACAGCCTCTCTACTATGTAGAGGTAAGGCTGTGTACTATCAGACCTCCCCAGACCCCGCTTTATTACGGGACTTCGGACTGGGTGTGATGATGAGCTGTTTTCAAGTCCTTGAAGATTAGTTATGTGTAGATCCTGCCTTTGGAGGCACTAAAACACACTGACCCTACAGCAATGAAACAGTCGGAGCATTTTAAAGGAATCCATCCAAAGGATAGTTATGGTGTATACCATTAAAATGAAAAAGACATGCAATGCTAAGAGATACTTTAGGAAAGATAAAACGAAAATTGGAGCCTATGGCATCAACTAAAGGAATTAAGTTCACTAAACTATAATCTTTTGGAAAGAACCGATAAGCTTATCAAGTATGATATAATTTAGGGGGTGATAAGCCAAATAATGAATTGACAAAAAATAGTAGGAGAGCATATCACATATTTTAACAATACCAAAAAGCTGTTAAAGATTCTAATACGGCATATATTAGTCAATGAGGCTTACAATCTATGAAATGAAATCTTTTCTGATGTTTGAATGAGAAGAAAGAACTATGTGAACAAATGAATTGACAAAATATAGTCCTATTGGACAGCATTTCAGATATTTTAACAATACCTACAAGCTGCCAAAGATTCTAATACGGCCTATATTTAGTTAATGAGGCTTACAGTCTATGAAATGAAATAATTTCTGTTTTTTGAACGAGAAGAAAGAACTCTGTGAACTTTTTGGATTGCCTTTAAAATAATTTTGCAAGTCTACAGATACGTACCTACATCAAGCATAAATAGATCATCATACAAATTTTGTGCATCTGAAAATCCCCCAAAAACAAATAAATTCTTTCCAAAAGGAATAGTAGCATGGCCAGCTCGCGGTGTCATGTTTTGACCAGATGTGCTCAGCTCCTTCCAAACAAGAGTTTCTAATAACGATCAAGGAAAAGGGGTTTAAATAGAAGAAACTTCAATACAAAATTGGTAAATGTGATAGCATAGGCAGACATAAATCCTTCTCGTGAACAAGCAAAAGGCAGGCATAAATCCTTCTCGTGAACAAACAAACTCTTTTACTTGCACTGAACCATTCAGTATGGTTGCATGCAAATGACAGGAAGTGGATGTGTAAAGTGCAGTGTATGGTTTGTGCAAGTGGGTATATCTGAAGCAACGTCGTGCTCATACTGTTGCTATAAGATTGAACAAACCTGCATCTAAAATGTGCACATCAGACATATAATAGTCATTTTCATTTTCACCACCGATCACAATGACTTTATTCTTCCAAGATGAGCAACTATGGCTATCACGTGCAGAAGGTGGAGTGCCTGATGTTGTTGCATGTTTCCATACAAAGGTCTCTACAGAAGAAAAAAACCAGTGGAAAAAAGAAATGCAGTTTAAATATTTATTTTGCTCAAAATCCAACAGCTAGTACAACAGACAAATTAAAAACCATAAAAAGCAATGATGGAGCGACATCCCTTACAACAAATTTCAGTAAAGTAAGGAAGGTTTGGGTGTGGAGGGCTCTGTGCACCGGTTTGGGACCCTATATACTAATGTGAGACCAGAATGGTCACAACTGATTATGGCCAGAAAGTTTTGCAACCATCAAATATGCAGATAAAGTTTTGAGGTGCTCACCGCAAGGTACTACAAAGTAACAATAACTGCAGCCAGTTATGGCTAGAAATTAAGCAAGTATCAAATAGGCAGGTGAAGTTTTGAAACATAGGCACTGCACTGTATGATAATGCAAGGTCAGAACAATCACAGTCAATTAGGCCCAGAAAGTTAAGCAATGAGGCATATAGTTGAAGTTTTGAATGTCATAGATGAAGTTACCAGTATTCAATATGTAAAGGTCATTGTAATACACTTCAACGTTATTGTCCGATGATTTCCCACAGCCTCCAAATATGAAAAGACGTTTACCAACAAGGGCTGCACTATGACCCTCCCGTGCCTCTGGTCCATCACCTCTTACAGTTGGGTATATCCATGTATGCGATGCTAAAATAACATAAGACAAATGAAGATGTAAACAAGATAATTCTCATAACTCCCTGGAGTTGCTGGCATCAACAAGAGATATTAGGATTCTACAATATTAAAACGTTCATAAAGTCAATGTCAAAGGAGAAATTATGAAGATGGTTCCTCACAGGTGTCCAATATGTGCAGATCCTTGAGAGGGTTTCTCCCATCAGTACCCCCAAACACAAACAGATTGTCTCCAATAGTTGTACAACTGTGACTGTCCCTTGGAGTGGGCGGCGTACCATTTATGAGTGGCTGGCTCCAAACCTGCTTAGCTGCAAATCAACCCAGCATACGAACATAAACAAAAACTTCATATGAAGATTCTGGGCAATCAATTCCACGTGGAGAATTTCTCGCTAGGATAACTATGAACCCCTCCAGTAAGAGATGAAAAATGTCATAAGCAGCTAATGCTGCGAAGTGTAATAAGAGCAATATACTAAAATTTATAGGCGGAATTGAAAAACCAAAAAAGCAGTGTACACATATATTCATTACCCTGGAAAAGGAAATTGTGAATCAAATTTCAAGCCATGCGGGTAGGGCAACAGGCACAGAGCAGAGTGAACAAAAAAGGGTCAGTTCAGGAAAGTGAGAAATAAAGGGAAAAAAACAACCTCATGCAAATACTTTTAGCTCCACAGTGTACCATAAATGCTATAATTGAATAATGAACAAGAAGCCAAATGAAGCATCAATGCCGAAACTTAATAGTCAACCAAATTACCAATGGTGAATCCCATAGAACGAATCTGTCAAGAAACAAGCTGTGAAGGATACATACAGGGCAGAAACATATAGCCAAAGCAAAAACGAAGAGAAGGGGCAGACATCTGAGTTTTACTTCAGAACCAAATCTAATCAACAGAAAGAAATATCTCGTAGTATGACACACAATAAAAATCCACAAGAACCCTAGGAATGTATATCAATACCACTTTACTCATTACAACATTAAAACAGAGCATTCCAGAGAAAAGAAATAAAAACTTTATCCAAGAAGAGATATTACCCATAAGGCATATACAGAGTAACTAAAGAGTAACAAAAGCGAAGACCCACCAGTGTCAAAAACATGAACTTGGTTGGTCTGGCAGTTATCTTGGCCATAGCCACCAAAAACATATAGAAATCTCCCTCCTTTAATGGAATTGCAAGTGTGTCCCCACCTTTTTCCCGGCCCATTTATGTCCTGATAAGGATGGAACCTTTCCCATCTCATTTTCTGGAATAGTTTTTAGTGGGTGAGAAAGTGAAGTTTTGTCTGGGAAAGGCAATGGAATCAAAAGATGGGATTTCTGGGGAGTTTAAGTTTTGGTTCCAGATTTTTTGTTTATAATATAAGCTCCATGCAAAAGAGAAGGAAAGGGCCTAAACAAACGTGTTACTGAGTAACTGTTAATTAGAGAGAGAGAGCTTATGAAGAGATTAGAAGTGACGCGTCGATGAGACAGAACACTCACATTGTGATGCATCTGATGGGTTGAAGTAGAATGAACGAGGGACCGGGTGAACTCGTGGCACATGACTATGGTCTTGTCTGATGTCTACGTCAGATCAAGTATTAAAAAATAAAATTTATTACCAAATATATATATGTATATATGTCTAAAACAAGGCTAGGTAAATAACTCTCGTCTTTCCACACCTTTCATTTTGATATGATGCAAACAGTAGCAGTATGTAATACTAGATATCAAAGTGATTAACAGGTATGACAGTCTGCTTGAATTGTGTTGGCTTTACATGGAAACTAAAGCCATGGAATTAAGCCTAAAGGCTAGGGAAGGTTACGGGTGGCTAGCAACAGTAGGCTACATGCCCCACTGCAAACCATTTTTGGAGATTGTTTTAAAGTTTCTGCCGAAAGGGTCTTCATTAAAAGTTTCGCTGACCCAATAAGGTCCCTACGCTCTAGATGGAAGGAATAAATACTTCTGTTTGCAATGGACATGGCCAATCTTTTAGGAAAGTGACTCTTCAATGCGATCTGATCACTTGATGTTTTCCAAGCACTTGGAGATGGAGATAGAGACAGCTGCTATGTCTCTATTAATGAAGGCATCTGAAAAAAAAGCTAAATTTTAATTGGTTTAATCGTATCTCTGACAAGATTCCATGCCTTTCTCTCAAGTAATTCTTGGTTACTGGCTAGTAGGAATTACAGATGAAGCTGCTTTTCTTTGCGACTTTTGAGCAAAACATAGCAGAGTAATAACAGATTGGGTACGTTTGGCAAGAAGACGAGGAAAAACAAATTTGATGCAACACCCGAAATTAAAACCAAGGTTGTAATATCAAATATGGCATAACAGAATAGCTGTCTCCTAGGTCATTCCAACGCTAACACAAGCTTCAAAAAGTGTTCGCTTTACAAAAAATTATTTGAGAACGGGAAAAAATCATTGCTTTCTTGCACAAATTCGAGTCTTAAGAACTCTCCATCGCCTCCCACCAATGGATGTATACTAACGGTTATGAAGTACAGGACAGACACTTGATTAAGAACAATGAAAGTAACATTCAATACACCATAACTACTAATCAACGGTCAACCTATAGTTTTTCCACAAGCCTAATTGGTTGAACTTCCTCTGCCTCAATGAATCTCATTTCAAGAGAAGTTCATATCAATAACTATCAATAAGGTTAACCAGTTCAGTTGAGAACTCAGAAACGTCCCTTCCTGATTCGTTGCCATGCTATGGCAGCAACTGCAGCACCCCCCAAATGCGCAGATCCTGAGATGTTACTATTTCCCTGCAATAGAAATTGATACCAATCACGGCAACATACAGGTTGCTTAAGAGGGAGTCATTTTAACCACAAAGGGCAAAGCAAACTAGTTTCAAAAGGAAGGTTTAAAAGCTCCAGGATAAAACACAGACCTCTATTATCCTCAAGATATCCTTTCCAACTAAAAAGATCCCCTAAAAGACCAGAAAAGGTAGCAATGTAACCATATCAGACTGGACACAAAATAATAATCATTGATTGGTTATAAAAGCTTTACCAATAACATGGCAGGAACAGGTATGATAAAGTCAAAGTACAAAGTAGCTCCTGGATTCAAGAATATATCAAGCAACATGATAG
>JAOSBL010000006.1:24970299-24982583 GCA_027568915.1 Erythroxylum roraimae | reverse complement strand
TGCTCTTTGCTGCACACATCATCTTTACCAAGATTACTGTACTGAGAAAGTCCATCAAAGAAGCCTAGCCTCATGAGAATAAATACGAACATTGAGAATAAGCAACAAAAAATGTGATATGTGCAAAGACCAACTCCCATAGCATTCAACAGTATTAACCAAAAATTCAAAATTTGCATAAAAGCTCAATGGCACACAAGTCGTGAGGAAGCTACTACAATGGAAAGGAATAAGAAACAACTGAAACAATACAAGATCATGCATAAACGAATGCAGGAATTACTTTGATATAGACATTTTCTGCAGTGTGTGTGTACGCATGCAACATGGATATGTTCAAATTGGCACAAGCATTCTGCATCTCTTGAAAATGTCAATCAACTAATGGCTATGTTCTGAAAGGCTAACCATTTCTAGCTCAAAGTCTAACTTCTCTGAAGGTCCAAACTGTACCGGTGGACTGCCAGTGGGAGCACTTTGACCTCTGGAAACTCATGAAATCGTTATTGACATGAAAAGAAACGTTCATGCATGCAAGAAGAGGATTGGATAAGTAGCATGAGAAAAGAA
The DNA here is from genome assembly GCA_027568915.1 of Erythroxylum roraimae. NCBI lineage: Eukaryota > Viridiplantae > Streptophyta > Magnoliopsida > Malpighiales > Erythroxylaceae > Erythroxylum > Erythroxylum roraimae. The sequence continues at coordinate 24,982,013 of JAOSBL010000006.1, read as the reverse complement.
ACATTCAAATGCAAAACATCAACAAATGTCCACCAAATACAGCTTTCCATCCTTTTTGCTTAATAATTTCTTCATAAATTAGCTAATCAAAAGGATACAAAATTTTCTAGAAGTTTACAAATTTCCCTCGTAATTAGAATGAGACAAATTTTAAGTAAGAAAATGAACACTACATCAAACCATATCAAATGCTTCAGCTATTATATTCTACCACGTCCAAAAAACCTTTAATCTTTTTTAAGCTTACTGATGATAAACCAAAAATTAGAAATTGTCAAAGGAAGAAGTGAATCAATGTCATGATAGGAAAAAAAACAAAATGGAAGTTGGACCTTGGTCGAACAACATCTGTTCCGGATACAATAATGGAGGAAGCACGTCCATGATAAGCAACAGGAAGTTGGAACCTGAACACAAGTGAGTTTGCATGGTCAAAACTGCTACTTAAATGTATGTGGCAAGACATTTATCTGAAGACCCCCGACTTAAAAAAAATTATAGATACCAAGTGTCACGAATTGGAGTTTGAGGTCCACGAATTATAATCCCACAATTCTTTTTATGATAAATGGATGAAAAGAAGTCAGTGTAGCCCCCTATCACAACAGGAAGTACCATCTCGACCTTGCTTTGTGAATTTGCAGAAACAAGCAAAAACAAATTTGATCAAAGAATAACCCAGATAAGATTAACAAGCTCCTGTACTTATCACCATCGTACCATTGGAACAAGTTGCTCAAATCAGCATTATCACGCAGTGTGGGCTTAGTAGCTGCATCCAAAGACACAAACTTCTTGTTACAATCCCATGACCAATACAACAATAGTGACAGTTTGAGTACTATATGTGGAAGAACATACACGACAACAACTTTTGAAGGGTCTATCGAGCTTCTTTCCACGCAGGTCGTCCCAAAGACAAGAACTTGTTCAAGTTAGGCTGCCAAACCAAGAACGAATTCAAACAAGAATACCATAAAAACTCAAAAAAAGGTACCATATACACGGATAACTATAATATTGAAATGGAAGATGAAGAAATGACTGTGTGTGACAATAGCTTCAAAAAAAAAAAAAAAGACTGTGTGTGACAAACATGGTCCACACTAGAAACGATGTCGTTAAGCTAGATAAAACCATACTGACCTGAAGGAAGCAATCGGAGCTGTTAAGAGCCGGGTCGTTGAAAACGCCGGTGAGAGCGATCTGGGAGAGGTCGAGGACAGAGTCACCGATAGCAACCCCGGGACGAGGCGGAGAAGTGGGAAGAGGCTTGAAGACGCCGAAGGGTAGGTTCTGGGTGGGGAACTGAGAGTCGGAATGGACATCGAAGAAGGACTTCAAAGCTCGATATGTTCCATGAATTAAGGGGAAGGAAAGAGTTGAGGCGGGAAGCAAAATCAAAGAAGAACAAATTGGCTTGGCTCAAAATAAGCTGAGAATCAGACATTGGTTAGTTAAAACGAAAACGTTGACGTTTTAAGTGTGGAACAGAATAGGACCAGAGTTAGTGGCACAGGTGATCTGGTGCCTTAAGAATCATATCTCCACCACTTAATAAAAATGAACTTAATGCATAAATTAAAGGGACTTGATAAAGGGTTATAACGGGGCTTAGGTGAGGTATGACAAAAAGAACTTTTTAGGTTAAATAAATTGAAGGAAATCATACAAACTTATCCACCTAAGTTTCAACTTAAATGAATCCAAAATTCACTTGATTCAAATAACATCCTTTTCAATCACCTCTCTTTTCTTCCTTTTCTTTTCTTTTTTATTTTTTTCTCTTTTTTTTTTAAAAAACAAGAACATCAAAGATGAGATTTCTCTGCTTCTTTTTTATACTTCTTCCCCATTCTATATATAAAAAATAAAAATTCAAATATGGAACTTAAATCAACTAATGTACTTTTCATGGAAATAGTCAAAATCCTATGCATATAAGCGTTAAACAATTCCTTCAATTTTAGGGCTCAAAATTATTAAGGACATCAACAAAAGAAGGGTAAATTTGGCTTGTAACAAGGTTATTATGTAAGAAAAGAAATAATACGGCTCAAATTGGTTTTCTAGGGATAAAAAGTATGGTAGGCTTGTTTAGGTTAAAAAAGGTTATCCTAAATGCCTTTACCATCCTTATACACAAATTCATAAAAATGTGGTCTCAACATATATTTAAATGCAAGTTTTAGCATAAACAAGCTATGTTTGATACACACAACAAAAAGAAATGTATGAGCATAAATGTGATGAATGCTCTTAGGCTCAAAGCTAACGTAGGTGTAAAAAATGTATCAAGTCTTGCACACTTTCATTCAACAAAACCAATGAGATACTTAAAATAATTTAATGAAAACACTAATCATTTTTGTCTCTCTCATGCATTATTTCTTAAATCAAAATTGTAACCTAACTTAAAAATTATTTATATACAACAATAAGAAAATTATGAGGTGATCATGAGGAATAATCAATATATGAATCATAGCATCATGAGTATAAGAAAAGTCACAAAGTTCGTCATAATATAAGCACTTGCTCCCCCACACCTAGATCATATAGTATCCCTAATCTATACATAAGATACTCGCATCTCACCAAAATGATCAACACAAACAAAGCACAAAGTATAAGACTCCCTTGAGCTGTGAGCATTTGAAAGGAGATGTAATATAGTGTTAGTGGACATGGAGGTATGATCCCCATAATTTGAAGCACAGCATCCAAATTCATCTCAATTTTAGAAATTTTGAGTTATAATCTTTCCAGCCGAAAATGATGATAATGTCAGATTGGTAGAGTCGAAAGATAAAGTGGTGGTAGAACGTCACGATACTCTTGTTACGTTGATGATGAACCTATTGGGAGTGATCACGTAGTATAAAATGAATGCTCTCCTTTGTTGCTTAAGTACTCCCATCCTACCTAAACAAGCCCTATCTAAAGGTTCCATTTCATAGGCTATAAACATATATCAGCGTTAGTCATATCAAACAAATTCAAATTAATGACCAGATGAGTGATAAGAGAACCAAGACATAAATTCTTGTTAAAAGAGAGAACAATATTAAATTGCATTGTCAACCAAGCAGTTAAATTGACTCGTACGTTGTTTACCATACACCATATAAAGAAAAATTCTGCTTTAGTGTAAGTACACGTTGTAGCTTGTCGACCTGAATAATTAAAAGCCAAGAAATGTTACATATAAATCCACGCCATCTCATTAAGATAACTACCATTAGATTTACTTGGATGATAAATAACGGGTCAGAAGACATTGATTTCCATGCTTGAAAAGAATCAAACTCACCATAGTCCACGACAAATTCTTTATACTGAGTCAAATTAGCATATTCTTCATCTATTAACCCTAGGGCTAAATTAAAATTAGTGATACTCTATTTGAATTCGACACCCATTAATTTGTCCTATATCACATTAGGACTATGTAAAATAAAATTGTCCGGTTTGTCGAATTTAAAGGTAGTATAAAACTCCCTAGTTAATTCAACAAAGATTGGACAACGAATTAACGTAAAATGGTTCCAACTCATGTTGATAAGTATATAATCAAATTCATCTTTAATTTGCAATTCCTCTAAGGATGAGTAGTGTACAAACTTACCCGCATTAATATGTTGGGATTTGATAACAGCTTACCATTGTTTTTGTTCTTTAGTGTTAAAAGTGAGATAACCACAAGAGTTTGAATCATTTGTTGACAGAACAAATGTGCTTTTCCCTATCCTAACTTGCTTCCTTTTTGGTACTAGTGTTAGGTCCTGCAACAGATTGATGGTGTTCAGTTATAGTCACTGGTGATTTTCCTTTTACTGCGGTCATGATCGTAGCTTTAGGATGTCCTATAATAAAGACCAATATAAATAGTAAACTACTCCGAAAAATAATAAAAACAACATAAGAATGACTAAAATTAAAATGAAAGGAAAAAACAACGAAAAATAACTAACAAAAATGAAGTGAAAATACGAGTGGGTGGTGATGGATCTGGTGTTGCGCCTGTTGTTGGAATGCTAAGTGGCTTATGTTAGTTAACTCTCCTATTGTTGGTGCTTTAACGGTGCTACCTAGTCACAATTTGCAAGGGCTAAGTGATGCACATCTGTTAGTTGGTGAGGAGTGCGACATGGCTGCATGATGGGGCATGGATCATTATTGCTAAAATGTGCTAAGTGAGCGTGGGGCTATGCGTTTGTGCAGCATTGTGTCTGTTATGGAGTGGAGTGTCCATGCTGGTGCGCATTTATTAGCTGGTGAGGAGTGTGGCGTGGCTGCATGATGGGCCATGTCTATTAGCTAGTACTTGTCTGTTGTGGCGGGGCCTTCTGTTGGGAACGTTTAATATTGCCTGCTTAAAGAAAGACACATAGATGAGGGTTTTTTATTATTTATTTTTTAAAATAAATAAAATATTTAATTTTTATTTTAATAGTTTTTAATGTGTCTATTTTACTTTAATTTTATTTTTAATTAATTTTTTAAAAATAATATTTTTTAATTTTTAAATAATTTAATTTAGAAAATAATTTTAAAATGATAAGAAAACTTAGAGTTTCATTCTAGAAAACTAAATCAGATACGTCGTGATCTCGGGTTATAAAATTTAGTATTCTGGAATTTTAAAGGAGTCATTCTAGAAAGCTAAATTACATAAGATGAGATCTTGCCTTACGAGATTTAGTATGATGAAATTTTAAGGTCTTTACTGCTAACAACTGAATTATATAAGACATGATCACGCCTTGTGAAATTCAATATTTTAGAATTGCAAGATCCTTTTCTCCCCTAAACCAATAAACTAATTTCTCAAAAACAAATAAATGAGAAATATATATAACTAAAACAAAACTAATAAAAACTATCGTAATTTGGGTTGCTTCCCAAAAAGTGCAATTATTTAGCGTCGTTATGCTCAACTGAATTGTAGTTTTTTACTCCTTAAGTAGTGCGACTAGCCCTTGCTCTTACCTTATAGTAAAACTTTTTTAGATGATCGTAGGTAATGACTCTCCTTCACCCAAATGACATGATTAGGTAAGGCTTTCAATTCTATCTTCGAAGCCTGCAAAACAAAAGGTAATATTTTCTTATGAGTTAAAGTAAGTTCAGCATTTAAAGTTCTATATTACCTTATAATACAAACTAATAAGTTGTTTTTACATATCTCATATGCATCACGATCCCTTTTTTTGGTAGTATTTTCTTCCTTAGGAATAGCTATTGCTGTATTTAATGGTTCTAAAGTCTCTTGCTCTGCCGGTATACATTGAATTTCATATTCCAAATTTAATAATTGTCACCATTCAACTTCTATCCTTGTTAAGCTTAAAAACAATGTTCTTTAACATAATAGTTATATTTGAAACACTAAGTTTTTATATTAAGAAAGAAAATAGTGAGTATGCATGTTAATGTTAAATCATGCACAAATATATTGAATCAGTGGTTTTCAATTGCTTATGAAATCAAAATATCACAAAAATTTTCAATCATCATTCATATAACAATTTAATATTAATTATAACACAATTTTAATTTACATGCATATCATATATAACATCATAATGCGACAATTAATCATTAAGTTTATATATGTATACATGAACACAATTCACATAATTCACCGCAACATGCTTAGCTTGAAACAAATGATCACCCTATATATATATAAACTAAAAATAAAGAACCCTAGTAGAGTAAAGTTAACTAATTCATGTGATAAGGCTCTCAAATCATGATATGTAATAACTTTAACTATTTCAATAGGGAAGGCCATAGGACGTAAGATCTGTTTTCTCGTGAAAACAACATTACTAACCATCCATATAATTTCGTATAAGGTGATTCCAAATTCCATAACATGCTTAATAGTTCACCTTTAAGTTGTGACAGTATTGAAAGTAAAATATTATACTTCACTTAAACGTTTTCGAAAGGCAAACAACATCCAAAATATAACTATTATATTAAGTTATTAACACCAGTAACATTTTGTGTTAAATCTTCTCTAAATAACAGTTGCATGTGGAATAATTATGGTAACATGATGATGACACGTCTCATTTATACAATAATATGTAGAAGTTTGGGTGTCCTCCTTATAATGGATTTTTTTGAAATTTTATTTTTAGGAATAAAATTCTTGTTAATTACTTACAAAACTTAAAAATTACATATTAAATAATTAATTATTTGACTGATATAATAGTAAATTCATGCTTATAAAAATTAATATCAAATTTCAAATAATAACTTTATTATTAGAGTAATCAAAGTAATACTAGTAATAAGTTTATTTTAATTTAAAACTCATTTCTAATTATTAATCTTAATGTAATTAAGAAAAGTACAATTTAAATCTATTTAAAATTCTAATTTAGACAAGGGTATTTAAATTAAAATTAGTGGATTCTAATTTTACAAGCTTATTCTAAATTGGATCATTCATTTAGAATTATCAAAACCAAACACATCTTATTCTATTTTTTGAATAATATAGCCACTATCCCATCTTTAGGTTATTTTAATTTTGTTTTCGTACATAAATTATTCTAAGTTTAGATTAATTTAACCTTATAACTAGACAAAACTTATTTCACTGACAAGTACTAAAATTATTTATTTTCTTTAACATGTCAAATAACTTGTAGAGATATTTTTCTTTGACTAATCACAGGGAAAGGTTAGTTGGCTTTAAGAACTTAAAAACGTACATAAAAAACTAAAATATAATTTTCAATAAACAAACTTAAGTAATTAGATTCGTGTCTTTAAAATAACAACACAAAAATTAGTCTTTGACATTAACTTAAATAAGTCTAAGTTTACATAAATATATGAGAATTTACACGTTTATCTCTTATTCCTCTTGTGATGACCATAAAAAGGAATAAACAAAGAAGAAATAAAATTTAGAACTTGTTATTCCACTTTTGAATATGAATATGGATAAGTACATAATATCATTATTAAGTTAAAAAGAATGATATCATGCAAAATATCCATTAGCATCATCGTACTTCACATTTCATTCATTTAACAAATGTAAAAGTACGAGCTGTAAGGAAATTTAATCTCTAACTATGTGTCACCTTGACATTCTATTGGTTAATTCTTAGAAGACATAGTATAAAAATGGTAAAAGGTTCACTTTTAATCTTAAGTTTTACACTAGACAATTTTAACCATAACGTTTTAGAATGAACAATTATAACCATAATATTTTAAAAACGTTAAATTTTGGTCCCATCTTAATGGAAAATTTAAACTTCTCTATTAAGTATCAATCAGCGCTAACTTGACATTTTTAAAATATTTTTTTGAGCCTCTTGTGTCATATCATTGTTGAGGTGGCCAGGTGGAACTCACTTTTTATTTAATTTATTTATAATTCTCTCTCTGCTTCCTTCTTCTCCTTCTTCTTCTCCTTTGATAGTTATCTAGCGTATTTGCCTCAGGTGAGTGGGAAAGTTTAGCTTTGGTTTCAAAATGTAATACGGAAGAACCAAGTGAAAAAAAACCCAGGTTGTAGTTGGGCTGACTGTTGAAAAACACATTCTTCTTGTAAAGTAATCACAGGGTTACAAATTGTGATGAAAAATTTATCTATCTTGAAATTCTTCCAAATGTATAGGGAAATGATTTATAGACTGCCTTGTCAATAAAGGTAGGCAGGCAATAACATGCACGCGCAAACTTGTCTTGAGACAATAACACAGGGACTTAATTGTTGAAAGATGGGAACTGACCAATATTTACAGCTTTTATACACAAAATCTTTGGTATTTGAGTTGAGAACTGAAGCCAGACTTTGTTTAGTAATGTAATGTACAAGAAAGTGAATTTGAAACTTGGAAATTGGTAACATTGGTGAAACTCTAGAGAAATGCTGGAACACGCCCTAGTGTAACTATGAGAAAGATATATAGTTGACATAAACCTGGAGTGTACTTGGAATTTAACAAGCCATAGTTGCATGTTGTGTTGACATGTTTTACTTTTATCAAGTTTCGTCCAGAATGTGAGAAGTAGCATTATTTTTATGGGGTAGCCATTCTGCTGCTTTTGTTTACTGGGCAGTTTTAGTTATGTGAACAAGGGAATTGATACAAAGAATGAAGAAAAGGTAATAGAGAATAATTATATATCTTTTCAAGAGATTACAGCCTACATATTTATACTAATTGTTATACAACAAGATCCTATTTTATAGCCTAAACATAAGACAATAATTACAAATAAGTAAACAAATCATTTACACAATCTGTCAAAGTTGACAATAGATTTTCCTCCCTTCGATTGCTCTCGCCAACACTCCCCCTCAAGTTGGTAAATATATGTCAATCATTCCCAACTTATTAAGTGAGCTTTCAAAATCTTTTTCGGATACCGCCTTTGTTAGAACATCTGCTAGTTGATCTTTTGATGTGACAAACAGAAGATTAATTGTACCTTTGTCAAGATGGTCTTTGATGAAGTGTCGATTAACTTCCACATGTTTGGTTCTGTCATGTTGAATAGGATTATTTTCAATTGCTATGGCTGCCTTGTTGTCATATAACAACTTCATAGGTTTTTGCAGACATATACCAAGATCATGTAAAATACGTTTTATCCATAGCAATTCACAGATACCTTGTGCCATTCCACAAAATTTTGCCTCTGCACTTGATCTTGCTACAACCTTTTGCTTTTTACTTCTCCATGTAACCAATTCACTTCCAACAAACATAAAATACCCCGATGTAGATTTTTGATCAGTTTGACTTCCCGCCCAATCCGCCTCTGTATATCCCTTGATCTCGTGATCTCCATTTTTAGCAAAAAATAATCCTTTTCCTGGAGAAGATTTTAGGTATCTTAGAATCCGATAAACAGCCTCCATATGATCTTTACTTGGTGCATGCATGAATTGGCTTACAATACTTACCGCATATGCAATGTTAGGACGTGTATACGATAAGTATATTAGCCTCCCAACTAATCTTTGATACCTCTCCTTGTTGGTTGGAATCTGGTCTTGTTTAATGGCTAACTTGTTTTTCATCTCAATGGGAGTTTCAACGGGTTTACAGTTAAGCATCCCAATTTTTGCTAGTAAATCTAGCACATACTTTCATTGGAAAAGAGATATTCCGTTGCTCGATCTTGTAACTTCAATGCCTAAGAAATATTTCAAGTGTCCAAGATCTTTAAGTTCAAACTCAGTCGCAAGGCTTTCTTGGAGGGTAGCTATCTCATTTGAGTCATTTCCTGTAACAACCATATCGTCAACATACACAATAAGAGCAGTCACCTTTTTTAACTCTTTGTTTATACCCAATCTTCTTCATGAAAGTTGAGAGAGTTCCAAACCATGCTCAAGGGGATTGCTTCAATCCGTATAAGGCCCTTTTTAGTTTGCATACTTTGCCATCACAGTTTATACCCGGAGGAGGATCCATGTATACTTCTTCTTCCAAAGTTCCATTAAGAAATGCATTTTTAACATCAAATTGTCGTAGCGGCCAATGTTGATTTGCTGCTATGGAAATAAGAACTCGTATGGTATTTTTTTGCTACAGGAGCAAATGTATCCCCATAATCAATTCCATACTTCTGTGTGTACCCTTTAGCAACAAGTATTGCCTTGTAGCGATTTATGGTTCCATTTAGATTGAGTTTGACTGTAAAAATCCACCTGCACCCTACTGTTTTCTTCCCTAAGAGCAACGATACAAGTTCCCATATGTGATTCTTCTGTAAGGCTTCCATTTCACCATTCATAGCTTTCTTCCATTTTGAATCCATCAATGCTTCCTGCACATTACTTGGAATAGATACAGGAGATAATTGATTTACAATAAGTGCATGAGACTTTGACAAACGATGAGAGGTGGTATAATTGTTGATGGGGTATTTAGTCTTAGCTTTAAAATCAGGATCATATTGAATTTTTGGAATTCCTCCGTTTATCCTAATTGGATATCTTGGTTCAGCTTTAAGAGGAGTTGAATCATGTATTAAAGGAGATGAAGGTAATGATGTTACTTGAGGAGACACATTCGGAATTTCTATAGTCGTTGGTGTGACTTGGGAAATTGTATTTTCTTGATTCTCATAAGTGCCATCAACATTCTCTGGATGTACAAAGTCAGGATCTGTATCGATATTTGAAAGTTCAACATCTGGTTGTATATCAATTTTTGCTTGTTCCTGAAAAAATTCATAAGTGTTGTCTTCACCTAAGTGTTGTCTCCTCCTAAAGAGAGCACTCATGAGCACCAAAACAAGGAATATCTTCATAGGATGTAACATTTCGGGTCACATACATTTGTTTTCATTAGGATCATAGCACTGATATCCTTTTTTGAAATCTGTGCATCCAATAAATATGCAACGGACAACTCGTGGATCTAGTTTACCTGTAACCCGGTGTACATATCAGTATCACCAAACACACGTGGTTCAAGATTTGGACCAATTGGTGTGGAGACAAGTTCATGGAGTTTTTAATGTGGTGTTTTGAAATCAATGACTCGCAATAGCGTCCGATTAATAAGATATGCAGTAGAGCGAACAGCTTCGCCCCAATAATCCCGAGGCACTTTCATTCCAAATAAGGAGGCTTGAACAACCTCAAGAATTTGGCGATTCTTTCGTTTTGCCAAACCGTTTTGTTGCGGTGTACCAGTACATGAAGTTTGGTGTCGAATACCATTTTATTAACAAAAAATCTCCATGTTAGAATTTATATACTCCCCACCATTGTCAGATTGAAGAGCTTGAATTTGGCATTGATACTAAGAAGTCACCATTCGATATAGATCCTGAAAAATTGAACAAACATCGCCCTTGTTTCGCAGAAGAGAGATCCAAATCATACGAGTACATTCATCAATAAACGTCACAAATAACGAGCACCAAATAATGTAGGGATTTGAGTAGGCCCCAAACATCATAGTGGATAGTCATAAAAGGTGTAGTACTCTTATTATAACTAGGTAGATAGGAAATTCTATGGCTCTTGGCCATCTCACAGATGTCACAATTAAACTTAGAATTTGTATGTAAAAACAAACTTGGTTTCAATTTGCGAAGATAATTAAATCATAGATGACCAAGGCGACGATGCCATAACCACACCATATCCTTGTTTCCTTCACTCCTGCCAGTATTATTTTTTTGACCATGTATTTGATTGTTTAAAGTGGCCAAATCAAGATAGTACAAGTTTCCATGTCTAATACCATAGCCAAGAGTCCGTTGTGTTGCAATATCCTGAAAAACACATTTATCAGGCCAAAAAATTGCAATACAATTCAAAGCTTTTGTGTTTTTGCTAATAGATAAAAGATTGGAAGAAAGAGAAGGAATTACAAGCACAGTATCAAGATTAATTGAATTTGACATATGTACTGATCCTTCGCTAATAACATATGCAACTCCTCCATTAGCAGTGAGTATGTGAGGTTGAGTTGAATAACAAATAGATGAAAGACGGGTAGAATTGTTTGTCATATGGTCAGTAGCACCTGTATCAATAATCCATGCATCATTCATAGCAAGATAAACGTTGGACATGTAGGAAAATCCCGGTGGGTACATCACATGGACCCGGTGCGGAAAAAAATTTTTTTTATCCCGGGACCTTCCCGAAAACCCAGGATCGTTGTGTCTATATCACTAAGTCAAACCATAACGACCAACGT
>JAOSBL010000006.1:24921122-24934321 GCA_027568915.1 Erythroxylum roraimae | reverse complement strand
AAGATTTTTGAAAGCATGGTTGATGTAAACAGTAAACTAGTAAAGTATACAGTACAGCTGTATAATATATCAATATGAACTATTTTGCAATTTTTAAAAAGTTTAGGGACTATTTTATAAATTTAAAAAATATTCCGAAATGGTACTCGGTACTGACCGGTACCGGTATAATTTTGTTCTAGAGCTAAATTCGATACCAAACTCGGTACAGTATTCGTAACATTGATCTGAGTATGTTGTATAACTCTGCCTTGCGACTATTAAACTTGTCCTCTGTGGTGCTCTGTTTTGGTTTCTGGGTCAGTTGATTTTTTGCCAATATATCTTTCTTTGATTGCCGACATGATAGCGTTGGATGGACGTTGGGTTGGGTCCCATCCTCTGTTCTGGTTATAAAACATATGATAATACTATTTAAATAAATGAGGATTCACTTTATTAATAACAAATTTTATAATATGACTAAAACTCTAAAAAATTTGATGCAATTTATTTATTTTTTCTTCATCTTTTGAACCATAAGAAATAACAAGAAAATTACAGCTCTCATCGTTCATTGATCATCAATCTAGTGTGAAGGTACAACAACAACGGTCACAATTTGACATGCAAAATTTAGAGAGATGTAATAATTCACATCTTTATCCTAAGTAACTAATAGAGAAATTATATAAGTACGTGAGGCGGCCTTTATTGGCTCCACCGACAGCAGAGGAATATGTCATTTTATGTGTTTAGTCAGCAATCTAGAAACTTTTATTTTCTTTAATTTATTGCAACTTTTCTTAAACATTAGCCGCAATTACCACTATAACCTTGTATACATTTTTTCACCGGACTTGCGTGTAATAAACAAAATTTGGACCTGTTTGCTACTTTGCTTGCTGTGAGGACTTGCCAATCATCGCCTTTCAAGAAGGATATAGTGGTAATTGACCATTGACATGTTTCGCACTCTCTCACTCCTGCGCACACCCTCACAAGACACAAGTTGAAAGTTACAACTGTCTCAAAAACGGTTGATGACAACTTTTAATTATAATCTGCGCTTCTAGTTGAACAAGAGGCCAGTACTTCTCCTACCTTACTCTATCTCTCTCTCTCTCTCATCCTGATCTCGAGATAGACCAGGGCAGCAGAATAGTTCACATTCACGACTTAAGTCTGCATCAAGAAAATTAATGGAGTCTGTCTCATCTTCAGCTACTGGATTCATTATCAAGCTTGGTTCTTTAACCATTTTGCTAGTCTTCTTCCTTTCATGCTTCACATTGACATCTACAGGTTAGTCTTGCTTTTTCTTACATTAGGCGTAAAGATGTAATCTAGACCTTTGAGTGTTCTTTTCTTTCGGTTCTTTGAACTGGGGTCTGCTAGCTCAGTTTGTTAACTGCTTGAGGCAGGATAGTCTTCCATGGCATGTGATTTATAGAGACACCAGCGGGCAGTTATACTTCCCCTTTCACTGACATGGAAAACTGGGTTTCTATCAGCATGCGGCTTTAAGTTAGGATCTTCAAGTTTTGGATTGGTCTATCAGATGTTGCTGTTCGCTATATCTGTAAGAAAGTATATGACTCACCATCCCTCTAAAAAACACTTAGAAAGTGAAAATTGGGAATCAGGAACTTGGTTGGCATGCTACTTGCGTTCTGAACTTCCATCACTTTTGCCATCTTTCGGTCTGGGTGTTTCCACTGCTACATGGAGTAAGAATTATATGAATTTTGGAACTGAAATTCTCATTACGGTGTTGGTTTATTTGCAGAAGCCTATGATGCTCTCGATCCAATTGGAAATATTACAATCAAATGGGACATAATGAGCTGGACACCAGATGGTTATGTTGTAAGTATAATGAAATTTTAGAGCTTATGTTTGCTTCTAGCCTTACCATGACTGGTATTTCTGGTCAAGATCGTTAGGGTGGGATATGACCCCGGCCTGGTTACCTTTTTAGAGTTTCTGCAGACTTCCAGTTATATATAATTGATTTAATAACTTCTATCCATCTTTTTGAGCTCATCATCTGCAAATAAAATAAATGAGTAACGATTTTGCTCTCATCAGTTGAATTAACAGGTTTTCTAGTTGAAAAGATTTATAGAACTCAATCTAGCCTTCATAGATCATTGTTAAAAATTTCCTGTTTCTTCTCCTTTTTGTTTGTCCTTTACAGGCGGTTGTTACAATGTATAACTTCCAGCAATATCGCCACATTCAAGCACCAGGCTGGACATTGGGTTGGACATGGGCGAAAAAGGAAGTAATCTGGAGTATGATGGGAAGCCAAACCACTGAACAAGGGGATTGTTCTAAATTCAAGGGAAACATCCCACATTGCTGTAAGAAAAATCCGACTGTTGTGGATCTATTGCCAGGAACTCCTTACAACCAGCAGATTGCAAATTGCTGCAAAGGAGGAGTGATTAATGCATGGGGTCAGGACCCCTCTACTGCTTTGGCCTCTTTCCAAGTTAGTGTGGGTGCTGCTGGAACCACAAACAAAACTGTCAGGGTTCCCAAGAACTTCACTTTGAAAGCACCAGGACCTGGATATACTTGTGGCCCTGCAAAGATTGTGAAAGCGACTAAATTCGTATCAGCAGATAAAAGGAGAATTACTCAAGCTTTAAGTAAGTCATCTACTTACAGTTTCAGAAAGAGTTTTATGTAAGTGGAAATGTAATGTAACCAGCTCACCATGCTCTGATCACATTTCCCTGCTATTGTGGCAGTGACCTGGAACGTTACCTGCACATATTCGCAATTTCTGGCTCAGAAGACCCCTACCTGCTGCGTTTCTCTCTCCTCCTTTTACAACGACACAATAGTGGGATGCCCAAGTTGTGCTTGTGGATGTAACAATAAAACAGTATCTGGGAGCTGTGTAGAGTAAGTTTTGTGCATGTATTTAATTTTGTCAACCGTTTTGTGGAACTATCTCATTCATCATGCTCTTGGTCCTTTTCCCTTAATGCATGTCACAGCCCTGACACTCCACACTTGGCCTCGATTGTCTCAAGTCCAAGCAAATCAGAGAATGCACCTCTACTCCAGTGTACCAGCCATATGTGCCCAATACGAGTCCATTGGCATGTCAAGATAAATTATAAGGAGTACTGGCGTGTGAAGGTCTCAATTACGAACTTCAACTACCGCATGAACTATACACAGTGGAATCTAGTTGTTCAACACCCCAACTTTGATAACCTTACCCAGATTTTCAGCTTTAATTACAAGTCATTAACTCCTTATGATGGTCTAAGTAAGTTAAACCCTGCCAAATTTACATCTTTACTTCTCTCTGAGTAAATGTGCAATGTTAAAAAAGTTATTGGTTTACAGATGATACAGCCTTGTTATGGGGAGTTAAGTTCTACAATGATTTTCTATCACAAGCGGGCCCTCTTGGCAATGTACAGTCAGAGTTACTTTTCCGGAAGGATACATCAACTTTCACATTTGAAAAGGGATGGGCATTCCCGAGAAGGATTTATTTTAATGGTGACAACTGTGTAATGCCCCCTCCAGATGCCTACCCATGGTTACCGAATGGCGTTTCTCGACAATTTGTGTCCCTCCTTTCTCCTCTCATCACATTAATGGTGTACATGATTGTCTTTTTGGCTTAAATGTAATTAGCCAAAATCCTATAAGGGTATTCGTTCTTCCAACATGGATATCCCGTCTGCTTTGGTACTAGACTTGGAAGTCTGGGTTGGAATGAGCAACAAGTAGGTTGGCACTGTATAATGTTACCCGATAAGTCAGCTCTACTTTTCGTATTGATACTGCAATTAATATTCTGTTCTTCTTATCAATCTTGTTTCATAAATATTTTACACTTATTCATCCCGGGACATTTATGTGAAAGAAGTTCACAATTTGACATGTTGCTTTCTTGCTAGTAATGTTCTTCTGACTTTTAGATTTAAATTTCCTTGCAAACAGGGGTAAATAGACATGTCATCAAAAAGCAAACAATCAAATTTGCATTTGCAGCCATGTATTATAAAATTTCCTAATAAATGAGAATAAACTAAAGATTTAGTTGAGTGGTCACACACACAACATGGGTGAAGCTGGACGCGGAATGAATTAACCATGCAGATTTCTGGTTTTATGTGTAAAATTGATTTTATCTGATTGACAGCAATATCAAGACGAGTGAAACTGACACTGTAAAAAATGCAACTGGAATCGTGTTGGCAGAATTTGGCAGATGTGGATAGGCATCTGGTGCGGGTAGCATGCATTCATCACCGTTGAAATAAACTTTCCTAGGAAATGCCCATCCCTGTTTCAGTGTAAAAGTATTCCTGTCTTTCTGAAGAAGCACCTCAGACTGGACATTTCCCAAAGGCCCAGCTTCCATCAAAAGGTCATTGTAAAACTTCATTCCATAGAACATCCCAGTATCATCTGCAGATCAATGATATATCTGTTGGTAGTGTTCTTAAGAAACGAAGAAACATTTTGAATTTTAAGGAGGGACTTACTGACGGATGCATATGCTATAAGAGGCTTGTAATCAAAACTGAAGATCTGGGTGACATTATTGAGATTGGGATGTTGAACAACAAGTGTCCACTGAGTGTAGTTCATCCTGTAGTTAAAATTAGTCACAGCAATCTTAGCACGCCAATAATCTTTGTAGTTGACCTTCACATGCCAGTGAACTCGGACAGGACACATATGATGAGTGCACTGGAGCAGTGGTTTGTTGTCCTTCTTAGGCGTGTTTATTCCTTTCTTGTGGGCTTCTTTTGAGTCACTCCTGCATTATCATTAACCAAAAAATCCAGGCTAACAGTTAAAATCGTAAGTGATTGTGGTCGGGTTACTATATAATAAAAATGAATTCGCTTACATAATGCAGCTATTCTTGTTCTTGCAACCGCATGCACAAGTTGGACAAGGAGTAATCGTCTCGTTGTAGAAAGATGAGAATGAAACACAACAACTAGGATGTTTGGAGACAAGGAACTGTGAGTAAGTGCAGGTCACATTCCATGTCACTGCATAAAAAAGGAGTTTACATTATATTTTGTCCTACTTGACCAATCTGACAGATGAAATGCTTGGACCAATGGAGCTTTTTTATGACTAGAGGAGGTTAAAATCATGAATAACAGAAACCAATGTTTAGGGAAACTTGGAGCAATCGAAGACTTACTAAGTGCTTGCGTTTTTCGCCTACGATCGGGTGTGAAGAATACTGTAGATGGCACGATCTTTGCAGGGCCACAGGTGTAGCCTGGTCCTGGTCCAAGCAAAGTAAAGTTCTTGGGAAGTTTTACCGTTTTGTTTGAGGTGCCAGCAACTCCAACACTCACCTGAAATGCTGAGATAGCACCTGTAGGATCCTGGCCCCAAGCTGCCATTACACCTCCTTTGCAGCAATTGGTGAATTGCTGGTTATAAGGAACTCCAGGAAGCAAGTCCAGAACTGTGGGGGTCTTCTTGCAGCAATGTGGTACGTTTCCCTTGAACTTGGAACAGTCACCTTGTTCTGTTGTTTGAGCCCCCACCATCGACCATATCACTTCTTTCTTTGCCCATGACCACCCTAGAGTCCACCCAGGACTTATGATTTGCCGGTACATTTGGAAGTTGCTCATTGTTACCGTAGCCTAGAAGAATTAGATATTGATTGTTATTATCTTCACATCTTGTTTGTTACGGACTTGCTTCTCTTGTAAACTCATATTTTTAACCAGGACTGGATCTATGGGAAACCGATGAAGAGAAGGAACAATTCTAACAAATGGTCCACAAACTCTTTTTCTTGTAGTCTTCTGATATGGATTGAAACGTAGGTACAAGCAACAATCTGAAAGCTAAACAGAGTGGTCTGGAATGGCTTTACATCTTATTGTTTTTCTTTCCTCTTTGTAACCCCATCTTTTATTTGTACAGAGTTTTTGATATTATGTTACGTACCTATCCGTACCCGTGTACCAGCAAGGGATAAATTGGGTATTGTGAGAAAGGCCCCATCGAATTTGTGATACAAAAGAAGAATGACAGATAAGGATGGCAAGTATTACTGCATACATTTAGTTGAAGATAAACGTACTTGCAAATCTCCTATTAAAGAGTTCTTGTGCTTCAAATGAAAACAGCAAGAAGACCAACCAAATGAAAACGATACTCACCACGTAGCCGTCTGGCGTCCAGGACATTACGTCCCATTTGATAGTTATATTCCCATTAGGATCGAGGGGATCATATGCAGCTACAATCATGAAAAAGAAACAACAATGAATGAAGAGACGGGAGTACATATTCGTGAATAAGATGTACATCGTGATTTCCACGTTTGTAAGCTAAGAAAAAAGTTTACCAGCATATGGAAGCATTATGAGAGATAGACCAATCAAGAAGATGACCTTCATTTCAGTGAAGATAAAGAACTACTGGCTTTCTGCTTCCAAGGAGATTTTCTGAAGTCCGGCTTGTTGCGAACTCCCTAGCAAGGACTTGTGGTTGCAGCACCCACACCTCTGAAGTAGACCAAAAATGAAAGTGATTTCCTGAAGATGTCTCACCTACTGGTAGCTAGATGACTCGTGAGATATTTTCATCTCTTATCATCTTTTCTTTTACTGCATTTTGAAGCAGAAACCTTTGTGAGAAATGATGGGGAAGCAGAGGATTGAAAGCAACAGCTTAACAGTCCATCACTGTCAGATTGGTGCTATATCCTCACTTGTACAGGACTGACAAGCCTTGGACTTCTTTGTTATCAAGTCTCCTTCTAGGGTCTCCTGAGACCACAAAGTTTACAGTCCCATTTGTCTAGTTTCATATGTTGACATTTTATCTCTTTTGGGTTGGACGAGTAGAACATACTCTTTCACACTCGTCATCTTTGGCAAACTTGTCCCCTTCTTCTTAGGCAAATGATAATTGGTCACTGATGAATCAAGAACTGCACAATAGCTGCAAATATGTCAAGCAATGGTGGACAAAAAATTAGTTCATCGGGAACTTGTTTAATTGATAATTTTAGGATTTCCGTGAAAAAAAAGAGAGAGAGAGCTCTTAGTCAAGCTCTTTTTAGAATGTTTATGTTTTTGTCTAATATCGAATTTATTTAAGGATGCCCGAAAGTTGAATAATAATACTTAATAAAAATCTACATAAGGTCTAGAGAGATTAAGTAGAACGCAGCTTTATCCTAATTAGTAGAGAGACTGTTTTCAAATAACCCGCGTGAATAACCTTTTGATTTATTTAGTTCAATATAATTCAAAATTCAAAGTAGATAACCTTTTGAAAATTAGAAAACTTTTAAACATTAACCATTTTCAAAACTCAAATACTTTTAAATGTTAAATTTATTCCTTAATTGATAGTAAAAATAAGAATATTTTCTCTGTTTTTTAGGACCATAATCTTAAAAATCTAAGGTTGTTTCTTTTTGTATATATTCATGTTATTAACAAAAGAAAAATGAATGCAGCTTTCACTAAAATAAGCATCTGTCAATGCAAAGTGGGTGCGATCTCTCAATCCAAACCTCCTAACCTCAAGTATTTTCCTTCTAAAAAGTTTGTCTTAAGATTTCACTAAATTGAAAACAAGCCTGTTAGGTCTACCCTAAGAAGCTAACCAAAACATCGACTATTCTAAAAAGTCTTGGAGTGAAAATTTCCAACCTGAGTGATAATGTCAACAGCCTAAAACCTTATCCCCCAGCTATTAGTGGATCTCCACCTTCTTGAATGCAAATATTTGAATAGTGCTTTGCCTTGTTCAATGTTTTTTTTTTTCGTTTTGGTCATAGAAGGATCCCTCTCTACAATGTTTTATGCATAATACTTTTTCTATCAATCATTTTTTGAACATGATTGACAATATTTCAGATCATACCTAGATCGTTTATGGATGAATCCTAATCTTAACCTTTTAAACTCGACTTCAGCATGACATTTAGATAAAGGTATTATATTATTACTTTCTTTATTGATTCCTCTTCGCATCTTTCATAATAGAAGTTAACAACAAAAGAATTCTTTTAATAAATATGCAAAAAGATTCAAAACACATCATTTCTTGCCTTCTGAAATAAAGAAACTCGATGTATCCAAATTGCGCTTCCCATTACAAACTCATGTAGCATCTTTGTCTAAACAAAATCTAACTCACAACAATAGGTTTAATTATAATAAAGAAGACAGCTCCAAATCTTATTGTTACGAAAAACAGTAGTTCTTGGATGAGATTGAAAAGTTAGAGCATATAACAAATTATTAGAACCTAGACAAACAAAGAGCAATTAAAAAAAATAGTGAGGGGTGGACTTGAGAAAACAAGGCAACATACGGAGGCAAGAAAACAAGATGAAAGTGATAAAGCAAATACACGCAAAAGGGGGTTAATTTTGTGTATAAAATTTTTTCATAAGTTTTTTTCAGTTCGTATATAAACAGATCTTAGTTAAATAAAGATAATAGGAGCTTGTCAGACGATAAAGTCTTTTTAAACGATAAAAGCTTGTTAAGCAATAGAAGACTTTTGTCAGATAGGACCCTACTTAAACGAAAGGAGCCTACTAAATGATAAATCTTGTTAAAACAATTTATGTAACATCCCGTTCTTATACTAAAGGTTAGAACCCTAGATTTCTGTAATTGAGAAATAGAAATGAGAGATTAGAAAAATGTATTTCGTGCTTATGCATAAGGTTAACATACACACACGTGAATTTGATTATTGCACATATTGCAATGATTTGTTCAGGCACTCATTTGACATTTTTCGGGTATAAATGACTGTTTTAATGCGATTATAATGTGAATTATGGATTATGTGTCTTAAAAATTGAGTTAGAGTGTATAAGTAGTGAATTAGAATTTTTGTTGAAATATGAGATTTTTCTGAAATTTAAAGGTATTTTTGGACTAGAAAAATTTAAAGTGGCAGAACAATTGATGAATAGTAGTGAAAATAAAAGCCAAATGGCAATGGAAATTTTTATAAATGACATTGGGATTTAATGACATATGTCATTGAAAATTGGGAGACAATTGAAGTAGAAATTGGAGACAAATGGACTAGTTAAATAAAAGACCAAGGAGAGACCATAAGAAAGTGACATGTGGTCACTTGCCACACCTCATGCCATAACCCACGAAATTGTTCAAAGTGAAAGACCATCTCATTTTTAGTTGTCTTTCACTTTATTCAATTGCTCTCACTTCTTATAATTTTCTCTTCTTATCTGCTTCAATCTTCTTCATCTACGACACTCACTTCATAAGTTCTCTCTTTGCTGATGATCTAGCAATACTTTCTAAATCTTTACGATACAATTTAATTTCATTTATTGCTTGTGATTGCTCTTCAATAGAGAAAATATCTTTACATTCAATTACATCAAACAAATCGCCCATAATATTATTTGTATATATCTCTCCACTATATAAGCAATAAGGATTGAGAAAATAAATTGCAAAGTGGATCCTTTGAGCAAGATGCTTATCCCATCGTCGATCAATAATATCTATATAAGGCTTGTATAATTTCTCCTTTCCTTTAAAAAATTTATAATTGTTTTGTGAGCTCTATACATACTATCATATAATTACCAAGTATGTGTATGAGATACATTAGTATTGAGATACCAAGCTCATTAGTATTGAGATACCAAGTATTGAGATATCAATAATTAGTATTGAGATACACATTAGTATTGAGATACCAAGTATGTATGTATGTAGCTCAATGGTAAGAGGCGCGCAGCTAGAATGCAACAAAACCTTGAGGTCATGGGTTCGAATCGTGCCCATGACCAAAGAGGACAATACTGATTAGTGTGTGGATCGCGTGCAACCTTGAGGTACGCGGGTGTCCGCCCTTTGGCCCCGGTACGCAAAACACGGATCTAACATGAAATCTAAAGTTTGATGAGAAGAGCTTGATTTCTATGTCTATAGAGGCGATAAGAGATGGTGAAGAGAATATCAGAAGATGGTGAAGAGAAGACGGTGAAGAGGCGAGGAGAATCTCGAGAGGGTTCAATAAAATGAAACTTGAAGTAACCTTTAGGTATATCTATAGTTCTGTACAGTGACATACTGGTTCGACAAAAAACCGACTGGTTCACCAATAAACTGACCAGTTTTTATACATAGAGGTTATTAGGTGAAACTGAAACAGACCACTGGCCGATTCAGACTTTTTCGGTCAGACCTACGGATCCGGTCTGATTTTTAAAACCTTGGTTCTTGATTGGCTTGAATATCCTTCAGCTGTTATTGAAGATTTTCATTATTTTCATCATGAAGAGGAACAGGTGGTTTGTTGGTCTAGAGCAAGATATAACTTTTTTGCTACTCTTTCAGATCTTTTGTCTACCTAAACATTGTTTTGTAATCTGTATCCAAATTGATAGGGAATGGAAGGGTGAAACTTAGTCGGTGCATACCAATTCATATTTGCAAAAGGAACTCTATAATGGTTGAAGATCTTAGTGAGCAACATTCCATAAGGTAGGCAACCATTCATATTTTGATGATTCCCCTTATCTACCATGAACCTTAAGATCATAGCTGAAAGATTCATTTTGTTCCCTTTTAGCATATTATACGCCATATAGGTGTCCAGTAGACTGCACCTTTTAACTGAGCTACTCCTGGGAAAAATTGAAGTAGTTGAAGGCAATGCAAGGCATCGTGGTATTAGGTCTAATTATCTGCTCCAGGGTCTCCTGTCTTGGGTGTTTTCAGCATGAAAGTAAATGGATTTGACAACTTTGACTAACTCTAGATCATAATTATCTGCTCCAGGGTCTCCTGTCTTGGGTGTTTTCAGGATGAAAGTAAATGGATTTGACAACTTTGACTAACTCTAGATCATTAATGTCCCACTTATGATAGGAAAAATTAGTTCTCCCCATAGGAGCTACTTCCAGTATATCTCCTAAGATTTCCTCATAAATTAGAATTTCACATTCATTCACTTATAAGGCAATGGCTAGTTTTCCATTAGTTTCTTCCTTTCTCATATATGTGTAGAATATCTTAACTAGCTCATCGCAAACTATCTCATTTAATTTTAGAAGATTTTCCCAACCAATAGCAAAAAAGCAAGGAGAGATAGGTATACCTATGTCATCAAACATCATGGGAGGCAAGATTTGCCCAGCAACCACCTTTCTTTTCTTATTCTGCATTTTATAATGAACTTTGGCTTCTATTGATTGAAACATTTTTGGTGGTATTGATGTCTTTCCTTTTTGTGCAGCTATTTTTATCTTCTTTGCCCTTTTTTCTTTAGGAATCATCTCTTCATGAAACAACTTATTTCTATTAATAGTTTCTTTAGTCACATGGGCTTTTCCCTTCTTTATTTCTTCTCTTTTTCTTTTTCTAGATTCTTCTTCCTCTTTCTTTTCAACATCAGGATTTTCTTTTTATTCAGAAATTTTCTCTGCTTTCTTTTCAATATTTCCTCTAGTTCCTGGTTGTTTAATCAACTGAGAATGTTCTTCATCTGAGTCATTATTTATTACCCAGTGCACTTCTGATACTTGGGGCTTAGAGGAGACATGTTCAGTAACATGAGCTTCACTATAACTATTTGTAGAAGATGGAGTTTCATTTTGTCCTTTTGATCTAGTTCATGCCATTGTAAGAGCGATGGATGAGGTTGGAATGTTGAGAGTCAAGAGCGACTTTTTGAAGAACAATGAGGGTGAGTAGAGGAGAGAAGTTTGTTTTGAGTATATTAAGCGTTTCTTGAGCGTTGATCTCGTGTGAAGATGAACGATTGTAGGCTAATACAGGAAGTGTGATCATTTGCAAATCTTCTAATAGACCCGTACAGTCACTTGTCAGAACTTTGCGTGATTCTTTAAATGTTAAAAAGACAAAAACGTTAAAAAATTTTCCTTTTTAGTATATGTTTCAATTCTAACATTAACTCGAGAGACGTCTTCTAAAAAAAGGGGAGCCTTCTAAAATGAAGAGGCCTTATAAACTATAAGGGGGCTACTATACTAAGATAGAGTTTCTAAGGAATTAGAATAAAAGGAGCTTGTAAAGACAAGTAGCAGAGAATATTCATGCAAAAATAATATCAAAGAGTTTTCACATTCTAAGCTTTTTTCTTAACACGTAAAATCTATAGCCTGTAAAGACAAGTAGCAGAGAATATTCATACAAAAATAATATCAAAGAGTTTGTACATTCTAATCTCTTTTCTTAACACGCAAAATCTATCTTCAAAGAGTGACTTGGTGAAAAAGTCAGCTACTTGATTCTCAGTATTAACATGCAAAAGATCAATGGTTCCCTCTAAAACATGATTTATAAGAAAATGATGTTTGATTTCTATATGCTTAGTCCTAGAATGATGCACAGGGTTTTTAGAAATATTTATAGCACTCATATTATCACATAATATAGGAATATGAGAAAAGTTTAGAGCAAAATCCTGTAGTTGATACTTCACCCATCATATTTAAACACAACTGCTGGCAGCTGCTATGTATCCTCTTTAGTCGTCGAAAGCCTTGTGCAATTTTGCTTCTTACAGGACCAAGATACTAGACATCCTTCAATAAATTGACAATGACCACTTATGCCTTTTCAATCGACTTTATCACCTGTATAATCTGCATCACAATGGCCCACTATGTCAAATGAATTAGTTTTTGGATACCATAGTCTAAAGTCCATAGTTCTGTGGAGATATCGAAAGATTCTTTTAACTACTTGAAGGTGGCTTTCTTTTGGATTTGATTAAAAGAGTGCACAAAAACACACACTGAGCATAATGTCTAGTCTTGAGCTTGTAAGATATAATAGTGATCTAATCATTTCTCTATACTTTGTCTCATCCTTAACTCTGCTTTCTTCGTCTTTATCAAGTTTAGTTCTAGTGTACATGGGAGTACCCATCGATTAGGCATTCTTAAAATGATATTTCTTGATGAGTTCTTTTGTATATTTGTCTTGGCTGATTAAAATTCCATTTTCTGTTTGCCTAATTTGTAATCCGAGGATGAATGATAATTCTCCCATCATGCTCATTTCAAACTCCTCTTGCATTAATGCTGAGAATTCTTCACAGAAGGATGGATTAGTAGTACCAAATATTATGTAATCAAACATATATTTGCACTATGAGTAAATCATTCTCCTTTCTCTTAATAAATAAGGTTTTATCGACCTTTTCTCTTTCAA
>JAOSBL010000006.1:24891232-24904107 GCA_027568915.1 Erythroxylum roraimae | reverse complement strand
TGATCATGGAATCCTTGAAGTTGCCAATCTTTCACTTGATGAACCAGAGTTGGAGAGTATGATCTTTGCTGATGAAAACAATGCCAATGTTTGAGAGTAAAGTGATTAGATGGTGGATACTTTAGTTAGATTTTTTGGTTGTAAATACCCATGTGAATGACTAATTCTACTTTTGGATAGGAGATTGTTGACAAATTGCTTAATGGAATATATGCTCCATGTTTTTTTAGAGAGGCTTATAAAATACCAAATATGTATGAACTATCAAGATGTTGGAATTTTTGAAACACATTAATCAATATATATATCATATTATGAATTCTGAATTTTTTTCTTAATTCTAATTTTTATAATATATGTATATGTCGTGTCCGTGTCCACCAAATTTTAGAAGTTGATGTGTCTCCGTGTCCGTGTCCGTGTCGTGTCCTTCCGTGCCCGTATCTGTGCTTCTTAGCTCAGACCTAGTTTCCTGGTGCGGTATAACATTTTCTCAGCTATTAATCATGTTCTTGAGATCTTAAGCATAGTTTCAATATTGTCTCCCTTGCATAAAAGTTAAAAGCTCGAATCATGAGCTTGAGACTTGTAGATCAGGTTTGTGCAGAAGAATTCGCCATTTGTTATGCAGTTTGTTCGGTGTTTCTTGTGCCCTTTGTAGCTTCAGAACTTCGACTTCGATGCTGTCATATACACACAGCGATCGCTGTATATAAAGTGCAACAGATTTGACTAAACGCTGCAGTATATGGATTTTGCAACGACTACAACTGTGCTCACATTCCATTGTCAAATGACATACTACGAGGAGATCGAAGAGCAGAACACTTGTTTTAGTTTTTCTGTTCATTCATTGTTATCAAGTAACCTTTTTGAAAGGTTACTGTTTGTAATTTATGTATGTTTAGATCTGCGTGTATTGATGATGCACTGGAAAGGCTGCTTGAAAGGTTACTGTTTGTAATTTATGCGTGTTCAGATCTGCGTGTATTGATGATGAGCTGGACTTCAAGACCTATCTGCAAGTCTGGTAGCTTTCTGAGAATCAAGATGACAAATCTATAAGCCTGAAGGACAAGCATCTCGAGTTTTTTTTCGGGTGTAAAACCTTCGATGTTTAAGTCAGTATCGGAGGCAAATATGATGCTGTGACCTACTTTATCAGAAATGGAGTCACCCCTTTTTTAATAGTACTCACGACTGAAGTAAATATACTCATTGGTGAACAATAGTACAGCAGTGAGTAGAGCGTTAATACGACGAGAAAGTTAAAATGATTTAGTCGACATATTCATATTATTTTTACACCATTCTAGCTCTTTGATGAACTTACTCAATAGTAGTTGGCAGTTGACCGCTATCAGTTAGTGGCTCCTCCTAACAGAAATGGTTGTAGGCACTTAGTGGATTAAAGTTATGCTCCTTAGCTTCCAGCGATTGATCTATGGACGCTTTTGCGGAAGGATTAGTTCTATACAATTCCTTGTTTCACTTATCTACGTACTTCTTCGAAAATGTACTAAACTCTTGCCCTTGACTCGATAAGCAGTATGTTCTCATCTTAAAATGCCAGTACTTAGCCAAAGGACTAAATCTTCAGGAAATCTAGTTTCTTGTAGTTGTGCTCCCCTTCAGTGAAGTTGAGAGAAATGAGCTAAGACTCTAGACTCCAGACACAAATGTGGATGACGATGTTTCACTGCATTTTCCATTTTCCAAAACAAAAGAAGAAGAAGCTAAAGGACATAATCTTAAAGTCAAACTTCTTCTAATTCCAGATTTGGAAATTTTGATAGGGAGAAATTAGGGTTCATATAATTAAATTAAGAGTGATGGGGAATTATAATTACTTAAGATAATTAGGTTAATTAAAATATATTTACGTTAAAATAAATTTCATTAAGAATTTAATAAAATTATCAAAAAAATTAAATTAATTTAAGTTAAACTCTCTCGCAGTCGATGCCACAGGCATATGGCATACCTATCCCAAATCCCAAACAACAAATGCAAATAACTTCAAAGCTCCTCACTTTTTCCGCCACCTCTGACTCGACGAAAATGACCGGGACCACTGTCTCTCCGCCGCCTCTGCTCAAGGACGAGCTGGACATTGTGATACCCACTATCAGAAACCTGGATTTCTTGGATATGTGGAGATCTTTTTTCCAACCTTACCATCTTATCATAGTCCAAGATGGTGACCCCAACAAGACCATCAAAGTTCCTGAGGGCTTTGATTATGAACTCTATAATAGGAACGATATTAATCGGATTCTGGGTCCTAAGGCTTCTTGCATTTCGTTCAAGGACTCTGCTTGTAGGTGCTTTGGCTTCCTTGTTTCCAAAAAGAAGTATATCTTCACTATTGATGATGACTGCTTTGTAAGTCTACTCTCTCAAAGATACGAAATTTTTGCCATTTCTTATTCAATTTCAAGCTCCTGGCTTTGATTTAATTCTCAAATTTGAATTGGTTTCGTTTGGTTGGATGCCATTATAATGATCCCGGTCTAATCTAAGCAAAAATTTGTTATAAAATGGAAGTCTATCGCTTTCTTCATATCGTTACTTGTATCAAGGTTTCTTAATGTTTGTATACTTCATATTTTCTCCTCGTATGCGTATATATCTCTTTTCGATTCTGTTCTTCGCATTGCATGCTTTGGTCTGTGTGACTAAGCCTGTCTAGTGTGGTCAAATAGGTCCAGCATTTAGCAGTGGAATTGGTTTGGTAACAATCAAAATTTAGTCTCCTTATGCATGTGTCTTGGATTGTATTCTCTTACTGATAGGGTGCAGATTTTGTTCG
This sequence comes from Erythroxylum roraimae, assembly GCA_027568915.1. Lineage (NCBI taxonomy): Eukaryota > Viridiplantae > Streptophyta > Magnoliopsida > Malpighiales > Erythroxylaceae > Erythroxylum > Erythroxylum roraimae. The sequence continues at coordinate 24,901,295 of JAOSBL010000006.1, read as the reverse complement.
TGGCTATCCATTCAGTCTTCGAGAAGCTGTCCCAACAGCTGTATCTCATGGCCTTTGGCTCAACATTCCAGATTATGATGCCCCCACCCAGCTTGTCAAGCCCCTTGAGAGGAACACTAGGTGAAAGTACTTTAATGCTACTGCTGGTAATGAGCATTCATTTGTACTAGATGTGTTTAACATTATGCTCCAATTCCAGGTATGTGGATGCAGTAATGACCATACCAAAAGGAGCCTTGTTCCCCATGTGTGGTATGAATCTTGCTTTCAACCGTGAACTGATTGGTCCTGCAATATACTTTGGTATCATGGGTGATGGTCAGCCGATTGTACGATACCATGATATGTGGGCAGGCTGGTGCATCAAGGTGTTTACTCAACATTTTTAAAACGAACTCATTTTTCTTTCAAGTGATAGCTTTCTTATCTGTCATCTATCAAATCATTGTCTATTATAGCTGACAATTTTACTGTGTTAGGTTATTTGTGACCATTTGGGTTTGGGAGTGAAGACAGGATTGCCTTACATCTGGCACAGCAAAGCAAGCAATCCATTTGTGAACCCCAAGAAGGAATACAAGGGAACTATTGGCAAGAGGAGGCGATCCCGTTTTTCCAGTCTGTAATCCTCCCAAAATATTGCAACACTGTGCAAAAGTGCTACATTGAACTATCCAAGCAAGTCAAGTCAAAACTTGGCAAAGTTGATGGCTACTTCAATAAGTTAGCAGATGCCATGCTCACCTGGATTGAAGCATGGGATGAGTTGAACCAAAACTAGGAGTTCCAGTGTAAATGTCCAATATTGAGCAAAAGCAGTTTATCATGAGGTCGGAGATGTAATATGGGCTGGTAGTCCTAGGATTATTTTTTATGAGGTCCTTCTCCTCAGCTTTGGTTTGGAGCTTTGGATTTAATTACTGATTCATGGTTGTGATTCTGTTCATTTTACTATTGAAGAACAATAACAGATGAATTCTGCATTAAAACAGAGTTTATTGTTAGTTACTGAGTTGAGATCTATTGGAGGCCAATTTTCTGTTTTCCTAGTCGTTGATTTTTGGATGGTTTTCTGACCAAAGAGTAGATTCATACTATACAACTATCCTAGAGTAAGGCTCTCAAGCTTGGATATTTTGCAGTGCCTTTCAATTTCAAAGCGCCAATTTATTCTAACCACCATCTTTAGCTTTAAACGCGTGCTTGGCCGGTCAAATGGTGCGGTTGAAAATTGACAGCAAAGCAAAAACAAGCTTTTGAAATGAGTTAATGACACCACTAGCAGGTGTCCTGTCCAAAGCAGGCTTTCATTTAATAAGTTGACTCTTACTTGTTCTTTGCTAATGTCAATCATTGAGCTTTTCCTATGTCTCCGTGTGCATGTCTCAGCAAATGAGACAAGTCCAAGTGTCTTGCATTATATACTTCTAAATTGGTTGAATGGTAAACACGTATAAATTTAAGAAAATCTGTTTAAATTTAAATGCTCCAGATGTCGTCATTTAGACCACTATGGGCGACCGAATATGCTCAAACGAGGATGAACCAATAATAGGGTAACAAGTGGTATGTGAATGTAGAGACAAAATTGCATCTATAAAGAAATGCAATTTAGTTAAATTTGGAGCAGAGGTGACAAGAGGGTCGGCTGGCTCAAAATTTTATAATAGGGTTCAGCTCAAAGTTTAATTGGGTTTAAGGCTCCTTGTCCAAACCCAAGTTTGATGGAATAAGCAAAGCCTAATTAAATATAATTTTAATTTTAAAAAAAAATAACAACGGTTTTTTAAAAAAACAGTTTTTAGTTTGACCAGGTTCAAAAAGCTTAACTCAAGTTCAATCTGAAACTCAAAATTTTCAAAAAGAAAAATAATCTAAAAGTCTAATCAATTCTAATTAAGTCTGTTAAATTCATGTTAGGTCAGACAAACCTTACCAACCTTAATTTCGATCATTCACATTTGACAACTATAGCTTCTCCTTGGAATAGAAGAGTTAAGAATTTGTCTTTGTAAAGATGAATACCTCTCCATTGTTAAATCATCATGCATCCAATAGTCTCCTATTCTTGATCCATGTGTTAGGGAACTGACGAGTGAGGAAGTTGCGATGCATGCAAGGTAACTATTTGGAGTTTTCCTGCCTACATTTCTTAGTCAAAACACATCGTCCTCTCTATGATTACATCATCTTCCATTTATACTTAGGGTGACATTTAAGCCTATTTATTTCCTATTACTCCAAGAATGTTGAGTTCTTTGCTTCTATATCAGGGTTAAGTGTTCATTTTTTTATCCTTTTAAATATCTTATTGTCCCTATTTCTTCCAAGAAACTCAGATATATGGACTATTTGTCCTTGTTGGAATCAATGGAAAGTATAGCTAACTTTTGGCAGAACCGACTTTTGTCTAGTGCTGGTAGGTTGTAGTCGATTATGTCTATATTGAGGAATGTTCATATACGTTGGAGCTCACACCTTGTTCTTCCAAGAAGAGTTATCAAAGAGATTAAGAAGATCATAAGGAACTACTTATAGTCAGGAAAAGCTGAGAATTTAAAAGGGGCCAAAATCAAATGGCAAGATCTATGCCTTCAAAAAGAAGGAGGTGACTGGGATTAGCTTCTTTGCAAGTCTTTAACTCAACTTTACTTGATAAAAGAATATGAAGGCTTTTTAATGACAAAGAAGCTTTTTGGTCGAAATGGATGCATGAATATTATTTACTGGGACTAGTTTTTGGCAGCTAAGAATCACTGGACAACATTCTTAGTGCTTGAATTAGATCCCCAGACTAAGGGATCAACTATATTCTTCTTTCAAGAGTCTGATAGGGAATGGTGAGCAAATTTGGTTCTGGTTTGACAATTGGTGCAATATAGGACCTTTACATATAAGGGAGGACCTGTCTGCTCTCAATATGAGAATTCCCCACAATGCTAAAGTGAGTGACTTAATATTTGAGAGGAATTTGTGTTGTAACTTCATAGGTTCAAGTTGCATCGATGAAAACTTGCCGGCTTACAGTTGAATCTTAATGAAGAGAAAAAAGTTATTTGGGTGAGGGACCCTTCACAAAGGTTCACTAATAAGTCTTACTGTAAATTATTCAGACCAGACTCTCAAAAAGTCTTATGGTTTAATATATTAGTCTCTACCCATAGGGCCTCTTTCACCAGCTGGCCTGTAGTGAGGTAAAGGTTGAAAACCAGGGACAGATGTTATGGCATTATGGCATCTAGGACACTGTTGACACTAGATCTTTCAATGCACTTATTCACAGGCTGTTACTGTATTGTGGGAGAAGAAATGACTAAACATTGTTAAATTGTTCGTGAAACAACAAAAGGTCTAAAACATGATGCTTGTATCTTCAGAATTGCTTTCTTATTCTGCATTTATGCAATTTGGTAAGAAAGGAACAACAGACTCCACAGGAGCTTAGCATTAGACAAGTATAAAATATCAAGTAAGACTTTCTTTTGGATTATGGAAATCTTGCCCGCAAACAAAGCTCACTGAGAAGCTAGCTCTCAGACTTAGATTGTTAGTTGTTACTTCTCGCTTGGTGACTATATAGATTATTGCGTTTAGCTAGTAGACTTCTTATTAGCCAATTTGATGTTTACCCTCAAAAGGGTATGCTCATGATTTCTATACCTTACACTGATGTACAAGCTTTAAGCTTAGTTAATAAAATTCTTTCAATTTCCAAAAAAAAATTTCTAAAAACAAATTTTAACTTAGTTTCTATTTAATTATTATAACATAATCAAGTAAAGTAGTCAAAATAAATTATGTCATATATTTACCAATTAGTCAAATAAAAAATCGTATTAAAACAATTAAGAAAATTTAGTAAAAGCTCTGGTTTAATAATCTTAATACCATACTTTTTATACAATTTAAAACAATAAAAATATTTTTAAAATATAAAATGAAAAGAGACCCACATTTTCTACCTTTGTTAGTATTAGCATAAATCATTCCACCTCTCAAATTTTTGTTATGGTGAAAGATAACAGGATGATGGATCATGATAGATATCCAGGCCCTGTTAAAAAACTATAAGCAAAGTGAGTAATCGAGCATTCCATGTAACTGCATTTTTAATTTAGACATTCGAAACTTGTAGAACATATAAATCTAATGTTTTGGTGAAGAGATATTAATCTATTAGTAATTTTCAAAATCTATTTATGATTTTTTAGTATTAATTCACTAATGTTTTCTACTAGTAGAAAGCATAGTTGAAGTTGACTGGTGGTTCTAATTTGCAATAAGTCCGTTACATCATCGACTGCTAAAAGTGTGAACTGATGCAGATCTTATGTTACAAAGCAGAAAAGGGGGCATAATCAACAAATTAACCTTTCGGGCAACAATTTCTGTGCCATTTTGATTATTTCCTTAGAGGAAAAGAAAAGATTTTGTTTAGAACCAATATGGTCAAGCTTGAGTAAGCCTTTTACAGCTTCTGGGTGGAAAAATGAGACCTAAACTTTATTCTAAGGTTGCTTTTGTGCACTTTCTTGCTTTCTACTACTTTGAAAGATCCCAACATGGATGCCTCCGAAGTTATCAACATACTTCAGAACCGGTTCCTGTGATCATACAATAAATTAGTTGCAAGGTCAAAAATGCCTGTCATCTTTTATAATGTGTTTGCGTGCTTTACTGTAAATAGAATCCATAAAGCATTAAAAAATTAGACCATGGCTAGATGAGGAAAAGTGAACTCATAAGAACAAGTGATTTTGAAGGCTTTTGCCAAGCAAGCAAAAGTGCATCATACACCAATATGATACCACAAAGAACAACAATAGGAAGCTCATAGTAACTCAAGTAATTTCAGTTTTACTTCACGCATTATTAGGTTACTGCAGAATTTGGTTGTCAGCCTACTAACTGCAGCAGTTGCCGATGGACCACAAGCTTGTTAGCCAGTGCCATTGGCTTAAGAATTGCCATCTTAGAACAGAAAATTATACAAGATAAGCATATACTGGTTCCAAACTAAATATGCAAGTCGTTTAAGAATAGAGTCTGCAATTTCGAAATGCAATTTTTTTTTATACCTTAACTCTTGGAGCACTTACGTGATGCGAGGCCAGCCAAAGACCTCATTTTCCTGCTTCACATTCATGGATTTCCTTTGGTGTTCCACTCGCTCTAGCTGCGATGACAGTTGAAATAAGTCCATGGTAGGGCCATTTTCACAGGAAACATGATTTCTGGAATTTATAAAATGCGAGCCTTGGTAAAGTCCATCTGTGACACCAAAGTTCATCGAAACACTACTATCAGATAGGAGAATGGGGTCCAAGGGACTTCCTTCCACAGAACTCACTGTCGATGAGGAGAAGCTATTTGAAGGAGCAATTGCTGAAATCTGTGAGCTGACTCCTACAAGCTTGTCAGATACTGGAACACCAATGTGATGAGAACTTGTACAATGTTTACTTAATGGATAGGCCATATGAGTTCCTAATGAGTTGTTTGAAGAATTATGAGATTGATATGACAGAAGAGAGAGAGCACAACCAGACTTTGTGGTCCCTGAGAATTCGAGGATTGTTGGTGCTGTGTCAAAAGAAGTCAAGTTCTCATTTCCAAAGGAGGTACTCTGGACCAAAGAATGTGAATCAGAATTTTGTCCCCCAAATTCTTGGGAATAATGATTAGTGTTACCACTGAAAACACTTCCTGTTGCAGTATGACATATGTTGTCATGAAAAATGGGAAACATGTTAGCTAATTTATCAGAAGGCAAAATGGGCTTTGAATGCAAATGCCCATTTGTGATGGGAATTACTGATGGTGAATTGAACTCAGTCCTATCTTCAGCTTTGACGCGTCTGCACCATTCATTTGTTAAATATTTTAGAGGATGAAATAGGCCATTGGGAAGTATATCTTGGCAAATAAAAGATGTAGTCGTCAGTGCAGTCCCATGATATTGTCCTCCAAGGAACCCTGCACAAATGTTTAGGCAAATATATGACCATACCAGTTGGCAACAAGACAGTAGTCAACAATTCTGAGGAAAGAAATCTTCAAATGGAAGTGCTGCGCTACCCATGATGAGAAGTTAAGCTTTTAACTAGGAAGTAAAAGATGCCGCATTTGGAAGTTAAGCTTTTAACAGTCTAAGACAAATTACTAGATCAAATGCAAGGAAACTAACATAAGAGAACTGCTCATGCAATACACACATATATGCACGCCGACTGTTATTCTTCCTAATTGAATCTCATACTGGATGAGTACATCAAATTACAGCAAATACTCAAAATTTTAGCACTGTCAAGTGAGGCTAACGATGATGAAGACAAATCAAGAGTTTTTAAACTGTTATTCTTCCTATATGAATCTCACACTGGATGAGTACATCAAATTAAAGCAAATACTCAAAATCTTAGCACTGTCAAGTGAGGCTAATGATGATGAAGACAGATCAAGAGTTTTTAATTTTTCCACCATACATAAAAGGGCTTTTATATTCTCTCCTACCATCCAGTGAGCTGCATACTTTTAAGGACAAGATGTCGTGTAAAGATTGCATTGTATGGTTAATGCCCAAAATGGATAATGAAAATTTTCAGTATCTTGCTTGAACAAATAATAGCAAGTCAGAGTACCCACATACACCAGTAAAGCACTAGACATTAGCCAGATAGAAAAACATGTTCAGAGGGACTTGACTATATCTTTTGAATCCTTTATCTAGATCAAGGTTTGAGTATCTTCTGTAATTCCCACTGGAACTAATACTCACTTACCTACAAAGCGGTTTTAGTACATCTCTTTTACCTAAAACATAATTCTTATATTAGCTTCTAGATAAATGGAGGAGGTCAAACAGGATAAAAATGTTGCATTTGTGCAGAATTAGCACCTTAAGTAATAAGCAATGATCTCTCATCCTAAGTTTTAGCTTGACATAAATCATGTTCAAATAACCTTAAGGAGTCTTTCAGAACAAGATTCAATTTTCCAACCAAATTAAACCTTCTTAAAAGTCGGGAAGCTCAATTAGTAAACACTTGCCATACAAGAAACCAGAGGGACTATGTTAATCCATATGTTCTACCGTTGAATGAATGAAGTGGTCTTCCAGTTCTTCCAGAGTGAATACCAACTTGAGGCTTTCTTCGGCGCTCATTATGGCCTGCAAGGCGTTTACGACAGCTGCGCTTACCATCATCAAATTCAGCCAGCAAATGAAACCTGAGAAATTAAAAGTTAGTATATTTTATAGCGGCTACATGACTCAAAACATTTGAACATCCAAAAGTCTATGTTCAACTTGTAATATTAAATACACCCCCGCAATTGAACTTCAAGAAGGTTAAATTGAGGAAGTCTATAATATATTCAGATTAGAAAATAAAGAACACGTTACTCAAGCTAACTAGAGGTAATAATCCAAATAACTATGATATAACTGTTCAGATGCAGAAGGTTAAAAAAGAAAGGGCAGATGGTAGGATGAGTGATGAAGAAAGGGGTGAACCTCCAATTTGAAAGACGTAGATTGGGGGAATTCAACTTATATAACTTCCAAAATTTTGGTGTTGTAAGTGAAATCCAACAAACCTGCTACATTGTTGACAGAATCTCTGTTCAATTCCATTCACAATGACTTTTGAAGTCTTGGTGTGAGATTCACAAACTTTGTGCCTCTTGTGGTACTCTTTCGAGGAGGTGAGATCCTTGCTACATCCATACACTTGACAATATGCAGCCTGGGAGCTTGCTCGAAGACGCATTCCCTTAGAAGGTGTTAAAGGTGCAGATGACTCGGAGGAAGAAGCAATAGTTGCTCCTACAGGAATTCTGGAATTCGTGGAATCTTTTAGATCACCCAGCCTCCCCAACTTCAAATCAATAAACGAACAATCTCTATTGTTAGAGGTCGTTGTTGAGCTAGAAAACTTGTAAGTGGAGTCATCTTCTAATGAAAGTGCATTTGTTTTAGCCCCAAAAGGGTTCATCATTTTCCTGCAATCAACCTTACTCCTTACAGCATCCTGCGGTGAATCATTACGTACTTTTTCAATACTTGATTCCTAAATTCCCCAAAACCTTTCACTTTGATGAGCGTTGACCTGAAATCAATAATTTTCCAAATGCTGCGTCCAGTTTCCGAACCCCAAACTATCAACGCAATTTGTATACTTTAAGAAGAATTGAGGAATTAAATGTTTCTTTGACTAATTCAACAAAGTTACAGTTTCTGAGATTAAAGGATGAGGACATTTCAATTAATGGAAACTCCCTCTTAACAATTTCTCTGCTCCGAAATGGAAAAACTAAGTTTAACTCGATTTTCTTCAGACTACTGTTTGAAAAATCACGTTGAGCACTATATAGACTAACCATAATTCCACCAAGAAGCTTCTTTGAAGTCTTTAGGAGGATGTTAACCCAGTGTTTGACATATCAAAAGCTTCAAAAGAAGAAGAAAAAAGGGCATCAAAGATTATTCAACACCAATAAATAAAAGAAAAACAGCATATTAGTAAACATCAGACAGATTAAGAACTCGTGTATCTTTAACCAGAAAATTGCGAAGACTCTCTCATCATCAGAAAGGCTAATTCAGGCCAAGGAGATAATGAGCAAAAGCAATGCATGAACAGTACAGGACAGACACCGATAAAGACAGCCATTTAGTGGCCAGAAAGCAATGCTTTAAAAGCTATGCAAATGATATGAGAGAGACAGAGAGAAAGGAGCTTGCTTTACCAGCTTTAGAAAGTAGTGAAATTGTAAATGAGGTGTGAGACAGACCCAACTCACTGAAAATGATTTACTTGTCTCAAACTTCATTGAAACAGAGAAGAAAATCTGTGGCTAAGAGAGACGGAGAAAATGACACTGATATTGGAGATAGAGTCTCTCACCTTCTTTCGCTTTGAACAGTAATGAGGTTAGTCACCGTCTGCCCCCTGCTTCACAAGCAGCCATCATCGTTAACATTAGTTTACCGTACAGGATATGTAGCAAAATGCCTATGGCTTGCATGTGATTATTTAGTTGACAACTTGGAGATAAAGAAACAAAGAATTAACATACTATTCTAACTTCTTGTAGTTCCAACATAACCACCATATGTACAAATTATTTCTGAAAACATGAGTGTTGTAATAATGTCTTTTTGTAGGAAAGCAACGAGAATAATAGTATTAACTTCTTGGATAAGAAGCAAGAAAATCGCAAGAGAATGTTCGGCAGAACATCTAAAACAAGATTTGTAAAGGACAAAGAAAACAACCTAAAACAAATCATTCAAATTCCAAACCACAACGTCGTGTAATGGGAGCAATTGCGGACTGAAGAAGAGACAATACGCAGTCAACGCTCTCAATTATTAGACACTCTCCACATAATGTGAGAAGAAATTCTCACCTATTAGTATTACTACAAAAAACAAACCACACGTGGGCACTGCAACCATCACTGGTTAGCCAATAAATCATACTTGACATGTCAGCTCTGCCGAAAGAAACTTTTTTCGCTGTTTATCGTAAAATTTTAGGCGACTTAAGAGTTGTATAAGGTTGAATCCTATTTAGAGAATCGTTGCATCATGTAGTAACAACGCCAACTCCAATCTTAATATCATAACTGCAGTTGTGAATGTAATTTGTAATTTAAAATTTTAATTACTATTTTTTATCGGTTACACATTCAAATCTACGAAAAGGGGGGAAAAAAATTACGGCAAAAGCACGAGTATACGCAACCGTAGTAATTAAAGAGCAGTGATAGAATATAGAAGAAGCTATGGCGATGTGTTTGTACGGAAAGAAGACGCCGGCGATGACAAACTGCGATGGTGTACGTTGCAGTGGCTTTTCCGTACATTCTTGGGCCACAAGCTGGAGAAGAAAAGAGGAAGACGGGAGGCGACGGAAGACTATGTAGCTTCGTTTGTTTAGGTACAAATTACATTGTGAGAGAAAGAAGTAGACAATAGAGGAGTGCTGATCCCCTGTCCAAATTATCCAGTACCAACCCTGTCCAAGTGGATCTTAGCCATCCACTTGTGTGGGAC
>JAOSBL010000006.1:24814365-24828284 GCA_027568915.1 Erythroxylum roraimae | reverse complement strand
TTGACAAGAGCCTTCTCCCGGCTGTCCGCTTGTGGCATATGAGCTCCAAAATGGACTCATTCTGTTCATGGGGTAAAATTCAGTTTCCTCATTCTGTTTCATGGAACCCTCGAGCCGTTTGTTGTGCATTATATATTTGAACTGTTAAGTATAACGCATATTGAGTGTTATATGTTATAAGTTGATTTGTGAATTGAAATAAATGTGATGAATGTGTAAATTGCTTGAATATAGAGTGCTAGAATTGCTGGATATATATACATACATACGCTTGAATTTGTGCTAGTTACCGATGGCTATAAATATATCAGCCACTGAGCTGTGTAGCTCAATCCATTATTTTTTCCTCCTCAAGTGCGACTCAAGATGACAGTTGACCCTTGCAAGGCATCGAAAAACTCCGCAATAGTTAGAGATCTTTGTACTAAGTTAGTGACTATTTTGGATAGCTTATTAAGCATATCAACATTGAGCATCATTATGTATTTTGTTTCAAGCTTTGGTATGTATAATGTTGTGTAAGTAAAGTTTGATCGAACTCATGGGATTTGTAATGGTATGAAGAATTGAAGTTTCATTTGTGTATGAGTATGCTTAGCTTGATGTTAGATGTGAATGTATAAGTTTGTTTTGAATGGTTGAATGTTGGATGTCGAATTTCTGATTTCTGATTTTGGGACTTTCGCCGTGGCGAAGCTAGTGGTCGTCGCGGCGAACTTCCATTGGTTCACCGCGGCGAACCCATATGTTGTCGCTGCGAACGCCTCTTTTTGCGACTTCACTGCGGCGAGGAATGGCTTATGCCGCAGCAAACTCCTTTTGCTGCCACGCTGGGATTGCATTCCTTTTCTCTTTTATCTCATACGACTGTCCCGACGGGTCACCCCGGGTTCAGCCTTGGGGGTCGGAACTCGGGCCTAACGTTCTTCGGTATCAGGAACCGATTGTTGGGCTCCGGAAACAGGGTCCAGCAATAGGAGTTAATGATTATGGTTTGATTGGGTTGCTTTTGTCTTGAATTTTGGTTTGATGGATTATAATTAGTAACTTGGAATTTATTTATTACAATTGGGGAAATTTTGATGAATTAAAATGTACATTTGAACTAGGAAAATTGTCAAATGGCAAGACAAGTTTATACATGAAAAGTGTGGATGACTAAGCCTATACATTGAGTGACTGTGGCATAAGTAAATAAGAGACAAATGGCAGTAAAGTTGAATGACATTTGGCATGGATAATTAAATGATAAATGAAAGCAATGATAAAGTGACAAATGCACTAAGTAATTAAGTGACATTTGGCAGCATATATATAGGACAAGTGGATTACATGCATTGGTGACAAATGCCATGTTGAGATAGTGACACCTAGCAACTTATGTGTTAAGCTACTGTAGGGATAGTTTTTGCAGCCTTCATTCTTCCTCACCACCGAATCATCCACCCTCCCTTGGCTCTGAATTTTGCTTCAATTTTGTGCACTTTCACTCCAAACTCTTTATCAAATATTGCAGCAAGAAAGCTACATCATGCTATCTTCTATGTTATCGTCTTCTTGGTGTTAAGATCATCCTACTTCCACCTTGATTTTGGAATTGTGCTTGTTTGCATGGAAGGTTAGATCGGCTTGTTCATTGAGGTAGGAATTTGAGTTAAACATGTAAGTGGAATTCTAAACTTGATGGCATGTAGTAATACAAATTCTATAATGATTGAATTGGGATAGAATACTATTGTGTTGATGATAAAATGAGTTCTGGAAAAATGAAGCTTGTATGATAGATTCTGGTTTGGTTTTTGATGCATAAAAGGCAATAGTTTGTGAGCTGCCAAATGAATGATTTTGAATTGGAATTGGATATGGAATTGATGAGGAATTGAAGTATAATTAAGGTATAATTGAGGTGTAATTAATAGACTATGATGAAGGTGAATTGAATTGGGTATGAAGGTGTTAAAATCTGGAAACAAATTGAAGGCAATTGGATAGTGAACCTTCGGTTCACTTATCCCACGATCGTGGACAGCTGCTAGCTCCTTCCCACGATCATGGGCAATGCTTGAAAAGAAGAAAACTTTTGTTTGTGTGATTGTTGAACCGCATAAGGATAAGACACTTTACAATGGTGTGTTTGAACTTGATTAAGGTTTGAAATGAACCTAGTTTGATGTTGGATTAATTGGTTAAAGGTTGAATAAGTTTTAGATTGTTAATTGAGGTGATAACTTAAGGATTATTTGATATCAATGTATCTAATTTTGGAATTTATGAGTTGTTAAAGGGATGAAGGTCACAAATGTGATCCCACGGATATAAGTAATGTAAATTGGATATGAATGTTTGAGAATTAGGAATTTGTGTGAACATATATAATGTGTAATTACGTAATGCTATCATTGATGCATTATTGCAAATGCTTAAATTTATAAGGCATATTGAATTTGTTCGGGTATGAATGAATGCACTCAATTTGAGCATAAAGAAATAAATTCATACGTTATGAATTATTTCTCTTATATGTTATTCTGAAATGTGATATGTTTTGCTTTAAACCTGCCAAGTCCTAGTTGTGGGTAAATAGACATGCCTAGAAGGGCCTGCAGCTGCTTCTGTTCCTAGAGACTACGGTGTCTTCTGTACTTAGACACTACAGTGTCTTCTGTTTTAAAGACCTAAGTCTTTTCTGTTTCTGTTGATACCAATCATAGGTATCTTCTATTCTATCCCGTTACCCACTTTTGAAAAGGATAAGCAGGCAATTCTGCATGTGTTTTGATATTTGTTCTGTTATGATCTGTTCTGATGCATTATATCATGGTCTGATACAATTATGTTATATTCTAATATAATAATGTTCTGTTCTGTTCTGATGGAATTAATAATCGGATTATTCTATAACGTGGATAATCAAAGATTGCTTGGGATATAACATGATTTAGTGCATGTAACTATTACATGACTGTTGAAAGTTGTGAGATCCCACATCGGTTGGAGAGGGGAACAAAATACACCTTATAAGGGTATGGATATCTCTCCCTTATAGATGCGTTTTCTATGGCCTAATGCACCGGATCCCATCAGAACTCTGAGATTAAATGTACTTAGGAGAGAGTAGTTTTAGGATGGGTGACCTCTTAGGAAGGCCTCGGGAAAAGCAAAACTGTGAGGGCTTGGCTGGGCCAAGGCACAAAGCGGACAATATCTGTAAGCGGGTGATCTGAAATGTTACAAAAGTAGTTATCATCTTATATCTTGTTTATTTTATTTTCCCACTAAGCTATATGCTTAGCATGATGGTTTTTCCTCCATGTAGGTCTTGATAATGATAAAAAGGTTTAAGGTTGGGATAATTGCAATGGCCAAAGAAGGACGTGTTATGTTTTGGAAGATGTTATGTTTAAACTTTTGAGTGGTATTTAAAATTATGAGATATATTTGTATTTTGTGTAAATGGTTTGTAATAACTATAATACAGGATGGATTATAATTTAAGGCATGTATCTGATAAATGCAAATTCGTAAATTATGATTTGTTTATAACTCAACATTCGAATAAAATGTGAAGTATGTTGCCTTATTTTTAGAATTTGCTGGAATATCTTGATATGTTCTAGGTTTGATTTGTGTGGTATCCATATATCCTCTTAGGGGTATTAGGGTGTTACAAAATGCCCTTGATATATAACTCAAATTAACTCTTAAACTAACTCGAATTAATTAAAATCAACTTAAGTTAATAATTTCTAATAAATTAGTAAGAGCTAGGTTGAATCAACATATAAGTAGCATTTGATTGATCATAGTATGATATTCATGTTGCATGTACTTCATCATTATTTTTAACTAAAGTCTAATAAAAATGTTTTTTTTTGAAAAATTGAAAATCATTTTTTATAATTTTTTAAAAATCTCTTATAATATAAGGAAGCTCCATATATTTTACTATATTATTTATTATCACATAATATACAAGATGTTGAAATAAATATATATTTATAAAATTAATTCATCTCTTTCAGTTAGTATTTTATTATTTATAGTAATATAATATAATTATATTAATATTAACAATGAAATAAGTTTTATTTTTACTTAAAATATATTTAAAATAGAAGATAAAAAATGACACATGATGGCCCTTTAAGCGTTACTTTAGTCATATGTTTAAGGATGGCAAAAAGCTTATGCCTAGCCTAGCTGGATCTGAAGTCAACAGAGTTGACTTGATCCAAGTTGAGTAAGTCTCGAAGTTGAGTTTGAATTTTTTTTTCCTAAATCAAGTTTAGTTGGGCTTGAATAATTAAAATTTTAAAAATGATTCTTCTAGAATTAGCAATCATCTATGAAGATATGTTATTATGTATTCAATTTTATTATTCCATTAGGGTCAAACATTTGAAGTTCTAACTTTCCATTAAAAAATGGCCATCGTTTTATGTATTTAAACAAAATGACATTGTTTTGTGTATTAATAAATCAAAAAGAAAGAAAAAAAACTTAAACTCGTGTCTATAACTATTCCCCCTGGCCATTAACAACTGTAACATCATAATCAACACTCCTATAATCTCTTCTTCAAAGTTTTCCTTCTCTCTACGCCCAATCAGTGTTTATGCTTTTGCTTTCCTTCTCCTAAACAAATACAACAATACTCCTGTAATCTCCCTTTCTTCTAAATTTTCCTCCTTTCCACCACCATTAAATATTCTTTACACGTATAATTACAAGTATGTTTTAAAGTAACAAACCCTTAATCAATAACAATTCTAGTGTTAGAAAAGTTGTTGTCTACTTTTTGTAATGGTCAAATGTGAAAATTCTCACCTTTTGATTATGTCTTTAGGATCTTTCATGATGACCATCACCACAGACACAGTGTCACCATTTCTCAATTGGGTTTTTGACTCAATGAGTATTTCTCGCCTCAAGTTCTTTAATTGACCATTAATATGGTTTTTCCACACCCAAGCCAACTTCCATGCCATTCCCTATTCTTTCCATGCCCAAACTAATGATCACATCCTTTAAGTTCTTGAATAATGAGTTGTAGTTCAAGTTTTTTAAACTGTAAGTTTATATATATTTTGCTCCACTTTTTACGATAAATGATGCTCTGGCTAGTAAGAACGTATTTGCCTCTATCTATTTGGTAAAATGAGCTTTATTTATCAAATATCTATCATCAAATTGTTCAAACAATTATCAATAAATTGTTTCTAAAAACATTTATTTTAGTATTTTCAAGCTTAATTGGATTAGCCCAATTGGATTTTGAACTATTAAAGCTTGATTAGGCTCGAACTCAAGCAGAATGGTTTGAGTTTGATCAGGTTTCAAACTACTTAAAGCTCAATCAAGCTTAAGCTGAGGTCGAATAGCCTGAGTTCAATTAAGATTTAAGTCGAGTTCGGGCCAAAAATAATTTTGAACTACAGTCTAGGCCCAATCTGACCTATTATCATCTCTATATATGTACATATTTCTAAGGCTTGTTACCACAATAATAAGCAGCACGTATTTGAATTAAGCTTAATAGATACTGAAAATTTTGAATTCACTATTACATTAAAGCAAGTTAGTCTAATATGTCTCACCTACACAAATTTATAAAACTAAATTAAATTTCCTAAATATATCATTTAAAATTTGCCACCTTACTTTTGTTCTTACAAGAATAAATTTCATTTTTAAAAACAAGATTAAAATTTAATGACGTTACTAAGTTAGAATAAATATGTTTTTTATTAAATTGATCATAATTCTCTATAAATTAAAAGCATATATTTGTCCAAATAAGAATTACATGTTAGATAATGTTTTCCTTGATTTAGTATAATAATATATTTCCAATAAGCTAAGCTCTTCCTTGATTTAGTATAATAATATATTTCGAATAAGCTAAGCTCCTACTTCATCTAGTTCTTTTAGATACTAGATCTTATTAAGAATCTTTTATTTTTTATTACGTTCAAATTATGATAATATCTTATATGCCTCCTAAATTCCTAATATAAGTGATAAATATAGTCTAATAACTTGGAAATGATGATGTTTGAAAATGGTTTATAGATATTAGAAATAAATAAAAGTACAAATTAGACCCTAACGTTTTTAACAAAACACAAGTTGAACCTTAATATTTCATGGCATTCAAAATAAGCTCTAACATTTATAAAAATGTTCAAAATAAATCTTGAGCGACTAATAAATTAGACGAAGTTAAGTATTTGTCTGTTATTATTTAAATATTTTTATCTCACACTCAGTCTCTATTATGCCATGTGGCATCCATGTAGCACAATGAGGCCCAAGTGTCATAATTAAGTTAAAATAATATTTTTTTTATTTTATTCTCTAATTAAAGCATAATTAAAATAATTTAATTATAATTGACCTTCATTATCATGATTAAAGTAATTATAATCTAATGAAATAAATTCCCAATCAAATTTACAATTAACCATAATCCTAATTAAATTAATTTAAATCTAATCCCAATTTTTTTTCCAATTTTGCCGCCATCTAAATATCATCCTTAATCTAATTTGTAATAGACCATAATCTTAATTTCTCCTAGTGTTGACAGTCGTCTTAAGCTTGATGTCCTCTCCTTTATATAAGAGATATCATTGGCATCTTCTTCTTCTTACAAGAGATATCATTGGCATCTTCTCCTTTGTCGATGTGAAAGAGCCAAAAGCTTTTGTTGTGTTTGTGGTTGGCTTGATTTGTTTATAACTTAAAGCTTGGCATCTTCTATTGTGTTACCTATTCCTACTAATTTGTTTATTTATTTATAGCATAGAGACAAAATTATGGTAATCCCTACTATTTATCTCTAATTATAAAATTAAGCATGAATGTGGTCTTTGATGCACATATTATGTCTGCATCGTGTCTGGACAATATTTGGTCCCAAGCATTTAAATAAATTCCTGTTTTGGTCCCTATTATGTTTACATCATATTATGGTACAAATTTTGCTTCATATTTAATATATATCTACCATTTTTTAAAGAAAAAGTTGTAATTTAATATTTTGACTTGTGTTTTCTATGTTACATTATGATTTCGTATATTATGTTTTCAAGTAACATTATGAAATGACATCAAAATTTTATTGTGCTTGATCTATCTAGCTTGTCTTGTAACTTACTAAGCATGTTGCTTCTCATTAGTGAGGATAAATTTGCTTTTCATAAGTACTCAGTATTCATATGAATGTAAATGTATATGATTTTTTGATACCAAGATTGAGGTGCTTGACTTATAGAATTTTAATGATGAATAAAAAGTGATCTTTTACATTTTTAGGACTTAAATGTAAAATATTTAGAGTTTTAAGTCAGTGTCCTCTAAAACTTATTTAAACTCAATATTCTCTATAATTGATTTAAGTTAATGATGAATAAAAGGAGATCTTTTGTATTTTAAGAATTGATCTTTTGTATGAATAATTCTATCAACTTTTGATCTTTTTTAAGGTACATACAATGATTAGACTAATATAAGTATAATAAATTGTTTCATAATTATAGAAAATGAATATGATGTACTTAAAATTTTCTTTGTCATCTCTTGTTCTCACAATTAGTATGATTTTTTCATTCTCTTTATGTTATGAATAAGTAGGTTTATTTGAGATAAAAATTTCTTAAAAAGTAGGTTATGTATGTTTATTTAGCTTTAGATCAAAATACCTTCTAATCTATAAGTTCAAATTTAAGGCTATTATTATACAATGAACACAAACCAAACATACAAAATCTACTACTTATATACAAACATAAACTGGGGCAGCTACCCTCCCTCTCTATTTCACATCATCCTTTACTATTGCCCCAAGCTAGCTTTGAAGACCATAATTATATCTAGATAAGGCTTCCTTCAAGAAAGTTTACCAACTGGACCTATAAAGAACTACTATGGCCTATAGGCATTAAGGTTCTAGGCACCCCATTGTCTAGCATAAGTCCCTACTACCAAAGATCTCCTTCCTTATATGGTTAGCCCTAATGAATGGATTTCCTACTAAGGACATGATCAACTTCCTTAATATATAAGACAGTTGCCTTCTAGACAAAGCCAAAAGGGAAACCAATTCCCACCTTTTTTCGAGTGCTATTACTCAAGCTGGGTTTAACATAGGGTACAATAATCCATCAACATGAGGAGAAGATTTTACAGCTTTCCCTCTATGTTTAATTAGTTAAAATTAGAAAAAATATCCCTAATTAAAGAGAAAGGGGATAGCACAGTACATTGGGGCACATGGATATACAAATTATGGACTAAAAGAAATAATAGGTACTTCAACAATATGAAAAACCAAAGAAAATATTCTATCTAGACATTAAGCAGTGGAGCAGGAAGTAACTCACCATCTAATAGTTAAGTCGTTAGATTTTTACAACTTCCTGTCCTTGCATTGATTAGAGAAATCAGACCTCTCTTTAGGAACAATTCCCTAGCTCATTCATGTCCAGCGATGAATGCCTCATTTACATCCTACTTTGCAATAAAAAGATCTCTACAATTGTTTTAATCACATTCGCTGAGAAACCAATTTCAAAAGCCATAAAATTTCCCAATTGAATATGCGCAAATCTTTAAACAATGTCATGTTATCAGCTCACTTATTTTGTCTAATATGTAGTAGCCTTAGTTATCAGGTCCATATGGACTTGCTTATATACTCAACTTATAATACTCTTTATTAATCCTATTCTCATTTAACTTTTGAAAAAAAGAACACAAAATCCATAATTCTTATTGTAAACACAAGCAAATTCAAATATGTTAAAATGATCATTTTTATGTTAGATTTATTAAGATAAAAAGAAGCAATATAAAATGACATTTCTTTTGTCAATTGTGGAAGTGTACAATTTTTGCAATTGTGGTAGTGTGTAAGTTACACGGATATAGAATATGCTTTGACATTGAGAATTCATAACATGGAGTTATGTTACTTTTAATATTTTCTAATGATTATAAACAAGTTTAAAATGGCTCAATATAAAGGAATAAGTTTATTTTATAGTATGAAGTTTATATTAGAACCCAAGTTCAAATATGTTGACCGAGATTTTTCTATACTTAAAAATGTTGACCTTAATTATATTAGTTATAACCAAATAAATGAGCTAAGAAAGGATTTAGGATACCTTTAAGTTGACTGAGTGTATTATAAGGCATTCGGTTTCAACTTCAGTGAGTCATTTAAGACCTATTTATTCAAACAAAGGTTTTAGTAGGCTTATAACCTATGAAAATTCATGGAATGGTTGATGTGTATATCACCCCTAAGTTGAACAGATCAATCCATACACTTGATATATTACCTATAACTAGAGGAGAGGAGCTCAATTGAGAGGATGGAGAGAGTAGTGGTGAAAAAGAAAGCAATGGTGTTAGGGTGGATTATGTTACTAAAGATGTGAAAGTAAAAGCTAATGAAAAAAATAATGAGAGGGGTGATGAACAAGTTAGTGATGTACAAGTTGATTTTCAAGTAGAAATTTCTAATTATAATCAACCTAGAAAAATTGATTCATCAAATTATAGTGGTTTTATTAGCAGTGAAGAATATCCAAGTAGAGAGGAGCTAGGTTAATCATTACAAAGTCCAAGTAGAAGTATGCCCGCACCGTAGTGGAGATTAGGAATGGAGTTTTGTAATATAAAAGAATTCAAAGATGTTGTGGATTGCACAATGAAAACAATATATAATGTTAGGTTGAAAATGAGTGAAAGCAATAAGATCATGGTTGGATGTATTGAGGAATGCCCGTGGGAGTTATATATTGGATATGACAAGAACAAAAACAGTTTCCAAAATGAAGACATGCTAACATGATCATATTTATTTCATACTGAAAAACCAAATTGGTTATTACTAATTTCCTAATAGAACATTTTAAGGATAGGATTCTCGATAAGTATAGTATCTCTACAATAAAAATGGTTGAAAAATGTAGAGAGAATAACATATTTATTAACTTATGAATGTGTAGAGTAGTGAAGAGGAGACTGAGAAAAGAGAGGGAAACAAATATTATTAGTGAACATGCCAAGTTGCAAGATATATACATTAATTGAACTTCAATAATCTTAACTCAACATTGGAGTTACAACTGGTAAGGAATCAAAAGATATCTTTGCTACAGGTAATGAAATTATATTTTAGGATAACAAATATAATAATAGAAAATTGATTTCATACTTCATTTTCTTTTATTACAGTTCAAAAGATTACATTTTCTTTGATTTCATGAAAATAACTTTCTTAAGATAGAGTTATAAAGCTAATTGTTGAGTATAGTAGGAAGGGATGGAGATGGAGTGATGAAAATTATATTTTAGGATAAAAAATATAGTAGTGCAAGATTGATTTCATACTTCATTTTCTTTTATTGCAGTTTAAAAGGTTATACATTTGCTTTGATTTCATGAAAATAAGATGGAGATATTTAAAACCTATTTTTACGATAGATGGTTGCTTTCTTAAGACAGAGTTCCAAAGTCAATTATTGAGTATAGTAGGAAGGGATAGAGGTGAAGGAATATATCCATTAGCATGTGGTATTATAAAGGTATATAACACAAATTCTTGGAGTTGTTTTATGAATCTACTAAAATATGACTTGGAATTGGATAATGGTAAAGGAGTTCGAGTCATCTCTGATATTCAAAAGATAACATAACCTTTATATAATTATAATTAATCTTTAACTTTTTTGTAAAGTTTAACTTAACTTTTCTTAAATTTTTATGGGGATTGATTAGAGCAGTAGAAGGATGTGTTATTGGCATAAATTTTTAGCTATATGTATATGTGTTTGCCACTATTTTATACGAATTCCAAATATATTACTAATATTCATATGTTTGTCACTTTTTATTAATGAATTTAAATGTCTAATAATCAATGATAGGGAATCATTACATTCAATAGGTAACTCAAATATATAGTTCAATAGAAGTTCAAGTGCACAATCTTGCATTCATTAGAATTCAAGTTTAGAATTTAATATTGCAATTTAATGTCATTTCTAACAACATATTCAAAAATAACATTCACCATAAGCATAACAAATCATATTAGAATTCTTATTATCATAAAATTTCAACTTTTTTTCTCTTTTTCTAACAAATTAATTTCTTGCTTTATATGCTTAATATGATCCTCACTCTCCTTGGTTGTGATTGTTTCAGTAGTGCTTGCTTTGATCACCTTCTTTAACATGCATACTTCTTTTCTTAATTTATAAATAACTTTAATAGCTCTCTCATTAAATTTGACATCCTACTGCTTAAAAACAATCATACCTCCATACTTGAAATAAAAATTAATTCATCATATAAACATTATACACAAGATTTTTTTTTTACTAACTACAAATAAAAACTCATTGGATAATTATGGCATCCATAAAACCTCTTCCTTAGATTATGATCACTCCACAAAGTTTTTAGTGGAGCATATAACCCATAATAGCAAACAATATTATTAGCATTTAAATTTAATTTTATATTAGTATATGATGGAGATTCCATAATTTTATAAGCTCTCAATTTAATTATTACATATATAATAGTATGAGATGGAGATTCCATATATTTAAAGCTCTCAATTTAATTATTGCATATATAATATTGTATAGTCTTAAAATCCACAATATCTAATCCCATTATTCTACTAGCAAAAATAAGCATGTTTTAAAAACTTTGGATTGAAAAATGAATATTGTAAAAGAAGAGCAATAACTATTCAATGGAAGGCGCCAACAAGCATAAGTACCTTTGAATATTGCAATATATTTATAAGAATAATTTTGCAAATTTTTTGGCTCAAATCAAATTATAAATCTAGCATTTTCCCCTACATCCATTCCCATGAAACCAAAATGCACAATAGAGTTTAATAGTATTAAACATACACTCTCAATATAATATAATGCATTTATTGAAACAAGTGTTTTGATATCTCAAAAACCTACATAAAAGTAAAATGATAAATTAGTCTTTTGTATTTATCTCTTAATTATTTTGTATTTATCTCTTAGTTATTTGTAGTTATCTCTTGTATTTATCACTTATAGCCTGTGTATTTATCTCATGTATATCGTTATAATAAATATAGTGGCCATCCCATATCAGGGTAAGCCTATTATTTCTCTTCAATCTTTATGGTATCAGAGCTGTGAAATTAAAATGGCAGCAATTCATTCTTCCTCCTCCTCCTCCTCTTCATCTAACTCTTCTTCAACCACACCTGACCTCTCACACCTTGTTGTCTCCTCTTTCTTTCCTTCCCCACAAATTATTTTCTCTGTTAGCAGCATCAAAAATCACATACTAGAAACTCTAGATTTCACCAATTTCCTACTGTGGAAAACTCTTTTTCTTAATGTTCTCAGTTTTCATCAAGTAAGCAAAGATGTCTAAGGGTCTGAATCACCTTCGTCTCCCTTTATTATCAATTCTGAAGGTGCCATGGCTGCTAATCCTCAGTATACAAATTGGATGCAAGTTGATTATGTTGTTCTGTCTTGGATTCATACAATTGTATAGCTTGAAATTCTCAAACATATTATTCAACCTGGGAAAACCTTATCTGTTGGACACCATTTTCAGAACCCAACTCTTAAACAAAATACCGTCATACTTGAGCGTGGTTCCTTGTAATCTCTTCTTGCTCTGATACTAACTATGTTGGGCACCGATTCCGGAACCCAACCTTTTACTCAAACGAATCATACCTTTTCTTGCTCTAAATCAATGTAAACATACATACATAACTGAATTACTTACATCTATCATTTCATTATCATTACTACAACAAAGTTTGAAAATACTTTGTTTACAAAATCAAAAGCCATATCATTGGCTTATTACAAAAATACAAAAAATAGCAACTATAGCAATTCCCTTAGGCTCTTGAATACTTGATCTTCTAGCTAGAACCTGAGGATGGGACAGAGAGGGGGGTGAGCTTGACAGCTCGTGGGAACAGTTTATAACAAAAGAATAAGCAAAAACCTTGAAAACTTTTCTTGTCTTAGAAAACTTTCTTTGAGTTCAAAATCACATAATTCATTGGCTTTCAGCTAAAACATTTATAACTTATATTCAATGTAGAAACTCATGTGTATGCAAATCATGAATGCTTCACTCATATCAACTTGTCATAAATCACATAAGCACATCAAAATGGCTTGGGTGGATCCAAAACAGAATGTACTATATATTTCTCCTAAGGGTCCTATGTAGCCGTGAACTTATGGGAGTCCATGAAGGAGCTCCATGCCACTAGCGGGCAGGCGGGAGAAGTCTTTCTTGGGTCAACGTGCACGTGACTTAACTTAAGGGACCACCACAAACCCACATAACATATATTTCTTGACTTGTGAACTTGTTTCCCAAAATGACACTTTTCTTGAAAACTTGCTTATCATATACTTGACGTATATCTTGAAAACCATTCTTGAAAACATGATTTCATAAACATGCATCTTTTTCAAAAATATCACTTTCATGGTCGTTTCCTTTTGAAAATCATCACTCAAATCATGTAACAAACATATAGCAAATTTCACAACTTATTCATGAATAATAATGCAGCACTTATGATGCAAATGAAATCAGAAAATTTCTTTAATTCAAAGAAAACAGTAGTGGCTTATAGATTTTATCATAAACATGTACCCACCTTGATTTCCTTGCTTATAGACTTGACTTTGCTCAAAAGCTTCTTTTCTTGTTCCTCTTGCCTCTCTTAATCCCTTTATACAATAACAAAAATCCCACTTAATAGGGTTTTCAATTGAAAATTCATCAAAGCACAAACATTAAATTTGGTTCTAAAATACTTAAACCCAAAGGATTCAAAATGATCTTACCTTCATTCTTCA
>JAOSBL010000006.1:24788341-24801199 GCA_027568915.1 Erythroxylum roraimae | reverse complement strand
GACGCTCAAGTTAGTGTTTTTGTGAGGGTTTTGATAACTGAGAACAGAGACAAGTAGGGTTTGCTGTTTCGTACCTGTTTCAAGGTGAAATAGTACCTTATATAGGAAATTGCTGCTAGGTTTAGGTCATTGTCTGTAAATGGGCCGATCGGCCCACATTGTGTTTCGGATCTGGGCCCGGGCCTAGTAAGGCCGACCCGACCAGAATTAAATGTTTGATATTTTAAAATTTATTTCACAAGCAACTACTTTAAAAATATTAAATATATGTATTCTAAATAAAACCTATTTACTAAATAAAAATAAAATAAAATAATTGAATTAGTTTATTCATAATTTTTATTCATAATTAATATTAAATAGTATATAAATCCAACTGCTATTTTGTTAATAGTAAATAAAATACTATAAAACATGAAAATATAAAATAAAACTAATTTTTATGATTTTTATAAATCATAATAACTAAAAGAAAAATGAAATTGGAATAGAAAGCATGAAGACAGCTAAATAAAATTTAAAATAAAAAATAGAAAACCAAAAGCTTGCAATAAAATTAGAGAATAAGGTTATGGTCGGTTTTATTTGGAAAAACAGAAACAAAAAATGTACGAAGTGATGGGTGAGGTTCATTAACCCGCGAATCTATCAAGCGAAGCCCTAACATGTGTATAATAATTATCATGTATTGAATACAGAAATTGAAAAAACAAAACAAACTTAGCACCCATCATAATTCCCAAGAAGTTAGTTGCTCAAATTTTAATATTAATCAGATTGAATCATATTTAGGACGAGAAAGGTCAAAACACCAACAGTTTGTCCGTACATATCACTCGTACGAACGATATATAGCAGCTTGTGGTTTGGATTGTGGACACAAGACAAACGCAGCATCCTCGACCAACGGAAGCACGACAACGCATTTGACGAAACCACCCTTGTTTTCCAAAACCACTAATTTCCCAAATCAAAACCACTCGCCTCATCCCAAAGCAGTTTCAAGATTTTCCATATTTATATCTGTCTTAACTCTTTCAGCCCGCTTCTCTCTGCGTATATCTATGTATATTTGCCTCCGTATAATATTAATATCCTAAGCACAGAAAAGCGATACCCTTTCTCTTCTCCACGAAATAAATATTCACATGGAGAAAGGGAGTAATACCAACACACGCACATAGAGAAAGCAGCAAAGTCTCTCTCTCTCTCTTTCTCTATCTTTCTCTGCAGATAAAGTTTGTTCCTTTCTTGCTTTTCCTGTTTCTGTTCTACACATTCTTTATGGGTTTAGATTGTTTTATAGTATTGAACTGTGTGGTGAATTCTTTTTATTGCTAAAGAAGGAAAGGGGGGAGCTTGCAAGGGCTAACTAGCTATGGGGAGGGGTAGGGTTCAGTTGAAGAGAATCGAGAACAAGATCAATAGGCAAGTGACGTTTTCAAAGAGAAGATCGGGGTTGTTGAAAAAAGCCCATGAGATCTCTGTGCTTTGTGATGCTGAGGTGGCTTTGATCGTCTTCTCAAGCAAAGGGAAGCTCTCTGAATACTCTACTGATTCCTGGTTAGTAAATCAATAATTCTGTCTACCTGTCTCTTACTTAACTCTGTGTTGTGTGAAGAAATCTTTTTACTTCTTGTTAATTTCCTTTAAATTTTGATAAAGACTGCAGAAGAAGGTCCTTGTTTGTTCGAAATTGATCTTTTCCGTTCTCCCTTTTTTGGTTACCTGTTGTTTCTACTTCTTATCAGCTGGTGATAGTGTGAACGAGGAATGCATATTCTAACGTTAGATTTGTTTGAAGAAAAATATATATAGACACGTGTAACAAGGAATGAACATTTTCCATTTGGCAATATCATTTCTTATTCCATGCACAGAAACCATGAAACAGCATGTTAAACGAGAGAGAGAGAGAGAGAGGTTGCAGAATTGGGAAAGGATTAAATTTCCAAGGAAGCTTGAGGCTGTGTAAATTCTATTTCAGGTGTGTCATGGCTGAGATTTTCTTGCACCACAGGAGACACCGACCCGGTCAATAGTCTAAACTAGTTATGGAAGTATTAATAGATCGTTTTTCATCCTCCATCTTTTACAAAAACTACTTTTGCAGAATGCTTTGTTACTATAAATGGAGAGGGTGGATTTCCTAAATGTATGGACAAAATCTTATTGTTGAGGAGGCTTCAACTAGGGGACTTCTGTCCTTAAACTAGCCAGTCGTCATTTCCTACCTGCCCTAGCCCCTCTCTCAAATCTCAGTTCACCTTCGAAACGCTATACTGGACATATTAGAATCGTATTGTTGATGTCAAAAAACTTACCATAGTTGATCTGTTGCTTCTAGTGCACTAAATGTCTCATATACGACAACTAGGTATGTGCGTTCTTAACTGCTGGGCTAAGACAACTTTTGCTGTTCGTGAATGTAGAAAGATCTTTGTCTAATTATGGGGACCATAGTAGTAAATTCATATTCAGGAGGAACTTGTCTTGTCTTTGTATACAACCCTTTTATCGGTTTAGATGTACTCTGGCACTGGCACATTATACAGACACTGTTTCCTTGCCTCCTTTTGTGTGCCGAAGTGCTCCCTAAAATGTAAACAACACTTGTCACAACATCGAGAACAGAAGAAAAACGAATGGTTGCATCCAAATATTCTCGTTCGTAATAAATTAGGATCTTTAAACTCATTCCATGCATGTCTGATTATTTTCATAAGGATTTTTACTGTTAATCAAGCTTCTAGGGCTTAGGTTCTTGGTAGGGAACGAGTACTATATGTCATTGGCCAACATATGAAACATTCAGACTTAACGGGCACTGCACTCGATGCACTGGTACACTCCACTTTATCTCTCTCTACAATTTAATTTGTACTTCAAAGTTTTAGATTAAACAAAAGAAGAAGGCAACCGTTCTGAGTTGTCGTGATTCTGCATTCCACTTGAGTAGACATTGGATGTCGCTCAATTCATATTCTAACCCTTTGTTCTACACTAACACGATAAATCCCAATAATTTTTAATTGAGTTCCAAATCACCAAGATGCTATAGCTTTTGATCGTGGAAATGCGTAGACTACTTCTTCTTCTTCCATGATCAATCAACTCTAGAATTTCTTCTATTAAATTTCTGCTTTTAGGTAATGAGAGGATACATATCAATTTGAATCATCAAACATTTTTAATTCGGTTGAAACCCTTTTTGTACTAATTACTAGATTAATTGATTAAGTACAAAAACCCTTTTTGTACTAATCACGACTTCTATAGAGTTGGTAGGGAACGAAAGTGTTGTAATACGTTTGCATGGATAAATGTCATATAAGGAGTTAGCTTCATCTTATAAGGTTTTGCTTCATATCATGATAGGTGATAGTTTATTGACGCATGGATCGCTTCTTAGATGTTTTGTTTCCAAGGTCAGTTTTTATATCTCAGAAAATAATTTTTATATGTTTAAGTTTTATTTGTATTCCTAATTTGGTTCTTTTAGATAATTTTTTTTAAGGTTTTTGCTTCTATTTCTATTTGTATTTTAAGTTGTAATATAATTTTTTTAGATAATTTTTTAAGGTCATTTGCTTCTATTTATATTTCTTGTTTTAGTTTATTTTTAAAGAGAATTTATTTGAATGTTAATATTAATATAGTTATAAATGAAATTAAAATAATTAGTTTTATTAAAATAAATAACTACTATCAAATTTCATCATATTTTTATTTTAAAATAAAATAATGGTATAAGATATTTTTGGATCTTAAAGTTTGCAGTTGAATTTATATTATAGCATTAGAAAATATTTTGATATTGTTAAAACCATTTAAACTTACGAATCTTGAACTTCCATTTGGATTCTAACAAAAATGCTTACGTGGCATTGTTGAAATAATCTAGCTCCATCATTGACACCCAAGTGATAACAATGGCCCTTCCACCAACCACCACTCTTTCTTTACCGTCTTCCTTACCTTTGTGCGTCCTTACTAGTAGGTGGTGGCATTAAAGCCGGAGGACATAAGTCTTTGGTGACCCAGAAGAGTAACTGGAGAAAGAAAGCGAAATCTCCTCTCTTTTTTTTTTTTTGGCTTTGTTTTTTTCCATGCCATTATTTTCTTTGTTTGTGCCAATGACAATTCTTGAAATTGCGATTGTCTACTTAATCGGTTACCAATTCGTAGGTTGAATATTGTGGTTCTACAAGCTTTTCAACTTAGGATTTGATGGGTTGGCTCCTTGTCTCATACCGTTATTTTTATATATTTCTCTAGTCGCTTATATAAGCAAGATAGATTTTACTTTGAAGGTAAGTTGCTTATTCTTCTGAGTAATATGAAATTGAAACCACTAGAAGACAATGGTGCTATCATAACTTTTAATCCCTACAAGGAGCTCGGCTTCTATTTGATTAGTATTTTTGGAGATGGTTAGATGGACTTGGGGGGTTGAGTAGGACTAGAACATTTTATTTTGTGGTAATTGGATTAGTTTAAATTTGTTCACCGGCTATTTAAAACATGAATTGGAGCTTTACCACGGAAGTTGCCTCTTTTCCACTAGTTTCTATACCTTATGTTTCACAAATATAAATATTTATATTTTGTTTCAGCTATTTAAATTAAAATTATTAATTACATTTAAAACAAAAATACATTTTTTACATAATACATCATATTTTAGTTTATCCCCCTTTCTTTCAAATAAAACCTTGCATTAAGATAATCTTTTGATTTCTCCAAAATCTCCAATGAAGTTCCTAGAATAGTATCACATCCAATTTTTTCAAATTGCATCACGTAAAGATTATGTTAGTACCTATTATGCTTCCAGTAAGGTAATTCGAAAAATATGGACTTCTTCTTTCAAGGATTATCACTTGGTGTTTTTTTTGTTTATTTGTCTTCCTAAACACATTATGATACTCATTAATAAGCTCTAACACATTAGATCATGACAGAGGAATTGGTGATTCTCCCAACTCTATATCACCATTGAATGATCTCCTATTGCGTCTCCAAGGACGATTTCTATCCAGAAATCTCCAATAATTGAGATAACAAGTCTTTCTATTATGCTTTAAATACTGAGAGCAAGTTTCATAATGACAATTAGGGCATGCTAACTTTCCCTTTGTATTTCATCTAGATAACATTGCATATCATGAAAAGTCACTAACTGTACATAACAAGGCTGCATGCATCTTAAATGACTGATTAGTTGAAGTATATTATGTCTCTATCCCAAACTCCCACAACTCTGCCAGCTCTTTAATCAATGGCTGCAAAAAAAATCAATATCCCTTCTAGGAGAAGTTGGGCTAGGTATAATTGAAGACAATATCAAATTTTCTAACTTCAGACATTTCCATGGTGCTAAGTTATGATTCACTAAAATTATGGGCCATGTACTATGTGAAACACTCATTATGTGAAAAACCATCACTGGTGAGAGTTAATATGATTTTACAGGGGTCTCGTACAAAATCAGGATATAATGAGTCAAAGTCTTTCCAAACTTGGCCATTGGTAGGATGCCTTAAATTAGCAATATTAGGACACCCCTTATAGGTCGTTTCATGAATTCAGCTAATTTTGGACACATGTAAATATGTTGTAACCTCAATCTTAATAGAAAACATTTGAACTTCTTGGCTGGAATTTGTCTCATATTTGAGGCTGTACAATGATCTCTGCCATCTTTACTGCTACAAATTTGTTTCTGCCTAGATCACACATTCTATAGTTGGTTGTTTTCTCATCATTTCTTGGAATATACATGTATCTTTTCATAGTGAAGTCCTAAATACTTCACAAGTTTCTTTGTAGCATTAAAAGATCTTTGCATCGGAAAAGGCTTGTTTAAGTATCCTTACAAGATCAGTATAAGCTACATTACTAATTCCATGGTTACACTTAAAAATATATAGTCGAATGGTGAAAGAAAGTTTAGAAAAAACTTTGACAACCAAGATATAATTATTGTTTTCTTTTCTCTACCAACTTAAAAAACTTCCTAGCATCATCATTTAGACCATTACTAACTCCTTCACAATTGTTGGGAACTTCATTTATGTCTCTAAATGTGTCATGTAGTAATCCATCTATATTATCATGTATAGACCCTCCATCAAATTCATTATCATCACCCATATCTATATTTGCCCTAATTGATCCTTATTAAATTCCCAACCACCATATCCTGGAGCAAATCCATTAACAATCAAATGATCATATATAATATTTCTTGTATACCAATAATAACTGCAACACTTTTGCATTGACAAGAAATTTCATTCTCATTAGCCACCTTACAAAAAGCCTTTTCAAGAATATGATCAACTACACATATATATTCATCACTATATCTTAGAAAAGTCATCAAATGCCTATCTCTCTCATCCATGGACAACTTCAAAGTAACATATACAATATGAAATATGTTAACAACCAAGAAACATTATATATACAATTTATTAAAAATATATAAGTAAAATTTGATAATCTCATGTTGTTTTATGATGCTAATACATAGTTATAAAAATTTCATTCTGACATAATAAACTTATTTAAATTGTCTAAAAGAAATATACTAGAAGTATCCTAATAATTGTAAGCTTCTCAATTGTGGTTTTTATTTCAGTTAGATGTTTCCAAATGTTTTAGTAGTAATTCTATAATCTGCAAAAAAAAAAAAAGACGCACAGACAATTAACTTATATATTAATGTTATCATGAAACTAACAAATTTTACGATTAAATTTAAAAAATAATATACAACTTAATTCAACGAGTCTTAATGACTTACTGAAATTGAATTCCAAAACGTTGTAATATGCTCCATTAACTTTGTCATTCAGTAGTTTTGTCCCTATCTCAAATATCTGTGTATAACTCAGAAAGTCAACTAAGTTTGTTTACATAATAATTGGCATAGCATGAACAAACATATAGACTAAAGATGACAATCACATTGCTGAGATCAACAGACACAGCAAGAAGGATAAGTGAGTCACAATGTGGACGAAGAGATTAAATTTTTAGAGGGAAAGTTAAAAGTCTACAACTTTTTTGACAACTGTGTATAATCCGAAATCTTATTATATATATCATGTTTTTTCTCCCTAAAATATTTTAAAGGTTATAATATATGCATAAAACAATTTCTTTGATATATATGTATAATTTAAAAGTTATGACAAAGTTTGCCCATTCCGATTTGATTTGGCTTAATTCGACTCGAGTTAACTAGATTTCATGTAGTGTTTAGTTTTTTTAAAAATACTTTTAGGTTTCAGGTTGAGCTAGGATTGTCCAGTCCAATTTAATCCAAAATTTAAAATTTTTAAAAAAGGATGTTATTTTTATTTTTAAAAATTGAATAATATATTTAATTGAGTTTGGTTAGGCTTGATTGTGCTCGTGCTTAGGTAGTGCTTAGACCTAAGTGCGTCTGAATCCGACGCTACTCATTGTTACCCTTACTTATTGTTTAAAGTCACGACGGATTTAATTGTTGCTTATATAAAATTTTATACCAACAAGGTTTTAATTTTGTTGTCTTTTTAAATATATGACAATAAATTACTACTAACCTTGCCTATTAATATTACTAAAGGCCATGTTTTAAAACCATTGCATTATATTAGTTTTAAGCAACAGATTTTAAAATGTTACAAATTTAATGTTACCTTGCGAGAGTTTGTTTCTACCCCCTGCTTTCTTTATTTTTTATTCCTTGCAAGTTAGATAATAGTTAATATAATGTAGAATCTCATCATATTATTAATAGCCTTTCAGTCACTTCATGTTCAATTCCTAGAACAATCGAACATTATCCAGACATAATTAAAGTGAAAGCAAAATTTGGAAATGATATCAATGATTGTATGCAATTTGTTTCACTTTCTAACTCGGCTAAACAAAACCGTAAATTGTAGTAAATCCATACGCAAGCTTGAGTTTTTCTTTTTATGAATTTGTGTCAAAACCAGACTATTATTGGAAACCTATTGAAGCTTGTTTTAGAAAGTATCTCTAGTTTGCTTTCTACATGCAGGGATGGGCTATTGTTTAAATATTTAGGATCTCAATTCTGTAACAACTAAACGCGAAAACCAGAAATATTCCAGGTCCAACACAAATATAAGGCATCGTTATAGTAACTTCCGGCAAGATCACTGTTGTTGTACTTTTCTGTATTTTCATATGAGCTAAGTTATTGCAAACATAAGCATCTTTTGTAGTAAAATTTTAGTAGAGGTCAATGTGATTGACATTACTATATAGATGCCACAAACAGTTCAAAGTTTGAGTTAGATGAAGCAATAACTAGCATGATGCATCTTTCTGACAGCATGGAGAGGATTCTTGAACGGTACGAGAGATATTCATATGCTGAGAAGCAACTTCTTGCGAACGAGACTGAAGCCAATGTATAAATGGCTTACACCAGTCCCTTCATTGAATATGTTGAAATTTCTGTGATATAACTCTCACATAAATTTCAATTACAACTTTCAGATTAGCTGGACTATTGAGCATGCAAAGCTCAAGGCTAGAATGGAGGTTCTGCAAAGAAACCAAAGGTATGGATCTTTGCTGCTTAATTTGCAGCAACTACCACAACCCATTGTTAAACCCCACTTTCCTTTGTATGTTTGCAGGCATTTTATGGGGGAAGATCTTGATTCCTTGAGCCTCAAGGAGCTCCAGAGTCTGGAGCAACAACTTGATTCTGCGCTTAAACAAATAAGATCAAGAAAGGTAGAATTTACATAGGAATTAATGAACTTTACCGGTGATGGAGAACTTAACTGACATACGTAATTGTACGAATTACACTTGCAGAACCAAATGATGTATGAATCCATCTCAGAGCTTCAGAAAAGGGTGATCCCCCAGCTGCTCATACTAAATATTCCTTCTCCCAGGCAGTCAAAATTCGTGCTCTAAACAACAATGTGGTTCATTATTGGATATTTAAATGTGTTCTCTCTTTTTCTTAAACTAGAACTAGAGTCAAGATAAGATGGCTTAAGAGGCTTTCCATTTTAAAATCTATTCCTGGGTCCATTTATTCTTAGTTATTGGTGAGAATTTTGATATTAAAGGCCTATATTTCTGTTTGAATCTTTATTTCTTCAAGCTCTCTAGTGGCTGGGTAATGGATTTAAGGAGAAAACTTTCAACTGGCAAGCTCAAAATAATTATTGTTGCTCTTTACAGGATAAGGCATTGCAAGAGAAAAACAATGTGCTTGCTAAAAAGGTGCACTTTCTGAGAACACATGATTTTGCATGTATCTGCTCTGCTTAATTGATATGAGATGTTTTGAGGTCTATGCACAAAACCAGGTGAAGGAAAAGGAAAGGCAGGAAAATTGGGAACAGCAAGAACATGAATTAGATGCCTCATCTGCTCTCATACGACAGCCATTGCAGTCTTTAACCATAAGGTCAATCTCTCTCTCTATCACAGACACGCATAGAAATCAGTATCCTCATTCTAGCTAACTTGTCAGTCTACATCCACGCAATCACTTAGAAATGCTTAGTTCTTAATAAACGCCCAAGGAGATGGTAGTATTTGTTTGGAAGTGAAGAAGAACAGAATTTCCTCAAAAACTGTACCCTATTCACTAAAATGTCACGTAGTATACAAACTTTCATATATCATTTGTTGCCAAGTATTTTTCCCTTTTCCCTTGGTGTTTGTCTGATTAAAGGAGCATTTCCGTTGAAATCGTTCAACTTGCAGCAGCAGCAGCCACGCCATAACTTGTAACGGAGGTGAACAAGAAGTTAGTGCAGACCATCGTCGACCCAACACATCACTGCCTGCTTGGATGCTTAGTCAGCATGAGGGATAACAGTGAACTGAACTTGGTGCTGGACTGTTATTACCGATCAGTTCAGCTACACTACTATGTATATGTATATAAACAATAAATATTTGTGAATTTGTTAGTTTGATTCTAATAACAATGTTGGTGTCCTGAATGTTGTTAGATGACAAACTTTTAGTAAATATTTCCTATTCCTAGACGGATCATTGTATTGTATAAGCAGAGGAGTTATTTTTGGTAGTAAAGTTCGTGCTTTAAGTTTTTAATGATTTAAGAATTTGTATTAATGCTAATCATTCGATACTTCATATAGTCTAATTTTTCTTTTCTAGCCTGATCTTAGGTGATAATTTTATGTTTTTCCTTCTGCGTACATAGAAAATTCAATATGATCAGCAGGTAATGATTCATTATATCATTCAAGAATTTTATCATAATTACGGTCTGAAATATGCCCTTCAGATTTTATGTTCAATATTCGAGCAATTAAAGACAATTGGGTTATTGTCTCACAATTTGGCCACAATTTTTGGTCAGCTGACTGTAGTAAGTCAAAAAATAGTTTTGCTTGTGGGTTAGGTTCTTATTCAAGATTTTTCCTATTTTTTTCAAAGGTATAACCGGCTCCATCATAAATCATTTGCGTGTACAGATTTTCAATTTCTTCCACATAATTTGTTGTAAGTCCAATCTCTCCTTCATACTCATTTAGTTTGGCAGACGATTCTGCTTGATTACCCCTTGAGGTGCTAGAAATGTTGGGTTCTTCATGTCGTGCCCACTCAAAATAATTGGGGTCAAACCCTTTTCTCAGCAAATGTCCATTAACTTAATCAATAGTAAGGAAAGATTTGTGTTTGTACTTTTTACATAGACATCTGATCTTTTGCCCATCTATAGATGCAGGTTTAGAACATGTATAATGAATAAAAGCTTCCACTCCCTCAACAAATTCAGGATTAATGAAACCATCAACGGTTAATCATCTATACATCTAAGATCTATCCTGAAAACTCATTTCTGGACAATTGTTAATTTAAAACAATGAATCCATAGTTAGTATCATTCATGTTAGCCAAAAATTTCAAAACATCTAAGATAAGACATGTGAATCAAGATCACAAATTCTCATTGTGACCCCTAGGCTCCTTGTATTTTTCACCGATAAGCTTCATAGTTATTATGGATCACAAGTTATGGGTTCAAGTTTATGGGTTGAGATCTAAAATATTTGTAAACTTAACATCAAACATATATGTTTGTAATCAGATATGTTAGAAGATAATTAATGTTAAAACTCCTATGTTAAATATGTACTAGTGTCAAATTTCATAAGTGAATAGGATACGTGTAAAAATTTGCACGCACATGAAAAGTAAAGAAAAATTAATCATTTCAGATAGCATAAATGAAATAACTTAGATGTCATATCATTATATTGGAACTATAATATAACTCAAACTCACCCTATATTAATTTAATGATAAACCGAAGTTTATAACACAAACAAGTTTCACATCGTGCAGGCCATTTCAATTAAAAATGCAGGAAGTTCAAATTGCAAACAAATACCTAAATAAAGGTAAGTTCAAGAAAACGTAGTAAAAAACAAAATCACTAACCTCAACTGGCATGCAAAAGGATCTTTGAAGTATGTGAAGGAAGATGATGATGACGGACCTAGAATGAGAAATATAGAAATTGATATAGATGTCATTCGCCATGTGTGAAAAATCATTGTTGAAATCCATAATTATAAGGATATGAATGTCATTTTAATACCTGCTAAAGCTTCTCTTCAATCTCCTTGAAAATATAAGTACCACCAACAAATGAGTTCCTACAACCAATTCCCAAAAATGCTCACATTTTACAAAGTGGGATATATTGAAACAATTGCCATGAAATATTATAATCAATGAAGGTTATGAGCTATTCGAGGAGTCTATCGAAAATTCGACAGAGTTTCTCTCATAAAATGGACATCTGCCTTTTAAAAGAAGGGTCATTTCTGCAATAAAAATACACTTCTATATTCACCAGTAACCACAGCTCAATTTTGGTCTCCAAACTATATGTCTATTCTAAATTGAGTCCACATGCATTTAAATCACAAAATCTATAATAATTCAATTCAAAAATCAAGTATACCAATTTTTAACCCATACACCCTCATTTATAGTCAATACATCAAGATATTCTCAAATCTAATCAACAATAACCCAATTTAATCAAATTTAATCAATTTCATTCATTTATATAAGAACATATTATAAAGCATATCTCTAACATAATATTTTCTAATATTATAAAGCATATATTGAACTTCTCCCCCAAATGCTATAGGAAGGATAAAATCATTTAGTTGAGACGTGCATTAGGGAAATTCAAAAATAGCTCTTGTAAGAAATTGCTAAGACCTCGAGCACTAAAGGTTAAATGAAGCAAAGTTATATGGTTTGAACAATCATTTATAAGGGTTTTTATTTATCTTATGGCTTATGATTATGTTAAGGCTAACGAACTTAGATAGGATATCGGGAATCTTCATTGTAATCTTTGCAAACAAAAGGATGAATCTATTAATGATCTTTTAAAACAATGTAAGTTCTCTTTAACTATACATAAAAGTTAAAACAATTATGTAACTTTAATGTTTCGTATACAATCTAATCAAATGTTGTGAAATGAACCAGTCAAAGAAGAAGGATATACAATGGTAATCTTTTTATTTATAATTTTTTATTTGGAAATGCGATATATACATAGTAGAGAGAAAGAAACTTAATAAATTTTGAAGGAAAACAAAAAAAAATTATAAACTCATTAATGAACTAATAAGCCAAATTAGGGAGCAGCTTATTACTCGTAAAGTCTATGTCATTTGCAACAATGATTAAGATACAAAATGGGGTATATATAGACCTTAAAAAGAAGAAATGATTTACATCAATAGTAGTATTGATATGCTATCTACTATGTATGTTATTTAGGAATGCTCCAACAAT
>JAOSBL010000006.1:24777118-24788241 GCA_027568915.1 Erythroxylum roraimae | reverse complement strand
TACCAACAGACGTCGTAGATCACTAATGCCTACCCTACCTTCCACGACGTTGTTTGCGACGTTTTAATAGACGTCGAGGATAGGTTTTCTACGACGTCAAAGTGCCTTTCGCGACGTTTAAAAAACGACGCAAAAGGCCTCCTTTTTCTTGTAGTGAGTTAAAAATGACAACTCAATCTAATGTAGTTTCAAAAAAATTAGGCAGAAGGAAAAAATTTGAATATTAACCAATTTCATCCATGAATAAATTAGATAAACACTTAATCATCCATGAATAAATTAGATAAACACTTAAACATACAAACATTTACACATAATGAAACAAACAATAATGAAACACGTATTCATTTCGGTAGAAAAACGAAGGCTCCACATGGTCGGCATACCTTCACCAAACACGTAGCTCCACGATCGGAGAAGATGGCGGCAACGAACGATGAAGACGCGGCAACCGGACGGAGAAGACGACGACGAAGAAGAACTGACAAAGAACAACAACAGGGTAACGAAACAACATCGTTTCGTTATTCTTAAAAAGTTCAATAGAAGTAGTTGACGGACGACGACGTTTTAATAGACAACTTACCGACAGATTACCGGCAGAAGGTTTTCATCGGTGAACCGAAAAAAGTAGAGGCAAACCTCCCCGCTCAATTTCAACGACGGATTTTGCTACCGTTGGTAATCCATATTTTTCCAGACAAGTTCTCCGATGGGTGTAGGATTTCTGTCGGTAGTTGGCAACGATCTCTTTACCGTTGCCAATTTTTTGTCGGTATTTGGATTATTTCTTGTAGTGGATACAAACAAACATCACTCGAACAATTTAATGAAAATAAAACAATATGTTTCTATCCTATAATTATTGAATCCAATATTCAAGAGGTCATTTGATTTCAAAATTTGTTTTTTTGTGTAGTTTTTAATTTTAATTTTATTTTTAGGATTTTGAATTTGAATTTGATTTTTCTTTTTTAAAAATAGAAATATTTACTTATTAATATAGTTGCACTTTTATTATTAGTAATAAGAAAAAACTAAATAATGATTAAGGATAATCTAATTAATTAATTATATTATGTAGTATTATTAACAATAAGTTCATCATATTTTTTTGAAACAAATAATTAATCAAATATGAAATTTATAAAGCGTTGAGTTTATAATAATTTTATAATTTCAAAACTATTAACTTTTTGATAATTCAACAATGTTTATTTTTAATAGCTAATATTAAACAATTAAATAGTTTTTGTTCAATTAAAAATACAAATATGTGGTGAAAGACTAGAACTATTCATAATTTTTATAAATTTAAAAAATAAGGAGAAACTAAATACACAATTTGTATTTTATTATATCACGTTGTCGCTAACTTACCAATGTCAAGATGACAATAATT
Source organism: Erythroxylum roraimae (assembly GCA_027568915.1). NCBI lineage: Eukaryota > Viridiplantae > Streptophyta > Magnoliopsida > Malpighiales > Erythroxylaceae > Erythroxylum > Erythroxylum roraimae. The sequence continues at coordinate 24,786,839 of JAOSBL010000006.1, read as the reverse complement.
AAACAAAAGTAGAAATAGAGATTTTAAATATGCAGAGTTCTGGCAATAACAGTCAACCTAATATCTATCTATGGCAAATGAACGTGTCCACAAACAAACGTGTGTACCCATTTAAACAAAGGGCGACAGATTATGTCACTTAGTAGTTAGTGCTCCATTCAACCAGCAATGTACCGTAATGGCCCGTTACTACATGGCTTCGTGGCAAGCACGTCAACTAAGAGGACACCCACTTGGGAAAAATAGGAAACAAACAAGAAATTTTAGTCAAAAAAACAGGCGATTCCGTTTCAGTGTATTATAAATTACTCCACAATTACTCTGCTAAAACATCCATGGCTCTTTCGGTACGTTCTAAGCTGCCTAGACTCTGCGTTAGTAGGTCCACGGCTCGTGTTCGGGTCCGGTCACCCTCTCTTCGATCCAAGCAGTTTTGTAGTTCCATTCAAACTGAGCAGAAAGTGGAGTTTTTGGGCAATGGTTCGCAGAGTTTTGCTAGTGATGCGTGTGGCAATGATGGCAACAAGGTTATGGTGGTGGTTGATGAAAACCTTGAAGCCAAGAGTCCGCTTGAATGGGCGTTGTCTTACACTGTTCAAAATCAAGACACCATCCTTCTTCTATACGTTGCCAAGCCATCACATGCAGGTTAGACACTGAAGAATTGTCATTGATCATCATTTCTGGCATGCATTTAAGAAACTTCATGCACTCAAAAGATAGGTAAATTTTGGTCGCAGGTCCTACGTCGAACTTGAAGGTTAATCCGAGAGTTCATGAGCTTCTTTGTACCCTGAAACAAATGTGTCAAAAGAGAAGGCCTGGGGTGAGTTAATAGTTTTTCTTTGTTGACAAAACATGTTTTCCCGGACAACAGTTGATTGAGTTAATGAAATGGTACAACTATACTATTAAAAAGTAAACACATAATCTTGATGGGTCAATGCCAGTTTTGGTAGAACTATCTTACTTAACATGAAGTTTGAGATTGAGAAGTTTCTGGGTAGGCTTACCTCCGAAATTAGATGCAAACGCCTTAGATGCAACCGGAGGGTATGAACGAAACTTAAACAGGGACAACTGATGCCTGACACAGTTGTTTTTGGTTTGTTTGCTTTGTCCCTTTGTGTTTACTTTATTGTTCAAAGCAATCATTCAAAAGAGAGCAATAAGTCAACGACAGCCTCATTTCCAAGGGGCGAAGAAACATTGGTGCCAACCAATGATAGATGGTTGGAACCATCATTCTTCAATTCTGTGCATATCAGGCAACCAAAACCTTTTTCATTCATTGTAATGGGAAAGTGGAAATTGTTTTCAACATGATGTGGATGTCGTGTAGGTGAAAGTGGAGGTAACTGTACGAGAAGGAAAAGAAAAGGGTCCGATAATAGTAGAAGAAGCAAAGCAACAAAGGGTGTCAATGCTAGTGTTAGGCCAAAGGAAACGGAGTTCGATAATGTTGAGGCTACTGAGGCGGTGGAGAGGGAAGAGAAGCGGCGGTGGTGCGGCTGAGTACTGCATCCAAAACGCTTCATGCATGACTATTGCAGTGAGGAGAAAGGGCAGGAAAGTTGGAGGGTACTTGATTACCACCAAGCGTCACAAAAACTTTTGGCTTCTGGCTTAGACTTAGCATGCCTGCCTTGAGAGAGATGTATTTGTGGAAATGGGTTGAAATTTAGTTAGGCAGCAAGAGCTCAACACATCAACCATATCTTAATTACTGTGTCTCATGCGCATATTGTATATCACCCTAAAATAGTCTCTGTTAATTTTCAGTCCTTCAAAAGCCTGCAGCCAATGAATGAAACCTTTTTCTTCCACATTCCTATAAACCACATTAAGCGTAAAAGAGTGCAGGTTCCAAATTTCTTGCATAAATACTAAATAGAGGAGAGAAGAACTATAGCACCCTTCTCTTTGTCACCAAACATTTCTCAAAACATTTAAACTTAATATAATTTGATGCTGGAATTATTCTATAGGAAGCCTACCAGCAACATTACAAGATCCATGTTCATGAATAGTAAGATATAAATCTGAAATGCCAAGCACGTCATGAAGGAAACCTAGTTTTTTTTACAGCTGACCAAGTTGTCATGATCCAGATTTCATCACATTAGAACAACTTGAACCACAAACAGAATTTACGTTTGGTACATGTTGAGGCGAACCCCAATAAGAATTTGTGGTATATGAACCTGCTGTGTGGCAGTCAGAGCTTGCTCTCGCTGTTTGCAGCCACAACTTCACGTAGAAAGAATCTACTGTTTGCTTACTGTATCAGTGGTTTGTAGTGATTGGAACCAAGGAAGAAGGAAGAAATCCAGATTCTTCCTACACTTTGTTGCACAGATTTACCATAACTTCTGGTGCACTCAATTCAGAAAAAAAAACACTATTAGCTGGATATTCAGGTATATTCACAATTGGGAAACTTCAATGAACAAATAAATATGATAATAATTTTATTACATCAAAGTCATTCAAAGAATTGAACCTTCGATACAGACTTGATTGAATCTAAACCCCAACTGTGCTATTTTCAGTCATATAACTGAATTAGCTGTGAACAGATTTGATCCTGTTATGTACGGAACAAATTACCATTTCTTCTCTACTGTTCATGTTGGAGGCTGTCCCCACAAAGCAGTATCAAGGGTCATCTGCGACAGGATCTTTTTCACACTTGTGTCTCAAGTTTGTTGATTGCCATCAACCATAGAAACCCCCGTATGACAAAGTAGAATTTTAATTCCATGAAGAGGTATTTACTTAGATATTTGTGCTTATTGGTCAAAAACATAACCGCGTCTAAGGGCTATGCAGCTGATCATAACCTGCAAGCACTCCAGCTCCTGCCACACCAAGAAGCAATTTTGCGGTTACTACCAGAAACAATGCCCTGTAACCCTCAAGACAACTAATCTCATGAAATGCATGCATAGCATTTTGATACCTCAAAGGCTGTCCAGAAGTCAACATCATTCTCCGTCTTAGTGTGTCAAATGGGTATGCACAAACCCCGGAGACTGTAGTGATGATCCAACCCAACAAAAAACTAGCAAAGAAATTACCCTGCAACACACAAATCCCTACTTAAAACTTCGCATATTAACTTTGAAATCAATCAGGATAAACAAGAAAAAGTCTAATGGAATTATGAACAGCACTATGAAATGTATCTATCAACAGTTATGTTGGTTTGAAGGGACATTCTCTAACTCTTCGAAGAGCAGTTTCTCTAGAGATACTCAAAAATACCTAACATGCCTGATGCTTCTTTAACCACTTTTAAATGTCACCAAACTTTACCAGTCTGAATAAATTAATGCCCAAGAAAGTCTTTGCAAGGGGATTTATACCATGCTCCAAATTGAACATAACACAATCAAGCTTTTCTTAACTAAAACTAGGCTCACAACTAAAGGTGATGAATTTACCTCAAGGGGTACCACCAAAATGACAGGTTTCATGGTATCATAGATCCCAAAATACATGCCTCGATAAAGAGTAATTCCTATGATTGAAACTCCAAAGCCTCGCTACAGCCCAGCAATCCCGTCACTTTGACAATTTTTACCATACACGTCCAGTAAACCCTTGAACTGCCGTTGACTGTTGTGTTTACACTCACTTGCATCGGTCCCTATCCTTGTCCATGCATAATCCAAATGTTAAAACAATAATGAAGTTGTTGCTCCAGCAGCACTGCCTGAAGCCACATTTCCAGCAAAACACTTTAGGTGACCATCCTTTTCTTTTGAACATCCGAAAACACTTTTGAAATAACCCTTGAATGCAAAATTGAAATCCTAAGGACAATTAAGCACCTGTTTCAGGAAGTGAAACAGGGCCAGGAAATCCCAATTGGAGACAAAAAGTTTCATAAGATGATGAATATTAAAAAGTTGGATTTCAAAACAAGGGAGCAAGCAAAAGATTATGCACTTATTTTCCTGCCAAAGGGAAACGACATGTAACATTTCGGAAAGCAACTCAACTTCATAAGCAAGTTTAGGAAGAATAGGAAGCAAAGCAGCAAGAAAGTCAAAAAGGAAAAAAAATAGACCTTTAAACAGAATAGATCACTGAGGTTGAGGAAATATCATATGAGATTGGCCTGATTGCCTCTCCAAATGCAGAACAAGCCTTCTCTCAACACCCTTCCAAAGCACTGCCTGACACCCATATATGGAGTTTTAAGTTGACCTCTTTTAATCATCTCTTGGTTCTGCAACAAAAACTTCACTCTTTCAATTGGTGCTGCAGTAGTCTTTGATACCACTGCTGCCATAGCTCCCATCACAAAATCTGAAGAAAATTTCTCAGGATTCCGTGAAATTTCCATACTTCCCACAAAAGACGGCAACTTTTCTCGATTCTAGAAGAAACCCAGAAGGGGAAAGAAGAGAATATTAAGTCAACAAGCATAAATTTTTGCTGCCCTTATCATGCACTTCCCAACAACAAAACAGATACCAGACAATGAAAAAAAAGGGCATCATGAAAACTAAACCTGAGAAGGGAAAGAGAGACAGGAACCTGTGAGTTTTGAGATCGGTGACGTAGGCGAATCTCTGGAGGACAAAAGCTTCTGTCTTCATTCGTCAGAGACGACAATGAAGCCCAGATGGCGAGAAAGCCAGGTGCGGGATGAGGCAAGTCCTCAAATTTACTAATTCTCTTATTACAATTCTGCTGAATTTCGAAAATCATTCAAGACCCTTTTTTTTTAGAAAAGAAAATTTGAATTAAGCCATAAAAGCAAACTGGTGAACAAGTTCAATTACAAGGACAAAAGAGTAGTATCACTTGGGTAGGATTATTACAACTCTTTAAAATTAAAGAGGAAAGTTCTTAACATTCCAATTGGATAGAAGATATGTACTTATAATTATGAATGCTAATTTGAGATATGATGAATTTTTTTTTGATAAATAATTTGAGATACGATGAATTGTATGAGTTGATTATAAAATTGCTCTGTAGAGAGACATTTGTCCTGAAAAATGTAACTATTTCTCTCATCCCATATGGTTATGATCAGAGAAGATAAGGATATACAGAAACACCATTTTACATATTTGTTTGGATAGCTGATTATTGAGCAACATGTTTGATACTAATCAAGTCATTTGGAGTATTAGTAATCAAGCATCTTCTTAGTAGTGCTTTCCAAATGTCCTTGGTAAACCTACATTTGAAGAATAAGTGATCTATTGAATTAAGCCATAAAAGCAAACTAGGTGAACAAGTTCAATTACAAGGACAAAAGAGTAGTATCACTTGGGCAAGATTATTACAACTCTTTTAAAATTAAAGAGGAAAGTTCTGAACATTCCAATTGGATAAAAGATATGTACCTGTAATTGTGAATGCTAATTTGATATACGATGAATTGCATGAGTTGATTATAAAATTGCTCTTTAGAGAGACATTTGTCCTGAAAGATCTGACTATTTCTCTCATCCCATATGGTTGTGACCAGAGAAGATAAGGATATACAAACACCATTTTACATATTTGTTTGGATGGCTGATTATTGAGCACTATGTTTGATACTGATCAAGCCATTTGGAGCATAGTAATCAAGCATCTTCGTAGTAGTGCTTTCCAAATGTCCTTGGTAAACCTGCATTTGAAAAATAAGTGATCTATACATTCTTCAGCACTTCTATAGAATGAACACCAGTTGGTGAGATTCATAAACTTGGCACGTTTATCAACAATTGGCAGTTTATTCTTTTTGACTAACCATAATATGATAGAAGCTCGTGGATGAAGATGATTGAATCACACCACCTTAGTCTAAGATATCATTTCTAGATCACATAGTAGAACCTTTTTGCATGATTAGTTGGTAAAAATGCCACTGCAGGTGTGTTTCCAAATGAATTTGTCTTGTTTTGTGTTGATTGTGGTTTGAATAATCTCATTTTTCATGCAATTGGTAATGGGAACATGTATGAAGATCTTCTTATTCATTAAAGCTACTGCTACTATTGCTTTAAATCATAGACCTGAAAGGTGAGACTTCAACCACATTATCCAAAGGACTCACAGATAACCAATTGTCTTGCCAAAAAGTGATGGATTCTTCATTACCTATTAATGTAATGAAGTCAGGTCTAGACCCCATATAATCCTATTTTTTATGAAATAATTGTGTATCCATTTGCACCAAAGGGATTGCTTGTCATAAGTGAGTCTCCACAATCTTTTAGAGAGCATGATAGTGTTCATGGTTTCAAGAGAGCATATACCAAGACTCCCTTAGTTTTTGGGGATCTAAAACTTCATCCATTTCATTTTGATCCTATTGGAACTTTTAGTGCTTCTAAACCAAAGAAACATGTTAAGAATCTTATCAATAAATTTAATAACATTGACTAGTAAAGCTAAATGGGTAACCCAATATATATTGATAGAGTTTAGTATAAGTTAAGCTCTTCCAGCTATGGACATGTGTCTAGAGCTCCAAGTTGTGTTGATTTTGTCAAAAAGACTGTTGAATTCTCTATTGCTTACTCTATAAAAAATGATTGGAATACAAAGGTACCTCAATGGAAAGGTTTATTGTTTGAAGCATGTTATAGCAATCAACAATGAATTATAGTTTGCAACACTCTTGGAGAGGAAAAAGCTACTTTTAGAGCAATTTACCTGTAGTCCAGACATTCTATTGAAGACCTATAGAGCTTTCATAAAAGCTGATATAAAAGTAGCATTAGTTTTGTAGAGTAAGACAAGATTATTAGCAAAACTGAGATTGGTGAGCTGAAGTTTTTTGCATTTAGAGTGATGTTTGAATCCTTTGGTTCTTTTAACAATTCTTTTAAGCAATCTGTTGACAACTTCCATGACAAGTGCAAAGAGGTAGAGATAGGAATCACCTTGGCAAATTCCCTTGTAGCTTTTGAAGAACTTGGTAGGTTGGCCATTAATAAGAAAGCTATACGAGGGAGACATGATACATTACTTGATCCATTAAATAAAGGAAGCTAGAAACTCCAAGGCTGCAAGAATATTGATTATAAACTCCAAGTCAACACTATCATATGCCTTCTTAAGGTCAATTTTGATGTAACAATTAGAATGGCCTCTCGTTTTGGAAACAGTTTGAATCAGCTTCTGAAGAATTAAAATATTATCTACTATTACTCTACCAATAATATATGCACCTTAAGTAGGTCTAATACGATTAGGAAGTATTCCTCTCAATCTGTGGTAAATAATTTTAGAAATTATCTTATAGATGGAATTGTAACATGCAATGGTGCAAAAATATGAGAATTGATTAAGCTCGCCATTTTTAGGAACAAGAGTAATGGATGTCTAGTTGATGTCTGCAAGTAAGGAACCTTATTGAAGAACTCTAGAACAACTTCAGATACAAGGTTTTTTGTAAGAGGCCAATCTCTGAGAAAGAAGTTGATACTAAATCTATCAGGGCCTAAAGTTTTGTGGAGATGGAGAGTTTTCAAATCATCTTTGATTTCCTAGAGAGTGACTGATTTGCACAATAATTCAGCTTCCTGTGAAGATATACATCCCTACATGATCTCCTTGAGTAGGAGTTTTGTGGAGTGAGCCCCAGTTGGTATGTTCAATAAATCAGAGAAGTAATTAAAGGCTTCTTAAAGTATCTGAGGCTGTGAGTCTAGCTTGAGATTATTGCGTTTAGTTGAAATGATTATGTTCCTTTCTCTTATAGAAATAATAGTTTTATAAAAGAAATAGATATTTTTGTTTCCACTTCTCATCCATTCTAGCCTTGATCTTTGTTTCAAATGAGAGTACTCATATACAAAAACTTTGGAAAAATTATGTAATGCAACTCTTTCCAATCCCAGCAGATGAAGGATAGAGCATTAAGGTAGACTTCATGTTGAGTGCTTTTAAAATCCTTTTTGGCTATATTGACAAGAAGGTGAGTATTACCAATATTTTCCTTAAATAAGAACTTAATTTCTTGTTTAATAGGATTCAACTTAATTGTAAAAATAAAATTTTTGCACCTCTCATTCTGATTCTTAAAGCTTTCCACTTCATCCTTAAAACTAGCTAGGTCTACTAAGAAATTGTTGAACCTAAAAGGTGATTTAGGGCTTATTGCTTTAATGAAAGACAGGACAGGTGAATAATCAGAATATTGCAACCTAAGAACTTGGAGAAGTAGTTTGGGAAAGCTAAAATCCATTGGAGGTTTACTAAACTCCTGTTGAGCTTATTTCTGATAAAAATTGTTCCAGCTTGTCGGTGAATCTAGGTTAAAAATTGTCACCTGAAGGGATGTTAATGAGTTGAGCTTTATTTGTGTAGTTACCAAACTCTGAACAAGGATTAGTAATAGCTCTATAGCCTTGTGCTTCTTAAATTTTCATGATAGAGTTAAAGTCCTTAGAAAGGGTTCACAGATTATTAATGCACACAAAAACATGTTTAATCTGATTCCACAGAAAATTCCTCTAATATAAACTATTATGAACATAAATGAAAGAAATGAAGAATGGTTGAGTTAAGATCCCTATAGAGACCCGCAGATGAATGATTTGGTTTGATATTAAACTTATGCAAACAATTAGGGCATTAAAGTTGTAAAGGACAAACTCTGTCATTAGTATGGTGGTTGTAATTTGTGATTATTTTCCAGTGAGCTAGGAAATAAATAAGCAAATTGCAATAATCCTCTCTAATTCTAGTTTCCAAAATGCAAGTTATAGTCAATTTATTATGCAAAATCATATTTCTAATCATCAAGTTTTTTTATGAGCATTTGCTCCTCTAACATCCAAGATAATATATTTATGATGCAATCTCCTTGAGGGGACATCTTTTTCCTATTAGATCTCCTCCTGGTGATAGTTTGAAATTCCTTTTCTTATTTCCTTATTGTTGCTTTAGTTTACTAGGAGTGTCAATTTTGCTAGCCTCTAGGTACCACTCTTTCTAGTAAAGGAGTGGAGTTTGAGATATCAGTAGTTCTCTTTTCTTCACTCTCTAGAGAAGTAGCTGATGGTACTTTGTTTATAGTCTTTTCATTTGCTTCTTCAACATCTATAGATGGATGGGTTACCTCAACAGCTGCTTGATAATCATCATTTATCTCCATCAGCTTTGACAACTTCCTGTCTTAGAGACTTTTCCAATTGGTTGCCAAATTTGCTTCTTCTTAAACTAAGGTTTCCATGCATAAGTAACTTTCAATTGGTCATCCATAAGTTCCATATCTTCATTCAGCCTGATGAATGGTATCACCTCTGGTAAGTTTTACGTGGAAGTAACCAAGACGTATATCCTTGTAAAGTTAATTTGCCTAATCTCTATAGTAGATTGATTCATGAAAATTAGCTTGCCAATGTAACTTGCAAAGTAACTAACGCCACTAGTAGTTTAATACTTAAGAGGGATATCATGCAGACAGATCCAAATAGTAAAATTTTCTTACTTAAGCTCCTCCAATTTCAGTCCAAGTCTCCATAGTTGCAACAAGAGAGGCCTATTATGAACATTCAAAGGTCTAACTTGAACCACCATTTTTGCTTCTTTAGAGCTTGTAAATTTGAATAAGAATACATCCTCATTATTTACTAATATATCCATTAAACTATGTTGTTTCCAGTTGTTCGTAGCCCATTGTTTTGTAATTGGTAACTTACCCTTTTATCTAGGAAAAAGCCAAGCACTATGGACTTCCATCTATTTGGTCCTGATT
>JAOSBL010000006.1:24747851-24766096 GCA_027568915.1 Erythroxylum roraimae | reverse complement strand
TGCCGTTTAGGCCCAATTACCGGGAATGTCATGTATGCATGTACAGTGATTTCGTGTGCACTATTTTCACTGATCACTAGTACCAGTATGCATGGACAGTCCTAAGTCATTCCAATCCATCTCATCCTATGCCTAATTTACTATTTTACCCTTTCAGTAGGGGGTGAGATGTTACAAGTATGACCTTTTTTTAGAAAGTTGAATGAAATTAAGCCATAAAAATCAATCAAGGAATACAAGTATAAGGCAACTTGCAAGTTACAAGGACATCACAACTACAAGCTTATAACTAAAATACAAATATTGCATTGAATTGGATGTGTTTACACCCTCTAGCTGGATCTGATAAATTGCAAGTCCTGATACTTATACATGTGGATACAAATGTGAGTTCTCATAAGCTATATTAGAATGGTTGTTAAACTGCTCTTTAGAACGGCATTTGTCACGAAAAGTACAATTGTTCCTTTTATATGATACTTCAGTAACTAGAAATGATAAAGAAATGGAAAAACACCATTTGATGGTTTTGTTTGGGAACTTCAGCTAAGAGCACCTTGATTTGGCTTAAGTCATTTGGGAATTCACTTATTATACATTTTGTGCATTAATTCTTTCCAAGTTTCAATGGCATAGCTACACTGGAAGAATAAGTTATATGAATTGTCTTCATCTTTTTTACAGAAAGTGCACCAATTTGTGAGTTGTAAGAATTTTGCAATATTGTCAACATTTAGTAGCTTATTCTTCATTGCAAGCAATAAGGTTAGAGGCTTGTGGTTGTTGGTGGCTGAACTAGACAATGTTTGCCTAAGAGAGAATTGCCAAGTTGTTAATTAGCATCTATTTGTATGAATGATTAGTGAAGTTGCCATTTAAAGTGTGTTTCCATATAATTATATCATCATCAGAATTGGAATAGGAATTAGAGCTAGTTTGATAAGTTCCTTTCTTGTCAAAGCTTCTGCAACTATAGTCTACTGAGTTAATGGTCTGAGAGTTGAAGCTTTGTCCATTTCCTCCAAAGGGAACTACAAATAACCAGTTATCTTACCAGAAGTTGGTAGTTTCACCATTTCCAGTTAGGTGTATGAAATGAGGTCTCATCCTTCCTCTCATCTTAAAAATAGCTTTCAGGGTGGTAAAGGTAAGATTATCAACATTCAAACTCCACAAATTCCTATTCTTAATGAAGTAATTGTGAATCCATTTGTACTAGAGTGCTTGCTTATCAATAAGTAGTCTCAACAATCTTTTAGTGAGCAACACAGTGTTGAGAGATTTGAGTGAGATTATGTTGAGCCCTCCTTAGTTTTTGGGTGAACAGACATCTCCCCATTTCATCTTCACCTTGCTAAGATTTCCTTTACAACCAGTCTACAAGTACAAGTACCTATTAAAGGTATTATCAATTATTTTAATAATTTTGATGGGCAAAGCAATGTGAGCTGCCTAATAAACATTGATGGAATTCAAGATAGATGAAATAAGTTGTGCTCTCCCAGCTGATGGGAGATTTCTAGAGCTCTAAGAAGCAATTCTATTATTGATTTTGTCAATTACGCTATTATAATCCCTTAAGATTAATCTTGAAGCTACAACAGGAATGCCAAGGTACATCAAAGGTAGTTGTTATTGTTTGAATCCAATGATAGAAACTAATGTGGATTCCAGGTTTGAAGCATTTTTAGATAGGAACAATACATTTTTAAAGCAGTTTACTTAAAAGCCAGACATTTTATTAAACATCTTAAATGTTTTTATAAGAACTAACATATATGTGGAATTTGCTTTGAAGAGTAATATGAGAATATTAGTAAAGCATATGTGTGATATTTTAACCTTTCCACATTTGGAGTGGAATTTAAATCCTTTAGCTCTCTTTATAACCTTTTGTAGTAGTATGCTAAAGATCTCCATCACTAACCTTGTGGGCTGACCATTAATAAGGATGTTATAGCAAGGTGAACCGTTACATTGAGTGATCTATTGGATACATGTTCTTGGAAAATTCATAGTCGACAGAATATTGACAGTAATGTTTCAACCCACACTATCATAAGCCTTCTTAAAGTCAATTGTAATGCAAAAATTGGCCCTATATTTTTTATTTGAATAAGCTCTAAGCAACTCTTAAACAATCAAAATATTGTCGCCAATAACCCTACTAGGGATATAAGCACCCTGTGATTCTTCAATATGGTTTGGAAGGATCTTTCTCAACTTGTGAGCTAGTATATTGGAGATTAGTTTGTAAATAGAATTAAAACATGAGATGGGACGAAAATTAGAGGAATGGTTGAGTTCACCACTCGTGGGGATAAGAGTAGTAAAAGTTTTGTTAATCTTGACTAGTAAGGAGCCATTGTTGAAGAATTCCAAAACAACATTTGACACCATATTCCTTATAAGAGGCTAAGACTTTAGGAAAAAGTTAAAATTGAAGTCATCAAGTCCAGGAGCTTTGTGAGGATGAAAGGATTTCAATGTTTCATCAATCTTTTGAATGGTAACAAGTTCAGATAGCAATTCAGCTTCCTAAGGAGAGAGATATCCATGCAAGATTTACTTGAGTTATGACTCAGTAGAGTGAAACTTTTGAAGGCTTATTCATTAGATTAGAGAAGTAGCTATAAGCCCCATCTATCAATTCGGATTGAGAACTCAGTTGAGTGTTAATGAATTTAAGTGAGACAATTATATTTGTAGCTCTTCTAGAGATGACAGCTCTATGGAAGAATGAGGTGTTTCTATCTCCACTTCTCATCCACTACACTAAAGATCTCTGCTTCATAAAGGAATAATCATATAGAAGAGCTTTGGAATAATTATGCAATGCAACTTTCTCCATTTCCTACAGCTAACTGGAACTAGGATTGTTGTAAAGTTGCTGCTGAATACTATCTAAGTCCTTCTTAACAGTGTTTACTAGGTGGTGTGCATTTCCAATATTGTCTTTAAAAAGGTGCTTCATTTCTATTTTGATGAGGATCATTTTTTTTTTTATGTAAATGTACTGTTTGGTTCCAATAAATCTTGCTCTTAGTGCTTTCAACATGCCATCTTCAAAGCATGCCAAATCAACCGAGAAGTCATTAAATCTAAATGAATTCCTAGGTGAATAGGTAGAAAAGCAATTAGGGAACTCCAACTTCCCTTGAGTGTTTGTAAGACTTTGATCTAACTTTTTCCTAATGAAATTTACTCCAGACTGTTTGTTATTTCAAGTAAAAAAGTTACCCCCTATTGGGATGTCGGTTAGTTGTGTCTCTTCAATACAACTTCTCAAATCTGAGCAAAGATTCCCAATGGACCTGTAGCTTTGCTTCTTCAGTTTTTAGAAAAGAATTAAAGTCCCATGTGATGATCTAAGGATTGCTAATGGAAGTTGTTCCAACTTTAATTTGATTCCACAAAAAAGCTCTTTGATAAGAGCTATTTTTTGCATAGATGAATGAAATGAAAATAGGTTGATCTGAATACCTCATTAGGATCTCTAAGTTGTTGATCTGATTTGGGACTATTCTAGAGCAAGCTGTCGCTATTGTAGAGTCATATAGAATTATTATTCTTCCATTTGGATGAGCATTGTGGTTTGTAATTACTTTCCACTAAGCTGGTAAGTAATTCAACAAGTTTCCACTATTCTTTCTTATTTGTGTTTCCAAAATGCCAGATACTACCACCTTGTTCTGCGAAACCATATTTTTGATTAGAAGCTTCTCAGTGGGAGCATTTGCTCTTCGCACATTCCAAGCTAGGATATTAATGAGGCAGGCTCCAAGGATGGAGTCTTCTTTTTTCTGCTTGACTTCCTCCTAGTAATAGTTTCAAGGTTCTGCTTGATATTCTATAGTTGCTTTGAATCCGTAATTTGATTTTCGCGTATAGTTTGCTTAAAATTTTCTATTGTAGTTCCAAGTATAATATTTTTAGAAGTTGGTTGTTCAAATGTCTCCCTTATATAGGTTAAAGCTGATATTTCAACATCTCCTTTATCATCTTCAACTATAGTTATATTAGTATATATATTACTCACTTCTACTCTGGTTGTGATCTCCTTCTCCATAGATGTTCAATTAACCTAGTCTGGACTGCACTCCTTCTCTAGTGTGTCAAATGCTTGTGGTACTAGATTGTAGTAAGAAAGGAGGAACGGTTAGAAACCACTTGTAAAATATGTAACAAGGGACTCTATAGTATGTTTTTGCATTTGTGAATTTTGTAACCTGTATAGGCTGTTGATGCCCAATTAATATAAGTCAATTACTTCACAAAAAATTAATTTAGGAATATTATTTATTATTTTGAAATAATTTAAGTCTTTCAATTATGTTAGATTAAACTTTTAATATAATAAAAAACAAAACAATTTTGTTCTCAATACAACTATAGAAATTCATTTTTAAAAATTTTAAAAATTAAAATAATTTTAGAGTTAATACACTAATCCCTCTCTACAAGAACAAAGGGTACATTCAAAGATGTAATAACTATAGAGACATTAAACTACTCAGTCATACTATAAAGTTAGAAGAGATGGTGATTGAGAAGAAAGTAAGAAGGGTGTACCTATCTTGAAGAACCAATTTGGTTTCGTGTCAAGAAGGTCTACAATAGAAGCTACATACCTCCTTAGATGATTAATGGAATATTACAGGGAAAGACAAAAGTACCTACATATAGTTTTTATTGGCTTAGAGAAGACTTATGATAAGGTATCTACGTAAGTCACGTGGAGGTGTGCAAAAGTTAAAAGAGTTTCTATAACTTGTATAGGAGTTATTAGAGATATGTATAAAGTTGTTAAGACTAAAGAGTGAGGGACGACAAGAAGAGATATAAAACATTTCTCTATCGATGTTAGAATATACCAAGGATCCTCATTAAGCCCCTTTATGTTTGTAATAGTGATGGATGAACTTACCAAAAATATTGAAGGAGATGTGCCTTGGTGTTATATGTTGTTTGCTGATGACATTGTTTTAGTGGATGAAATAAAAGAGGGTGTCAATATCAAACTAGAACTTTGGAGGGATATGCTAGATCAAAGGGCTTTAAATTTAGGACTAAGATTGAGTACTTAGAAGGTAAAATTTCGAGCCATAGGGTGGCATCTGATATGGAGATAAGAATTGGTTTAGAAGTTATACCTAATCAGTTATTAAAGACCTTAAAACTAATTCTGATTCACTAAAAGTTTATAATAGTTGTGGAATCATGTGGAACCGAAAAAAACTAAAAACTAAATTCTTAATTTTAATTGTCCAAGTAAACTAGGAGTTTATGATTAATTAACTAATTAACTAAAATTGATAAAGAATAAAAATAAATAAAATTAATATAAAGAGTGAAAAAATTAATTTTAGTTAACTCCAATTCAGAAGAAATATCTCATCTAATTGTAACATTGATTATTGGTATAAAATAATAATTTTTAAAATCAAGCAGTTAGTTAGAAACCTATTAGGATAGCCATAATAAATCTCAGATTTTCCTAAATTAATTGGTTCAAACCCAACATTCAAAGAAAAACTTAACATAAATTGATTAGGTATGATAACAATTCATATCAATTAGATAATAATAATAAGCTTAGTGGAAAAGTCTAAACTCTAACTTAAATAATTGAGATAGTTACAACTATTCAATTTAGTTTTCTTATTTCTCGTAAGTTAAATATGAAAATTCATAAATAACATATTTACTACTTGTACCAATCTTTCATGACAATTGCAGATCACTAAATTCATTGACAACTTTAGAATAGTCAACATCAAATTAATTTTTTTAAAAACATTAAATTAATTTATCATATTAATCAATATTAATTATTCATGAAATATAAAAATACAAAACAAGAAATACTTGAATTAAAATAAAACTCTAAGTTTAGAATGAAACCTCATAAGGTTATAACTAGATTATCAAATTAATTTATCAGATTAATCAATATTAATTATTCATGAAATATAAAAATACAAAACAAGAAATACTTGAATTAAAATAAAAATCTAAGTTTAAAACAAAACCTCACAAGGTTATAACTAAAGTTTTGAATCCCCTTAAATTAGAATATTTGGAATTAGCCACACATAACTTTAGATCCAATACCTAAAATAGAAGAAAAGATGAACAATTAAGAGAAAACTAAAGAAACGAAATAGAATGATGTTGAGAAGTGATGGACGCAATTTACTCCTCCATTTCTACTCAAAACCTATCCTCCTCCTATCTTGCCGAGATTCCTATCTAAAGAAATCCAAATCCTTACATAATAAGGCTGGAAATAAGTTTCCTACTCGAATTCAAACTCTTGAAGTGAATCTAGCATTAGGCATGATCTTATCTTATCTATTATAGTAATTTGTCCACTTTTTTCAAAAAAAAATTATTTTGATCAATAATGCTCCAATTTAATGAAATCTCCATGCCACCTCTTAAAATAAAATAAATATTAATTTCACTATTTAAGCATCAAATTTAAGTCAAAACAAAAGAGATACATCTAATTAACATAACCGAATCACATCTCATCCAATTCCCCCACACCAGACTCCTGCTTGTCCTTAAGCATACATCAATTTAATATATCAATTATCCTCATAATAAACTCTTATCTTCTTTCATGGTATTCAAAAGTATCCTAAAAGTTAACACACGGTAGTGGTTTAAAAAGAAAAATAGTAGTTAAAAGAACAATTACTCATAGGACATAATTTTATAATTAAAAATATAGCATCTCATCAATTCCATCAAAATAAAATGAAAAAGACTTGACACCCTCTCATGGATTTCATTATATACACTTAAAGTATTTAGGGTTCATTAAGTTCTTAAATCAAAGCATAGCGAGTTATTTCCGTAAACTTGCTCATGAATCATATCTTTGCTGCTAATAAAAATATACTTAATGCATAAATCAAATGGACTTGATAAGGGTTGTAATATGACTTAGGTAAGGAATGAGAAAAAGAAGTTATAAGATAAACAAACTGAAGGAAATCATACAAACTTATCCACATAAGAAAATCATAAAAACTTATTCAAACAACATCATTTCAATCACCTTATATTTTTTCTTTATTGTTTTTCTTTATTTAATTCTTTAGCAAGAACATCAAAAAGGAGACTTCTTTTTGCAAATTGAAGGAAATCATACAAACTTATTCACGTAAGAAAATCATACAAACTTATTCAAATAACATCATTTCAATCACCTCATATTTTTTCTTTATTAGTTTTTATTTAATTTTCAACAAGAACATCAAAAAGAAGACTTTTTTTTGTTTACTTTTTTTTAATACTTCTCCCTCATTCTATAAAAAACTACAAAATAAAAAAATGCAACTTGAATCAACATATTTATTTTTCATGAAAATAGTCAAAATCTTATGCAAATAAGCTTTATACAATTTCTTCAATTTAGGGGTTCAAAATTATTAAGAACATCAACAAAAGAAGGGTTAAAATGGCTTGTAAGAAGGTTAGCATTTGAGAAGAGAAAAGTCAAGGCTCAAATTGGTTTTCTATGGATAAAAATTAAGGTAGGCTTGTCTAGGTAAAAAAGGTTATATTAAAGTTCCCCTATCATCTTTATGCACAAATACATCAAAAACATAGTCGCAAAATGTATTCAAGAGCAAGTTATAGCATAAACAATCTATACTTGACAACACACCACAAAAAGAAATGAATATGAGCACAAATATGATGAATTGCTCCTAGGTTCGCAAGCTTACATAGATGTCAAAATGTATTAAGTCTTGCACACTACATTCAATAAAACCAATGAGATATTTAAAGTAATTTAATGAAAAACACTAATAGGGCTTGTCTCTCTCATGCACTATAACTTATATAAAAAATGTATCCAAAACTTAGGGACTATTTGTGAACAACAATCAGAAATTTTTTGACATTGTCATAAGAAATAGTCAGCATATAAATAATAGTATTCATGAATTCAAGCACAAAACATAAAGTTGATCTTAGTATATACTATCACTAGTTGATCTTAGTATATACTATCGCTCCCCCATACCTAAATCATACAGTGTCCCCAATGTATGCATAAGATGCTCAGATAGCATAAAAATAATCAGCATAGCATAAAGCTTGAAGTAGAATACTCTTTTGAGTTACGAGTATATGTCAAGTTGAGATTAATGGCCAGATGAGCAATAAGGGAACCAAGACACAAGTTCTTATTGACATGTACTTTATGTACTATACACTAAATAAAAAAAACAACTCAACTTTAGTGCAAGTACACATTATGACCTTCCTTTTTGAATAATTAAAAGCCAAGAAATATTGCATAGAAATCCATTCAAAGTCATTAATATCACTGCCTTTAGCTTTATTTTGATGATAAACCAATAGGTCAGAAGATATTGACTTCCATACTCTAGATGAATTAAAATTACCATAGTTCACATTAGATTCTTTGTATTAGGTTGAATTAGCATATTCCACATTTATTAACCTTAAGGCCAAAGTAAATTTGGTGATGTTTAGTTTAAATTCGACACCTATTAATCTGTACTATACTACATTGGGACTATGTTAAGTAAAATTATGTGATTCATCAAATTTGAACTCCTTAGTTAACTTAAGAAATACTAGATAACAAATCAGTATAAAATATCTCCAACTTATATCAGTAAGCAAATCATCAAATTTTTCTTTGATATGCAATTCTTCAAAGGAAGGATAATGAACATACTTACCCACATTAATATGTCAAGCTTTTTTTTTGGTAAATCAGTAAAATTTTATACAAATAAGAAAATGTTATATGCACAATTAGAGATTTTATAAACAGAAATCTATTACCTACCAAAAGGAATAAGGTAGTACAAAATCTATTAATATGTCAAGTTTTGGGAGCAGCATACCATTGCTTTCTTTCTTTAGAGTTAAAAGTGAGATATTCGTAAAGGTTCAACTCAGTTAACGGCATGATAGATGTGTTTTTAGCTATCTGAGCATAAATCCTATTGGTACTTTTGGTAGGTCTAGTGTCAGATTGATGTTATACAGTTGGATTCATCTTATACTTGCCTTTTGTCATTGTTCGATTTGTATCTTTGAGACATTACATAATTATGGCAATTATAAACAAAAAACTAATCTTAAAAATAAAAAAACAACCTTATAATTACTAAAATTAAAATTAAAATTATTTAATAAAAATAAATGAAATAAGACTAGAAATAAATGGGACGTCATTATAACAATGTGGAGAGCACGGTTGCTTGGAATGTTATAAGGAGATTGATGGGTTGTTAGGTACATAGGCATTTGGAGTAGTATGTATAGAGTGTGCATTGCCTAGTACTGTTGCGTATTGGGGTGGTGATCGGTGGCTTGTAGGAGCTACTTATTGTGCTAGGGCGTGGGCTACTGGAGGGCTGAACATGTGTTACTATATGCTTGGGCTGGTGATTGCTAGGTGCCTATTGGTATAGAACTGTGGACCTTAGGACTGCCGATGGTGCGCTTGGGTGGTTGCTTGGGATGCTGGAGGGTTAAGCGTTAGGCATTGGTATGTCACAAGAGCTACTTGGTGCTCTAGATGCTAGTTACTAGGTTGGTAGAGCTGTACAGTTGCATTTTGGTGCTATTTGCACTTAAAACAAAACAAACTAATTACGGATTTGTGTTTAAATTATTTATATCAACATTTTATTTTTATCTCTTTTTTATTATTATATTATTTATGTTATTTTTTAATTAACATATTTTTTGAATTTTTTAAATCATAATTTCTTTAAAAATAAAACAGATCATTAACATTTATAAAGCGTGATCATACGTTGTGAATGTTAATATTATGAAATTTAAGAGTTTCCATTTTTAGAGAGCTAAATCACAAAACACGATATCTCACCTTATGAGTTTTAATATTCTAAAATTTAAAATGATTGCTAGCTTAACTCGAGTTATATAAGGCATGATCACGTCTTATAAATTTTAGTATTATAGAATTTTGGGTCTTTTATCCTAACAGAATTGTATAAGGCGTTATCTCGCCTTATGAATTTTAGTGTTCTGAAATTTAAGACTCAATTTGGCTTTAAACCAATAAACTAACTATTAAAACAAATATATGAGAACTATATATAACTAAAATTGAACTAATATCATGTTTTGGATTCCGTTCCAAAAAGTACAATTGTTTAATATCATTATACTCGATAAACCTTTTTCTTCTTAAACTTCTACATATTAGGGAAGTGCCAAATTAATCAATATCACACTTGAAACCATCACTCCTCATAAAATGATTTCAATCTATGTCTGTTCGCCTTAAAAATCTTCCTGGTATCTAAACTTTTTATTTTCACTACATTATAAGGAAATACATTAGTGACAACAAAATGACCAAGCCATCTATAATGTAACTTATCTAGTATATGCTTTAGTCCAGACTTATATAATAGCTCTTTTTGTCCCACCTCAAATTGCTTCCTCAAGATCATATTATCATAGAACAATTTGATTTTCTTTTTGTAAATTCTCGATTTTTTTGTAGTCGTCCAACCTTAGTTCCCTAAGTTCTTGCAATTGCAATTTCCTTGCCTCCCCAACTTTTGGCAAATCCATATTGCAACCTTGCACCGCCCAATAAGCTTTTTGTTCAATTTCCACTGGTAATTAACAAGCTTTACTAAAAACCAATCAATAAGTAGACATCTTATCAGTGTTTTGTAAGTTGTACGGTATACCTAAAAAAAATTTAGATGTAAACTTTAATCCTTTTGTCTCGAATTTACTGTCTTTTCCAAAATATATTTCACTTCTCTATTTGATACTTTTGCTTGTCCATCCGTATGTAGATGGTTTGTGGTAGCTACTTAATGTTGCACTTCATACTTTTTAAACAAAGTTGCTACTACTCTTTTGCAAAAATTGCTTCTTTTATCACTAATAATGGATCATGAAACTCTAAATGTATTGAAAATATTAGAATTTATATAACCTACAACAATTATAGAATTATCAGTATTGGTGGCTTTTGCTAGCACCCACTTTAAAACATAATCAAAAGCAAAAAAATGTAAGAAAAACCACGAGATGAAAGAAAAGGGTCCATAAAGTCAATGCCCCATATATCAAATATCTCAACTATAATAATTAGGATTTGAAGCATTTTATTTCTATGAGATAACATACCTATCTTTTGGCATCTATCACAGCTTTTACAAAACATATAAGCATCCTTAAGCAAAGTCTCTTAATACAAACCACTATCTAAAACTTCTCTAGCAATTCGTTTAGGACCAAATGACCACTACATGTATAATTGTGACAAAAAGCTAATAATTTGATCATAGTAGAATTTTCATAAGTATTGTTCATTCTAAACATAATACTTTGCCTTATTCATTATCTTTTCCTTCCTAGACTTACTAATGTAACTATGTAAAGTTTCGGTAGCTAAATAATGAACAAGGTTTGTGTACCATGGAACCATACGTTTTATTTTGAACAATTGCTCATCATGAAAAGTTTTAGAAATAGGTAAAATATCTTCATCCCTTACCAATATACTAAAATGGTCCACTATTGAATTTTCTGCTCCTTTTTGATTCCTTAGTATTAAATCAAACTCTTGAAGTGACGAAATCCATTGTATCAACCTCGGTTTAAACTCCTTTTCTAAAACTTATTTCGGAGCTACATGGCCAAAATACATAGTGACTTTAGAGCCAAACAAATAAGTTCTAAATTTTGTCTAAAGTAAAAACAATTTCTAAAATCCCTTCTCAATTGTATAATGATAGCACTGTGTGACATCCATTGTTCTTGAAACATAATAGATGACATGACTTTGTTTCCTAATCCTTTTACCTAAAATAGCTCCTACTGTATATTGCTAGCATCACACATGATCTTGAATGGTAGATCCCAATTTGGTGACTAAATAATAGGCACACTTATCAATAATTCCTTGAGTTTGTTAAAAGCTTATTGGCATTCCTTTCTAAATTCAAATGGAATGTCTTTTAGTAGCAACTTTGATAATGGTATCGCACTTTTGAAGAAATCTTTAATAAACTTACAATAAAATCCTGCATGTTCAAGAAAAGATTGAACTTCCCTAACATTTGTAAGGTATGGTAATTTCACAATTAAATCCACTTTTGTTTTATCAATTTCTATTCCCTTAGATGAAATCAGATGTCTTAAAATGATGCCTTGATCAACCATAAATTGAAAAATTTCATAATTCAACACTAAATTCGTTTCAATGCATCGTTTAAGAACCTTAGATAAATGATTTAAGTAAACATCAAATGAATCTCCATAAATAGTGAAATCATCCATGAATACTTCAATGCAATTTTCAATATACTTAGAAAATATACTCATCATACATCTTTGAAATATACCTAGAGCATTACAAAGACCAAAGGACATTTTTCTGAAGGCATACCTTCCAAAAGGACATGTAAGGTAGTCTTTTCTTGATTTTCTTGAGCAATTGCTATTTAGTAGTCACCTGAAAAACCATTCAAAAAGCAAAACATGATTTAGCCGTAAGTCTTTTTAACATTTGCTTTATAAAGTGTTATGAGAAATGGTCCTTTCTAATGCTTAAGTTAGGCTTCCTAAAGTTTATGCACATTTTCCACTCATTTTGTACCCTTACTAGTACCAATTCATCATTATAGTTTATTATCACTGTTATCCCAGGTTTCTTTGGCATAAAATGCATTGAGTTCACCCATTCACTATTCGAGATTGGATAGATTATGCATGCCTCTAAAAGTTTTAGAATCTCTTTCATTCTTTGATTGTTGGATCGGATCTTCTTTGGGGTTCCCTTATTGACTTAGCATTCTATTCTAGAAGAATTCTATATATACAAATTACTAGACTTATATGTTTTATATCAACTAAAGTCTATCCGATTGTAGATTTGTACTCCTTTAGAAGTGTTACTAGCCTTTCCTCTTACTCTATAGTCAACTTTTTGAGATGATCACAAGTAATGACTCTCCTTCACCCAAATAGACATACTTTAGGTGATCAGGTAAGGTCTTTAATTCTATCTTCAAAGCCTACAAAATAGAAGGCAACATTTTCTTGTGAGTTATAGTAATTTAAACATTTAAAATTATCGAATCTATGAACATTCTTAATAATGATTCTACAACTTTACGAGTTTCATTAACTTGCTTGCTCACTTCTAATTTAGCATTAAACTCCGACTTATCTTCAACATTTTCTTTAAAAATATCTTGCACGATTGAATCCACCGTATCCATATGATAAACGGAGTGAAAATCATTAGGGTACTTCATTATTTCTTTATTAAACTCAACAGAAAGAGTACTCTTACCCGTAACATTTTTTCGTCTTGGTCATCTTCATAAATGACCTTCCCAATTAAATCGAAGCTGAATGTTCACCACTATATCCATCTATTTTTAAGATGTAAAAGTCTACTGGAAATACCAAACTGTTAACTTAGACTAAAACATCCTTTATAACACCAATTGGATGCACATAAGAATGATTAACTAGCTGAATAATCACATTATTTTCTTACAAATAATTTAGATTTAAAGCTCAATAAATTGAGTATGGCATGAAATTAATAACTGCACATAAATCTAGTATGACATGCTCAAACTTCTTATGACCAATGACACTTAGAAGTGTAAACATGCCTGATTCTTTACATTTTTTAGGTAATTTCCTATTCATCGCAACTAATACTTTCTTACTTTAAATTATTTTCTCCTTATCCTTCAACTTCCTTTAATTTGTTCATAGTTCTTCCAAGAACTTTGCATATTTTGGAATTTTTTTGATGGCTTCTAAAACTGGTATATTGATTTCTATCTTTTTGAAGGTGTATAAGATCTCTCTTTCTTATTACTCTTCTTTTGATTAGCCAATCTGCAAGAGAAAAGAGATAAACGTGCATTAGTTGATATTGATAAAGATAAATCATCTTTTACCTTTATTGATTCTTAAGTTAGAGGTTCATCTTTCTTCATTATTTCTTCATGCTTTTCTACTTCTATTGGTATGGAGGATCTAGATTGAATTTCCTTCCCACATTCTCAATGTCATTGCACTTACATTCTCCTTAGGATTCACCACCTTTTGTAAAGGTAATTTTCCTAATGCTTATGCTTCCAATTCATTAACTAAGGTAGCTAATTAAGTGATCTAATTTCCTAAGTTTTGAAGACTTGCTTTTGTTTCCTATTAAAATTATTGAATGTTAGTAGCAAGTTCCATAACAATTTCATCCAAAGACATAATTGAATTTAAAGATTAAGATCAAGTATGTGTAGGTGTAGGTGTTTGAGGTTGTCTATTGAATAAGGTTGGTGTTTTTATTTCTCTCCTTAATTTCCATAGCTAAAATTAAGATGATCTCTTCATCCTATATTATAATGATTAGAATAAGGGTCATATTTTCGTTGAGGTTGACAAGGAAATCTCTCTATTTCGTTAGATTCTTAAAAGGAGTTTTGTTGCAATGAAGGACGCATATTCGTAGGATGTCCAGGAAATGAGTATATTCTACACACTCGTGCAGATTGTAATTGACCTATAGCCATTTGGAAAACTAGAGCAGTTAAATCTAAAATTTTATCCTCAAGGTTCATATTACTTACCTTATTCATACGCTTAACAACTTCATTCATTCTTGTCTCAAACTATTGAGAATTTTCAACCATGTTTGATATCAACTGTCTTGCTGATTCAGCTGTTTTATTTATTAAAGCTTCTCCACTAGCTACATCTACCATACTCCTATCCATTAGAAATAACCCTTTATAAAAATATTGAATAAAAAGTTGGTCAGGAATTTGATGGTGTAGGCAGCTAGCATATAACTATTTAAACATCTCCTATTATTTATATAATGTTTTTATGGTGAATTATCTTATTTCACATATCTCCTTTTTTATATTGACTGCTTATGATGCAGGAAAGATCTCTAGGAATAACCTTTTCATCTCATTTTATTTTGTCACTAAGCCAGAGGGAAGATAATATAGCCAATCTTTTGCCTTATTTTTTAATGAGAATGGAAAGGCTTTAAGATTAATTTGTTCTTCAGTCGCTCCTTGAGGCTTCATTTCTGAGCAAATAACATGATATTCTTTCAAGTGTTTATGTCGATCTTTACCTCCAAAGGCATGACAAATAAGAAGTAGGTGAATCAAACTAGATTTCAATTTGAAATCTACCTTAATATCTAAAAATCATATACATAAGGGTTATTGATTTAAATTTGATACGGCTAACTCCCTTAACGTTTTAGTGTTAAAATTTGTAATTATTTCTTCAATTTTTAGGAAATTAGAATCTTCACTAATTATTATATTTGTCTAAACTTTCCCTTTTGAAAGTAATGAACTCTTATTTGCTTATGGTCTGGTTGTTTAAATTTTTTCCTATTTTTTGTTGTGAGTTTCATAAAAAAGAAACTTAAGTCATTAAAATGTGTTTAATTGAGTATTGTTATAATTTCTTGTTTCAGAAATTTAAAAACGCCACAACTTTAAAGAAACGTAAAAAAGCTGTTTTTGTAACTTTTTAAAACAACTTTTTTTTTTTGTTGAAAACTAACACTTCCCCGTTTTTTTCACCGTCTTTGTGTTCTTTTTAGGCTTCGCTCTGCCTTCACCGCTTTGTGTTCTTGCTTCTTCCTCTTTGACAAAAGATCAACAACGGAGGCAACGAAAATTTGGTGTTTGGAAAAGTTTTTTCCATCATCTCTTAGAAGTTAAAGGTCAATAATGAAAAGGCCACAACTGGTACGAGGAAGTAGGAAGAGATTGTTAATGGTTGGAGGGTTAAAGTCGACGTTTCCATTGAACTCGTCTTGTTCGACGATATTGATATTGAGGTTAGAGTTGGAGAGGTTAAAGTGGGAAGAGGTTGCGATGATGCTGGAGATGTATAAATGTTTTCAAGAATCGAGTAAATTGAAGGTGTTTGGTGGTGGTGATAGGGTTTATTTCACAGCGAAGAAGGTTGGGAAATTGGCGTTATGGGATGATTGTGGCACATATAGCGATAGAGTGGTTTGAACGTGGATTGACGGAGTGCCGAGTGGTGGTGGTGATGGGCTTTGTAGAGGTTTTCTTTTTGAACCCAAGCTTACCAATTTGGTTTGAAACTTGAATTGAATGTGAATTCTTAGAATTGAGCCGAGATGATAAACTTGTAATTATGTTGAGGCTTCTGCGTACACATGTTATAAATCGTCCTATAAATAAAATTAAAGGAAAAACATTTAAAACCCTCATCAACTAACAAGGGAAAAATTAGGAATTTGTCAATACAAAAACATGGTTTGTCAAAAGAATGAATACGTGTAGAGCATCATGTAATCCTCAGAGGTGAACTGCGACTTAGGTAACCCTTCTAGGATGTTCTTCAACTTTGCGATCCCCTTTTACATAAATTCCCATCCTTGTAACAATTGAGCCAATTACCCTAGAATCTCTGTATAGAGAGATTATGAATAATGGGTCTAACGATTATGTCGATTCAGTATAAAAGTAAGTGCGACTTATAGCAAAGTCACCATAACAGCTCTTTGTATGTGTTTCGATAGGCATTTTGCTTTTATGAGGAATATACTTGTTAGAATTTACAATGGACCTACGAGCCCACACGAGAAGGAAAACTAGACCATATACAAGCGCAAGTGAGGTTCCATCATAAGATCAATTGGTGATAGGTGAAGTAGCTCACTAGACTTATATGTTGATCTTCTTTCCTCTCTTTCTCCAATGTGGGACGAACTCTCACTCTTACATTTCAACACCCCCCCTCACGTATGGGTCTAACACGTGACATAATCTAACATTTCGAGGTGTTAACGACTAACATAAGAGCAACCTGCTCTGATACCATGTTAGAATTTACAATGGACCTACGGGCCCAGACGAGAAAAAAAGCTAGACCACATACAAGCCCAAGTGAGGTTTTATCCTAAAACCAATTGGTGATAAGTGAAGTAGCTCACTAGACTTATATGTTGATCTTCTTTTCTCTCTTTCTTCAATATGGGACAAACTCCCACTCTTATATTTCAACAATATTGATGATTAATTGTCCCTTCTATATATATTTTTAAAATAATTAATCATTTTATTTCTAACCATAATAAGAATTAATTAATTTAAAAACACAATATATTATTTTAAAAATAATGATCACAAGAGAATAGTTAAAAAATAGAAATAAGATGATAAAATAAAATATGTTTTTATTTTTAGTTTTTCATTACAAACCTTAACCAAACAGGCTTTTGTTTTTAGTTTTTATATTAAAAATTTCAACCAAAAAAGTTTTTATTTTTATATAAAAAAACAAAAACTAAAAACCACAACAGAAAAATAGAAGTGGAACCAAACGATCCCCTTAGTCTCTTTCCTTAATTGACGCGTTATCTTCTTAATTTCTGAATTATATTGTAATTCACCTTTATGAGAAGAACAAGTCATACAAGACAAGATATTAGTAATGAATTACAAAATAACGTAAAGAAACTAAGAAAATAAAATAATTCCATGGTAACAAAACCAAGATTTTGATTGGGTTGTTGATGCTCTCAAAATTAATTTTGATTCACTAAATGTTTGTAATCACCATGGAACCAGGTTGAGTCTTAAGAGAATTAAAAACTATTTTCTTAATTTCGATTGTCCAAACAAAGAGGGGGTTTATGATTAATTAACTAATAAACTAAAGTTAACAAAGAATCAAAATAAATCATCTAAATATAAAAAGTGAGAAATTCAATTTTAACTAATTTTGATTCAAGGAAAATATCTCATCTAATTGTAACATAGATCATTAATCTAAGAAGAATAATTTTCAAAATTCAAGCAGTTAGTCCAAAACTTATTAGGATGGACATAATAAGTCTCAAATTTTCTTAAATTATTTGGTTCAAACCCAGCATTCAAACCAAAACTTACCATAAATTCATTGTGTGTGATAGCATTATATATCAATTAAATGATAATAATAAGTTTAGTAAAAAAGACTAAACCCTAAATTAAATAACTGAGACAGATATAACTATTTAGATTTTTTTGGTTTCTCATAAGTTAAATATGCAAATTCATAAACAACATATTAACTACTTTTACCAATCCTTCATAATAATTACATATTGCCATATTCATGTATGATTATAGGATAATCAATATCAAATTCATTTATTATATTAATCAATATTAATTATT
>JAOSBL010000006.1:24702334-24712974 GCA_027568915.1 Erythroxylum roraimae | reverse complement strand
ATTTTCTCACCAATTTCTTTCTCATTTAAATTCATTTTAATATTTCTAATTTTCATCAAAAGTTCGGGGTCCAACAGCTCTGTTCTTCTACACCATAGGTTCCAAAACCTTTCCACTCCTTAGTACCACTGCCTTGGTTTCTTTAGGAGCTTCTGGCTGTACTGGTAGCTTACCCTTGTCAAACCTTAGTGATGCAACTTACTGTGCAATCTGAGTCTCAAGCATCTTATTATGGACCGTCAGTTGGTCCATTCGGGTAGTAAGTTGCCAAATCAGGTGTCCTTGCTTTTGCATAAAGGTTTCCATCATTGATTCAAGGTTGGACTTAGGTTCAAGTGGCTGGGGATGAGCTTGTTGTCTCAAGTTTGGGAAACCTAGAGGGCCACGATTTTGTTGTTGCTGGGTCTATTGGTAATGCAATTGATGTTGTGAGTAATGGTTTTGGTTAGGGAAATTTTGGGGTGGCTTGGGTTGTTGAGACTAGGAAAAATTTAGGTGGTTCCGCAATTCAGGGTTATAAGTGTTTGAGAAAGCTCCACCTTGATTCTTCTTCCCATAATTTCCTACAAAATTCATATATTCAGCCGCAAATTTTTAGCCAATGTTATGAAATTATGTACACATATTCGACCCAAAATCCTGATCATATAAGGCATTCACATTACTCACAGCACCTGCGATAAACTTATCTACTTTCCTTGAAAGAGCTTCAAATTTTGAATTTAACAAGGTAAAGGCATCTAATTTGAAGACTCCTTGAGGTCTCTTCCCCTCTTGCTTAACCTCTTTTTGATCATTATTCCACTGATAGTTGTTGTAGGCAATTTTTTCCAATAACATGAAGGTCGTCTTCACTCTTGTCCATTAAATCACCTCCAGTAGCAGCATCTATCGCACTTCGCATAACCGGAGAAACTCCATTATAAAATATTTGAACAATCATCCATTTCAGGACACCGTGATGTGGACATTTACGTTGAAGGTCCTTGTACCTCTCCCACGCTTTGTACAAAGACTCATCTTCCTTAGGCTGAAATAAGGTAAGCTCACTTCTGAGCTTTGCAGTCTTCCTAAGTGAAAAATATTGAGCCATAAAAGCTTTTGAAAACTCTTGCCAATTGTTGATCAAAATAGGTGGTAGTGAATAGAGTCAATCCTTAGCCCAATCTCTCATAGGAAAAGGGAACAACCGAAGCCTTATAGCATCCTCAGGTACCCCGTTTTACTTCAACATTTCACAAATCTCCAAAAATTGCTACAGGTGGACATGTGGGTTTTCTATTAGGTGCCCTCCTAATTGATTCTGCTTCACCATTTGTACAAGGCTAGGTTTTAATTCAAAATTATTTACTTGCACAAGGGGCCTTGTAATGCTGGGGCAAAATTTCCCAAAATTAGGAATCACATGGTCCCTCATAATTCTCTGATTCTGTTTGGCTATTTTCGATTCAACTGTCTCTTCTGTTGGAAAAGTTGTAGTAAATTCAGGTTCGATCTGGCGTTCCTGCTCAGCCTGTGCGTTAGATGCTTTTGCCCGTGCTTTTCTAGATTTTGCTTCCTTCCTTAGTGCCTTAGCTGTCTTCTCAATTTCAGAATCAAACAACAATTCTTCAGCACTGATGGCCCTTCGAATAGACTAAGAAAAACACAGCAAGACTACAGAAAAACGCAAAATAAGAAGTAGAAAGTAAAGAGAAAAAATAAAACAAAAAATAATTCTAACAAAATCTATTAACATATAAAAAAAAGAAAAACAAAAGTGTCCAATTTAACCAAACAATCATCGCCTAATATTACTCAAGGATTACTCATCGACAACGGCACCAAGAAACTTGATGGATCTCCGCAAGTTCACGGGTATCAAGTAGTATAGTATAATATCGTCCCACAGGGAGTAATTGTGTAAGTACTAGGATTGGATTACTCAATTAATTGAACTAAGCAGCTGTGTCAGAATGGGGATTTAAATTAAGGAATTTAACTATCAAAAATAATAAAACCAATGCTAAACAAAGATGTGAATATCTCTAGGGATTAATCTGAATAGAATGTGGTAAGCTTCAAGAAAGGTTCCACTTTTAGCGTTTTCTATGGACTTTACCTGGATCAATTTATAAGGCGAATTATGGTTGATAGAAGGTTGAGCCTAGAATTTCTTAGATCCTTTTTCAAGGTATCAAAGGAGTATTATGCAATAATCCTAATATATTATCATAGCTTAGCAATCAAGCATAACCCATTAAGTTCCTTGCTATCCTGGGTTTCCTCTCATAAATTCAGTCTATGTCTAAATCTGAAATTTATAAGTTCCCTATTTTGGAGTTCCGTTATCAATTCTCAGCTATCGATTATTCAATTAACAACTAATGTCTAGTAATGGTTGGCCAAATACAATACCAACAAAATTAATCTCAAAACAGAGAAATCAAAAGCAAGAAGCTCATACTTATAAATCAAACCAAGATTCAATCCACATAAACTAGCTAAAAGCTTCAGCCCAAACCTTGAAGCTTCGAGGAAACTACTCACTCATAATAGGATGAAAACCATAGAAATCAAAGTCAGCAAGCAACATAGAATGAGAGAAAAAAAAAGATATAAAACAGAGATTTTAGGATCCCTTTTTGCGTCACCCTTTGTCTCTGCCTCATTGTGTCTTTACGTGCTGGTTTTAGTGGTGTGCCTCTGATGGTGCGTCGATCTTGCCTCTCCTGATGCTTGCGTTGTGTTTTTGCGTGCTGCGTCCCTTATACATGCTTTTGGCATTTGCGTGGTTCTCGTGCACCCGTCCCCTCTTTACATTGGTGTGACCAATTTTGGTAGTGAGTTAGCCCCTGATGGATGCCTTCATGTTGCGTCATTCGCGTGGTGCCCTCTGCGTTCCTCTTGATGCATCCCTCTTGCGTGCGTCGGTGTGGTTTTGTGTGCCTCTGGAGCCCCCCCTTCGATGTAACAGTACTCTCCTCAATTAAAACCTATTCCCATTTTGTAGCTGTTGATGCATTTTCTCTCCTGATGGTGTTGTTTTTGTCCTGTCTCAAGCTACTGTCGTTTTCTGCTGGTGGCCTCTGCGTTTTGTGCTTTTTTTTCTCAGCTAGACAATTTTCATAAGTCTCTCCAGCAGTTGTCGTTAATGCTTTTGCTTGGATCGTTTCAGCCCTCTTTTTTTTGCTTCATTTTACTTTGGACTCTGCTTCCTTCATTTAACCATTATTGTGGTCCTTTTCCATTAAATTCAAGTGTATTTCCTACAAATTAAACATGAACTATTATAAATGTAGATTCAGATAAACTAAACAATTTAGCAGGTAAAATATGTATAAAACCTAATGACTGTATGCAAAAACTAAGAGAAAATGCCACTCATTCCAATGAGAAAATGCATTCAACACCGGGTCATGACACCTTGAATCTTCCATTTTCGACCAGCACGATGACTTTCATGCTTCTCACTATTGGAATAAGCTTACTGGGATGGAGCGGTTCGATGCTAAGAATGCCCACAATAACATTATATGAATCAGAGCACTTGTTGTTACATAAATTCATATGTCAAATGGTTTTTGAAAAAAGAAAAACCAACAAGTGCTCAACGAAGGAACTTTTTCTGTTGTGGTGTATGGATCATAGCATCTCAGTGCACACCTCGACCTAGGTTATAAATGCTATTGTTGCGACTCTACGTAAGAGGAGCAACAATTTGGGTATGGGTCACTTGGTTTCCACCATTGTTGAGTACTGGGGTGTGGATTGTAATGGTCTACCTATCTACCTCCCTGATTTTCTAAATCACCATCATTTGTGGCGTGTTGAAATCCTAAAGTCCCATAACATGAAACTCTGAGACATCAGCAAAAAAACTCATGTGAAGATCAGGGTCGGTCAAGCGAGTTCTAGGATAGCCCCACCATAGCAGGCAGAAGAGGATTCAATTAGTGAGGAGTTCGAAGAGGAAGAAGACACAGAAGAACCTAGTTGGAAGAAAGTGATCGATACGATCTCCGCCAACACCAAAGCAATTACTGAAATACTTGTGGAAAACTCTAGAAGGATGAAGGAGATGGCCTACACACAATGACATCAGAGCCGAGATACACGCTGAATTCATCGATACTTCGAGGCTCAAGGCATGCAACTGCCACCTCCGACACCATTCCCGCCTCCATCACCGTAAGGTTTTGTTTCTAACCCTTTTATTTTAAATTTAGTCTTTCTATAGTCTTATTTTATTTTATTTTATGTTACTTCCTCCCATGTGTGTTTGTTTGTCTCCTTCTCACATTGAGGACAATGTGTTGTTCAAGTGTGGGGAGGGTTGTGTATTTTGCTTTGAGTGTGAATTTTGCATATAGTTGTTTTAGTGTGTTTAGGTTACATATTGTGAATTGTGTGAATGGATCGATGGCTTAGATGGAATGAAATTGATTTAATTTTAAACATAATCCATTAGGTTGTAAAGAGTTATTAGCTCGCGAAATTAGTGATCTGGGTTATTTGGCTAAAATATGTAAGTTAATTAGGATTTAGTGTTAGTTTATCACCTTATAAGTTGTCACATTCATTCATAATTTTAAGACTTTCGACTAAGTAGCTTAGCCAGTATTTTTTAATGAAAACAAGTAGCTAAAGCAACAAGGTAAGCAATAATTAAAAAAGATTGTTTGTAAATTTTAAATAAATAACTATTCCGCTGGCCTTTGGGTTATAAATAGAGTTACTAGCTAGTTGAGAACATGATGTAGCTGAGTAACCAGATCGACATGCATCACAAATGTGTACCTTCACGTCAAAAGGCTATAATGACGTTCCAAACCAGATCGACACGCATCACAAATGTGTACCTTCGCGTCTAAAGGCTATAATGACGTTCCAACCAAGCAATTTACTAAAAACATGACTTAGTCAAGTAACCGGATCGACATTCATCACCAATGTGTGCCTCCATGTAAAAAGACTAAGTCCATGTCCACAAAAAGTTTTAAAAAAAGCTTTTTAATAAAGTCCTACCGAACTTATAAGTAGCCTAACTTTTCATGAAAACGTACTTAGGATTAGTTACAAAGTTTGAATGACCAAATAATTATTAATGTGTGTGTACAATTGAAAAGGGTGAATAAACTTGACATTTGGGTTTTGATTAATATGTATATTTAGTCCAAAGTTCCTAGACGCGAATTTTACATGTTAATGATTTAGAATAACTTGAATGATTGTGTTTAGAGTTAAATTTATTTCATGAAGTTGAAGCCATTGTCTCATTATTGCATTATGTGCTTTATGATTTTGTGATGTTTTTTGTTTTGTTTCCTTGAGAACAAGCAAACGTTTAAGTGAGGAGTATGATAAGTGTAAATTGCATCGTGTTTTAGGGCATAATTTGATATGCGTTTAGCCGTTAATTCAATCACTTGGTAGGTGTTTAGGTTAAAATTGTGTTAGTTTGTGATTTATTTGTGTTTTAAGTGTTTTATGGGTTAGCACAAGTCTTTGAGCTTAAATATTATGATTTTCAGGTACCTTGATGTATTTGTTAGTGTTTCAGGGTTAATATCGAACAGCAGAGGAGTTTTAGAGGGAATCCGGGCCATAACACAAGCCCATGATCGTCATGATCGTGGGAGGTAGGCCACGATTGCGGCAGAAGCTCTCTAGGTTTGGCCCATGCTCATGACAAAAGTTTAGGGAATGACCCATGATCCTATTCTGCATGCCACGATTGCGACAGAAGGCTGACATAGTCATGGCCTGTGTCAAGCAAACGCTCACGAACTTCATATTTTGAGGGTTTTTTTTAACCTTTCGGACCCCAAAAAAACCCTAGGGTTATGCAAAACATAAAGGAGTATAAAAACAACATAAAGAGGAGAGGAAAGGGAGCTTCTGTGCAGCCACTATTGAAAGCCCAAAAGAGAGAAAGAGGAAGAGGAAGATTTCCATTATGCGTACTTATTGCTCAATTGTTAATTCATTCACGTTTAATTTTTTGATTTAACTTGGTAAACTCTTTGGTTGATTTCCATTGTACATACTTATTGCTCAATTGTTAATTCCTTCATGTTTAATTTCTGATTTAAGTGGTTGAATTCAATTCTCGTGATTACTTTCCGTTGCATTGTTTATTTTGAGTTTCATATATTGTTGGCCTTAGATTTTACGATTAGATTAGTCCCCCTCTTCGTGAGATCGACACCTCTTATACTACAGTCACGACCTGTGCGCTTACAGTATTTGAGGGCTTATAAATTTTAAAGCTTGAACCACATGATCACTAGTCCTAGTCTTTTTAGTATAAGATATTATATTGATATTTGCTCATAGATCCATTAATGTCATATTGATATAGACCCCACCAATAATGGAAGAACTATTAAAGCTCCCTAAATCATGTAGCTTTGATGGTAAGGTGACTTAGAGGATATTGATGTTGATTTCATCTGATTTTATCTAACATTTCCTCACCGGGATCCTCCTCTTCTAAATATTTTTCTTTAGGAACTTGTTCATACTCCTCTTAAGTATCAATTTCTTCCTTTATTGTACTCTGTATTAATTATGCAAGGTGACGAATTTTTAGTTGATATTGGCTTATTAGTGCCCTAACTTTATTGTCTTCTTCCTTTTTATTATTAATCAACTCCTCATCCCTTAGGACAACTTCTTTCACATGTTCCCTAGGGTTAAACACCATATAACTAAGCAATGATCCTTATGGTATCTCAACTATTTCCTTTTTTAGTTTCTCATTTTTTTCCTTGTTGATTCTTTTTTATTTTGAAATTGAGAACTAGTTGCTTGTATAAAGGCTTTCATTATCTCTTCTAGAATTGACTAATCTTTATTAACATGTTCTTGAAATCCTGGCAGAGGTTGTCTTTAAGGTAGCTGATTTCTCAAAGAGAAATTTGGATAATTTTTCCACCATGAATTACACAATTCCTGTGTAATTCAACTTATCAAGTTTTCTCTCTATTATCATTATTTAGGATGTCAAAGCAATCATGGAATCTACATATCTTTATTTGAGTTGTCAAAGCATTCATCACATTTACATTATGAATTATAGCTGTTCTAATGTCTTGTTATTTAGTATTCTACTTGTTGTAGCTTCTATCATTTGCTTGTAGAATTTACTAGATCATTATAAAAAGTTTGAATTTGCATCCACATGGAAGGTTATGGTGTGGGCACTTCCTAAATAAATCCTTATATCTTTCTTATGTTTTATACAAAGTTTCATTCCCAAATTATTGGAAGGAAGAAATAATATTCTTTAACTTCACTATCTTGGATGTTAGAAAGTCTCTTGCAAGAAATTTCTACATAAGACTCTTACAACTAGTAATTAATGCTATATGTGATGATTTCAATCATTACTTGGCCTAATCCCTTAACATGAATGGGAATAACCTCAACCTAATAACATCTTCAGTAGGCCTATTGATCTTAAAGTATCAAAAATATTTTAAAAATTGGCAATGTATACTATGAGATCCTTATGTGATAATCTATCAAATTATACATTATGTTGCAACATTTTGATTATTGGGCTTGATTTCAAAATAATTTGCCTTAATATTTGACTTTGCAATGCTATAGTATATTCCTACATAAGATGGTTTTTAGTAATTCATCGTAATTTTTGTGCTTTCCGCCTCTATGGATTCAAGTTGTATGCTTAGTGTGTCTTGAGTTTCTTGCTTGGTAAAAAGCCCAAATTGGTCCTTGAACTTTGATGCTAGGTACACATTGATCCTCAAACTTTTATTTTTGCCAAATTAACCTTAAACTTGTTTAAAATTTCTTGAACCTTCAATTCACCAACACACAAAGTGTTTAGTGCACACTCTATTCATATGAGGTAAGAATTATTAAAAGATATATCAATAAAGGTATTTTAATATTTTTACTAGCTAAACAAACTAATAACTCACTCCATCATCCCTCTTTCATTGTTTTTGCAATCTTTCATTGTCTCTCTCTCTCTCTCCTCACTTTCTAGATTTTAAGATTAAGATATTCTTTCTTGTCTATGCTTGCATTCATAAAGAAATGTTTCCATTATTATATGATAGGTATTGAGAAGACGATACAAGAAGTGGTAAAAGAATGCAAAAATTTTTAATGATGCAATTTCCCATTGTCTGGTTTAATACTCTCTGATGCTTATATGTTGGGATTCTAGAATATGTTTGACATGTAAAATAATGAAAACAATACTTTTTCCCTATTGAAGTTCTATTCATTTGAGTTCATAGAATATTATTGTTATTGGTATCTTTTAATGTCTTTGTTAAACATGCATTTGCTCTTTATATTCCTTTATTTCATTTTAAAGGTTTCTATTATAATTATGGAAATTTGTTAATGATTTACATTATTCCTTTATTAGTTGACTGATATTTCTAATGTTTCTGTAATGAAATGCTTAGTTATGTGAAATTTTTGGAGCATGCAATTGTCACATTTTGGAGGCTATCTCCTTTTTTAAATAGATCTATCAATTGTGATAAACATTTTAGTAATGGAGTTTCTATTTTGGGAAAACATATAAGAAAAATCAAATCTTGAAACTTGAAAACAAATGCCAAGATGACTTGGATTTACAAGTGAAATCCCCTTCTTTGGTTAAATTGTACATAAATATAAAGTAACAAAAAAATGACATCCCAGTAGGAATCTCGTAGAGGTGTGGAGTTTAGGGAGGTCTAGAAGTACGCAATCTTACCCCTAACTAATAGAGAGGCTATTGTACATGAAAAAGAGTTTTAAACGGTTGGAAGAAACTAATATACAAATTTATAAACAAATAACAGCATAAAATAACAATTAAAATTAAAATAAATATAAAAGCATGTAAATAAATAAATAGACAAGAAAGAAAAAAGATACTTAAATAAAATAAATAAGCAATTGGAAAAGAAAAATAAGAAATAAATAAAATAACTAAAGGAGTAAGTTCTATAAACAAAAGTGTTTATGCTAATTAAAAGACACAAGAATCGAAGAAAAAGACTCAAAGGTATAGCGCAAAAGTGTTTATACTAATTAAAAGACACAAAAATCGAAGGAAAAGACTCAAAGGCCTATGAAAAGAGATGGACCACTCTATGTAAGGTCCTCTACCTGTATCTTAGTTCACCAAAGTTTCCTATTAAGGGTCAAATCTTTAGTAAGCTCTAATAAGGTCATATCTTTCCTGATCATCTTCCTCCAATTCTTTTAGATCTTTCTCTTTTTCTCTTATAGTCCCTAAGTGCAATCTTTCGTATCTTTTCACTGGGGCATCATGATTTCTCCTCTTAACATGTTTGAATCATCTAAGCCTTGTCTCCCTCATTATATTATCAATGTTAGCGATCCCCAACTTTTCTCTTACAACTATATTATTGACCTTATCTCTTCTCGTAAGGTTACACATCTAAAAAAGCATTCTCATCTTTGCAACATTAACTTATTACTATGTGCTTGTTTGATGGGCTAACACCTTGCCCCATAAAGTATGGCCGACTTAATTGCTAGGTTATAGAATTTACCTTTTAGTTTGAGTGGTATCTTCTTATTACATAAAATTCCTAAGGCACTCTTCCATTTTAGTTAACCTGATTTGATATAGTGAATTATGATATCATCTATCTTGTTACTGCTTCATATGATGGATCTAAAGTACTTAAAACAATCTTTTTTTGATATAACTATAGAACTAATCTTAATTCCACATCAGATGTAACCTTAAGGTCCAAAAAGTTACACTCTAAATACTCAATCTTAATCCTGCTCAAGTTAAAAACATTAAACTCTAACGTGTCCCCCCAAAATTCTAGCTTGTCATTAACACCCTCTTTTGTTTTATCCCCTAAAGCAATGTCATCAAAAAATAATATACATTAAGGGACATCCCCTTATATGTTAGACCCCGAACTTTTCGTAAGAGATTAGAACCATTGAATGAGAAATTTTGGTGATTAGTCACAAGTTAAGAACAAATGAATGAAGAATTTTTGAAACAAGAAATGATAGACAAGAGTTAAGTAGGAAATACAAAATGTGGAGAGATTCATGATTTGCTATGGTGTTTTGGTGCATAAAAGATTTTTGAAATAGTAAGAATTAAAATGAAAGTTAAAAGTAAAATGAGAGCAATATTGTGTAGTAAATTGATGACAAATAGGTATATATGTGCATGTTCTGTTATTCGTGTTCATGATTGTTCGTAGATTATGATTTCTTTTTGGAGGACATTGATTGGAAATGAAGTTGAGAATGAGGAGTAAATGAAGTAGAAAAGGCAATCTTGGTATAAGTTGTATAAGGAAAGATTTTGAAATAAAGAGTTGATCTGGAAAATGTTCACTGAGTATGCTTCAGTATTTTTGCCACAACGTTTTCTCTAGTTGTCCAAACAAGATTATTCTTGATTTGTATTAAACTAGAGATATATGGCTACATTTCTTATGAAGTCATTGAATTTCAATTCTATCTCTAAAAATCCCAAAATTTGTCATGAAGTTAAGAATTGGGTGCAGTGTTGGTGTATGATTGGAAAATTTTATCTTGGTAATTAGGGGCAAATTTGGGACTGATATAAATATATTTGAGCAAAGTTGACTTCTGGAAAGTTGTAGATCTCTCTTTTATCTTTC
>JAOSBL010000006.1:24657490-24670521 GCA_027568915.1 Erythroxylum roraimae | reverse complement strand
TTCGGTTCGATTGAACCGTTTGTTTGCTTTTGTTTCGATTCGATTTGAAATCGGTTCCGTTGCCTTATGCTTCCGCTTCGGATTTGTGTTTCGCTATTTGTTGTGGCCCACTTTCGGGGTTTTGTTTCGTTGAGTTCGATTTGCTTTCGATCCTTCGATGTTTGCTTTGTTTCCGTTCTTTCGATTCGTGTTTCAGTTGACAAAAAAAAAATTATGGTCGTTTGGATATGATTCGATGGTAATTTGTTAAGAGTTGGGTTCCGAGAACGGGATCCAACAGATTAACACAACATTATGCAAAAAATAATGTAATACATTAACACAATATAATCTTATCATAAAAGAAATTGATAAAAATTTAATAAACCAAAAAAATTACGAAGAAGGGAATAACTTACAGACGGTAATAGTCTCTTATTTGCTGAAATAGAAAATCTGAGTTGTCTTCTTCTTTGCTGAAATAAGAAATCCTATTTGTTTTAGTTTGAAGACGAGGAAAGGTGATCTGAGAATGTAGGTTAGAGAAGTTAGACGTTGTCTGATTTGTTAGTTTGAAGACAAAGAAATATGATTTGTGTTAGGTTAGAGAAGTTATGTTAAACAGGAAAATATAAAGATCGTTTAATTCGTTTTGTAAAAAAATAATTATGATGTAGCTTTTTTTAATTAAAAAACAGCTAAACTAATTATAGCTGAATACGGCGGTGATTAATTGATTGAATGACTGAATGAGAGTGAAATTGTGAGTAATATATTAATATCACATTCACTTTTTTTTCAACAACTCAATAAATTTTGTTATTATTGTTTGTTTTTGTGTGTGTCATAATTTCAAATAAGATAAATAATGATATAAAAAAGATTTCAAATTTACCATTAATGAAATGTTGTTAAATTTCAATGACTTTAAAATTGTAATTTAATAGAATTCAATTAAATAAAGTAACGTTTTATAATTATCTTGTAACTTTTGCGAAAATCAAGATTTAACAGATTAATACGTTATAAATTCAATTTGAGATCATCAGAAATGAAATTATACTTTGTTTGATTGATTAAGTAAAGAAATAATTATGATTTCACATTATTTAAAAATAATTAAATGATTAATTAGTACAAATATATATATGTTATTTATTATCCTGAATTATTAAATATTATTAATTATTATATAGTAATAATAACTTAAATATTATTAATTATTATATAAAATCAATTATATAACCATCAAAATGAGGACATTTACACACTCAATTAATGTTCCATTTAAGATCCTCGTTATCAAGTTACTTTAATAAACTTATTTTTTTAAATAAACACTTACATTATTTAATTATTCTCAATTACTTTTTTTATAAGAAAGAGATATAACGTGTGCTAATTTTTATCATTCTATCAATATTTTATCCTTAAATTTGCCTACATCTGTTGATTGTCGATTCTAACATTAAGCAAAAGGTGTTATGCCTGTGGTTAGGGTATGGGTGGTTCTATATTGTAGGTTAATTTTTATATTTATGGTTAGGTCACAAGTTCAAGTTATGAAAATAACCTCTTTGTAAAAATATAGAGGGAAAGTTGCGTACAATGGGGAGCCCTATATACCGGATACGTTGACTTGACTTTATACTTATAGTTGGAGTATGGTCCTATTCTAGGTTAATCTTACTTCAATAGTACCAATAGGCAGAATAGAGAAAGAAGCACTACACCTAGGAATCAACAACCTATGAAAACTTTGAAATGAATTATTATCTTTTCCTTATTGGGATCAGGACTAAGAAGAGAGGTTGAGATAATAAGCATTAATCTTGTTTATACTTTGGATACACTTATAACCATCAAAAGCTATTAAAGTAACTAATTTCTAGAAAGTGAAAAAGGTTAAAGACAAAGAAATTGTTGGAATTAAATTAACATTTTTATATAATACCATCATGCTTAATGTTAAGAAAATATCTTTTATAAGAACGTTGACTAGAGATTTCTCGTGAAAACATATAGTCTTAAAGGAGGAGCTTAAACTACTAAAGCACTTACTAGACTCATTAGAAGATTGAGACATGCAGGTGTACCTTTTTACAAAGTGCATGCTATAGACTGAACTAGCAAGACTCATAGATCTCTGAACACTAATGAATTGAACTCGCATATTGCAAGCTAGAATTCACATGTTACAGGTCTATCTCGAGTATTTAGTGAAAGAAAATGAGCCATTTTCAAGGAGCATACTTAAGTTTATATAGTGACAACTAACGACCTAGATCAAGGAAGGATGGAAAGACATTTTTCGACTTTCCATTTTCCAAGACCTTTTAACTAAAAAATTTATAGGAATATTAGTTTTCCACCTACCAAAGATGTATTTCCACCTAACAGAGAAGTAAGTGGTAGCCTGACAAGTGAACCACGACGATGAAACTTGAAAATAAAGTTTTTAAAACCCTGCCACCATCATATGCCCTGGGCTCCTGTTGAAGCCTGTATGAGCCTTTAACATAGTTAATCTTGACCAAACTACAAATTTCTTCAAGACCTGTAAAGGCGAATAGTACTTCGTAGCTTACCCATTATGTATGAGACTTTGGAGATCCATACCCTACCTTATGCACAATCATGTTCTCACTAATCCATATTGGGTGCCAACTTTGTTTTGTCTAACTCACCTGACCGTACTTTGCCTTACCCTTTTCTTAAAGGCTAAAATTTCATTTTTAACCTTAATATTTACAACAGAACACTGCTTGAATCTTAAAATGTGTTCAAATTAAACTATAATATTCAAAATATTTAAAACAGATCTTAAATGAATGAAAAATTTAACGAAATTAGTTAAATGTTATGTCAATACTGACATGACATTATTTTTATATTTTTTAAATTAAAAATGAGTTCCACTATCACATAATTATTTTTTAAAATTAATCAAAAAGTGGGTTTTATAGCCAAGTGACAACACTGCTTATACATTTCAGATAGTAGATCTCACTTGGCACATGACAATAAGGGCCATATTTCAATTACCGGAAAAAAAATGAGGGCCATATTTATATATTTTAGATAGTAGGTCTTACTTGCCATGTAGCAACGAGACCTCCTTTTTATTTAAAAAAATAAAAAATGAAGTTACGTTAGTGTTAACGTTGCGTTTAACTGACAGGCAATTAACTCTGTAAAATTTTTCATCCATTTAAGATCTATTTTGAATGTTTTGAAAATATTATAATTTGATTTGAACGTTTCAAAACGTTAGGGTTTAATCTATATTTTGTTGTAAACATTGAGATTTAAAATATATTTTAAATATAGAACCAAACTATGGGCGTGTCTTTCCTTATTTCTTATACTGGTTAACTTGAGTTAGATCTAAATCTAGTTTGGAATCAATTTGAAGCAGAACCATGTCTAAAAGATTGATCCAAAGCCTATGATCCGAATTTTTACTAAAAAAGATGTTATTTTAATCTTATTTAAGAAATTTAAAATGATGCTCTTTTGAATTTTGTTTTTAAAATAATATTGTTTTGCATTCTAAAAAGACGAGTCATATCCGCATCCTTACCTCCAATATATAAATGACACACTTCCCTAAACCAAAAGGTATGTTACTCTCAATTTCCACTTGACACTATGAAGACTCTGTCTAATTTTGGCATAAGAAGTCTCAAGTCGAATATATCTTCCAGTGTTGTCTTACAGAGAGGAGTGGATATGTTGAAAGAAGCAGAAATAAATGGTCCGATGAAGCAGCATCAATACTATAAGTTTGTTCATTTATTTTAGACTTTAATGTAACATGTACTCTTTTAAGAAGTTTCTCGATAAGTCAAACATAATAGAATTCTTTCATTTTGTTTATACTTTATATTTAACAGGAAAGTCATTTTAGAAATAGATGCTTATATTACAGATTTTAGATTGAATAACCTAGACGTTATGCTACTAGAAAT
The DNA here is from genome assembly GCA_027568915.1 of Erythroxylum roraimae. NCBI lineage: Eukaryota > Viridiplantae > Streptophyta > Magnoliopsida > Malpighiales > Erythroxylaceae > Erythroxylum > Erythroxylum roraimae. The sequence continues at coordinate 24,666,571 of JAOSBL010000006.1, read as the reverse complement.
TTAAATAACTAGTATTGAACACCCGAAGAAAGGTTTGTAAAGTATGTTCCTAAATTGAAGCATACCACTAACCTTGAGCAAGGTGGTAGATTCATGTTTAAATAACCATGAAGTACGTTTTTCTTTGGGAAAAAGTACGAAAGACAGTAGCTATTGTGCAGAGACTGGAAGTAGTCTATCTCCATCAGTACAGGCTAGTGCTAAAAAGCCTGGTAAGACGTTGAATTGTATTAAGCAATCATAGTAATGCAAGTAATTAGATATTAGTATAAAAGGCAAACATTACGTTGAGATGGAAGTACTAAAATTGAAGGACAAGAGTACAACTCGAAAGAATATACATTGAACAACTAATTTATCTTTCTCCTTCCTTACTCTTTTAATCGTATCGTATGAGACGAGTGACAGGAAGTCCTGTCATATTAAGCAAAGTACAATTACAAAACGCAAAGTATCAAACTAAGGGATTAACTGATTAAGTACACCACAAGTAAAAGCTCTGACGAAGACCTTCATTCTGAACCAACATTTTAACTTCTCATGCTTAGAGCCTTGCAGCTCCCCGCAACAATCAACTTTCCCGCAATTCATGCGGTTGACAGAGTTCGCATTTGTAGAAGGCATACATTTTGCCCAGCTTCCCTAGTCCAGAAATGATGTCCCAGGCCGAGTTGATCCCTCGTTACGTTGTCAGCTGACTAGCTAATCTTATATCATTTGGAGAAACCTATCTACATGTAATGTACCGTATGAACCAACCATTGGTCTACATAATTCCTCATTTCCATCAAAAGAGTTGGCCTCTTTGATCTTCAAACAGCCTCATTTTTTTGTGCAAAAGCAAAATTTCAGCATGTCCAATCTTTGCATTTGATATCCCGGGTGCCAACACCATTGAACTAACGGAGTAAAACCCCATCTAAACAGAACTTGTGAGATTTCACATAGACAAGTAAAAGAACAAGGCAGTCCTTTTCTTCGTTTACTTGAAACCTCAGAGACATTTTCATCAAATACTTTAGCAGCAAAGATTATCATATACCTGAAAGAGCTAGCAAATCTCTTCGATTTACATAGAGCTGCATCTTCGAAGCCAATCCTGCTTTGCTGGGTGAATCACCATTCAATCTAAGGTGCCCTTGAACAGGTTTAACTGCATTTGCTGAACAACTATCGCCACTTGGTTTTCAAATTATCTACCAAGTTTTGGGCCACTGAGGTCTGTCTCACAGGTTCTAGCTACGCCTAATAGCAACCAGATTTACCAACTAATTGTAATGAAAAACGTGCTTAGGAGAACCAGTCAATTATTTCATTGAGAAAGCAAAAGATGATTCAAACCTGTAGTAGGATTCACTAGCACAATTAAATTGTATGCACTCAAAAACTAAATAATTGGTGTATACTAGACCTAAGAAGCTTCTGGCTTGGTACAAATATCATGGCCAAAAATGTTCAACGAAGTCTATGGATTGGAAGATTGTAGTAGTGGTGGCGGGAAGGATATGGAGTTAGGGAGGATTGGAAAGATGCCGTAAACCCATTGTTTCTCTTTGATTATGCAGTATGAGTGTGATTACGAAGGTTTTGACCCTCTCCATGCTACCGGCACTTACAGACAACACATACGAGTTTAGGAAACTGCTCTATATGCTTTTACGAGGACCATAAAGGTCTCTAAAGTAAGATTCTTCTGCATCCAGAACACCCTGTCGAAAATTTTAAAATACATTAAAAAATAGAAAATATCAGAATGGAGGTCCTCAAGGTCTGAGCAGAACCTTAATGATGATAATGGCAGCATCCTTGTGTAGAACTTCATTGTATTCATGGCAAACCAAGCTCTGCAATAAATGAAAATCTACTTTATTCAAGTATGAACAGAAGATAAATGTGGAAGTTAGGTGAGTGGTGAGACAGACTTGAACACAATTAGGGCAACCAGTATTCCCAAAGCAGTGGCAAGATGTGAGAAGTTCCAAAGCAGAACCTAGAAGCTCTGTGAAATATGGTTGAATCTGTTGCATGTTCAGAACTCAAAAGTCAGGGAAGATGAAAATGTCATGAAACCATGCAGTAGACTATGAAAAACCTGCCTGTGTTTAAAGGTCAAGCATGATAGCATACCCAATAGCTATTAAACCACCCAAAAAAATCTTAACTCAAAATTTGAATTTCTAATATTTTGGCCTTGTAAAAGGGATCAATAAGTGTTGAACCGCCAACCAAATTGCCGAAATACATATAACACTTCACTCAAATTTCCGTTTTAAGTATTACACGTAATGACAAGGCCATTGAACCTGGACGGTTATACTATGCCATCAAATTTCTAGCAACCATAATTAACAAATATTAGTTTTAAGCTCAGGTACTTCTGCATTCTGTTGTTAAGCTACCAAATTTCATGAATAAAAAATTAAACTAGAGCATTTCAATTTCTAGCTACCTGCTTTGAGACACCAGTCCCTCCTGGATGCTGATCGTAGACCAGAATTCTTTCTGGATAATAGCGGGTATCATGTGGGTTTGGACATTCTGGAGACAAGTCCGATGAGTTGCATCTTATATATCTGCAGGCCAAAGCATTAGAACGTACTCAACCAGTTTAGAGCACCAAAGCAGGTATGCATGAGAAGTAAAAGTTTTGAGCAAATAATTACAAGCTTTAAGTGAATGTATGAGGAAACAGTTTCTGATTTAGATGATCATAAATATAAAAGACTCACAGAGGCACTACGTTAAGAATGGCATGAGATGCAGCATGCAGACCGCCACAAAATGAAAAACCTTTTTCCTCTACCAACTTTTTAATGGATTGGGGAACTTGAATCCAAACAGCCTGTACAGAAATTCATCAAGAAGTTATAGCATCTGAAAAGAAAAGGAGAATGGTTTAATCAAAAGACAATCACGTGCAACTGGATAAGGGTTACTGCAAACATGACTTCAGTAATAACAGCAACCTGAGATTCAAATGAGAATGTAGGCAGTGAGAGATCAACTACATCTAAAACTCTGTTGCTTCCTCTTTGTATACAGTAGAAACCAAACCAAGTAGTTGTTACTTTACAAGAATTTGCTTGAGCTGTAGTTCTAGAGGACTGATTCCCAGAAACCCGTGCAGGATAGGCCTAACATAACATAGAAGATATCTCAGTCTCAAAGCAAATACATCATTTATAAGATGCAGAAGAAATAATTACACATTCTATGCTGATGTATAACTTTCTCGATGGTATATTTATTGTTCAAAGCAATATATAACTATACATTGTTGCTTCCTACAAAATAGGCTTCTTTAAAAGTCATTCTCTCCATTATGAATTGATCACTTCCTCTTAGCATGATTTACAATTACAAATGGAAACGCAGACAAGAAAAGCAAGGAACATCTTCCCCTCTAGTCATCACTATCAATTGAAATCAACTTCGTAGTAACTCAGAGTGAACATCAAGATATAATACCACTAAGTACTGAACATTTGAAAGTACAAAAACACAAAAAATGTGAAGAATTACCAACAGAAGTTCAAAGGGAAAGTGCAGAGGAAAACAGAAGGTTGAGGGTCCAACTCACAAGGTTGCCACCAAGTACATGGATATCAGTATAGTCACGGGTTTTGGTGTAATAGTTTACATTAGTTTCATGGCATAAAGCAATCTTCTCCGACAAATTCAATTCCTTCACTAGATAGGTCTTCCCTTGATGCATATAGACTGCGCCATCATATACCTAATCCCATGTATTACATAAGGAATTGAATGAAAAAGAGCATACTATGGAATTGATAAGGAATACAGCTAAAGAGATAAAAGAGACAAAACCATGGTCCTCTGAGAATAAAAATTGCAGCTTTGATACCTGAAAGAAAGCTCTACTTTCCTCAATCTCTTCGAGGACTTCTTTCTTTTCTATGTCTGTTACCCTGTATCTGACAGTTTCTATAGCTCGAATACTTATACCACGTGATGGCATTTTCTAGACAAATGATAGAAAGGAAAGGAAAACAAATTTGGAAACAAATTAAAATTGTCACAAATTTTATCAATTAAGGAAACAAAATAAGCGTGGTCCCAGTGCACAAAGCTCCCCGCTTTGCGAGGGTTAGGGGAGAGTCATCAATTGTATGCAACTTTCCCTTTGTATTTTACAAAGAGGCTATTTCTCCTCGAACTTGTGACCTTTCGATCACAAAGTAGTATATTACTAGTTGCTCCAAGGCTCGCACTCTATTACGGAAACAAAATATTAAATGTAATGTACACGTAATAATAATAATAAATACCTCACGTCCAATGTAGCTCCAAATTTGAGCAGAAGCTTCACGCGAGGGATCAAAACCCAAATAACCTTTAGTTTTAAGGGATTTCACTGCATTCTCTAAACTATGGCCAAAATATTTTTCATCATATTCCAAACTCAGAGGGTGCTCAAGAGCGGCACACACAAGATGCTGTTCAAGCACCTACAATAGCAAGTCATTAAAGGGAAGCACATAAATTAGCCTATTTTGTTGGATCCAGAAAAAGAACAACATAAAAATGATTGATTCAGACAAAACTTTCAATCACAGCAAATTTGATACCTGTTCGTTTTGAGCATCAATATGACAGCACTCTATTGGGCCATCAAAAAGTTTCTTAGGAAACTTCATAAAATATTGGTCCAGGGGACCTTCAAATGCTATATAAACAGCAAGAGATGCCTTCTCTCTCCTTCCAGATCTGCCAGCTTGTTGCCAAAGGCTAAAAGTGGAATAAAAATGTTTACAATTTGAACAATTGAAAACTACCAAAATCGCTGAAAATGGAGTAACTAAGCATTTTACCTAGAAATACTACCCGGAAAACCTAAATGAAGGGTAGCATCAATGTGGCCAACATCAATACCCAACTCAAGGGCATTCGTTGCCGCAATGCCGCAAAGCCTTCCGCTGAAAAAATCCTTCTCTATTTTCCTACGATCCTGTTATCAATTGCAAATATGACCAGATTATCAAACAGGCTGGCAATGATTTTCACCTGATATGTCAAATATGAACATGGAAATGACAACTGAGATACGACATTAAGATGTGAGAAAAGTTGATATGACATTGTTGTCTTTTTTTTCTTTTGACAACTGTGGTTCAATCCAGTGATATAAACCAAAGCTTCAACTGACAGTCTCATCAAGAAACTAAAAGGAACCGTAGTTATGAAAGCCAATATTATAAATGAAAATGGAGAAAAGAAAAAGTTCCTTCATGGGTTACTTGTTATATAGATGACATTTCATCTTAGGATAGAATCTAACAAATCAAAACATAATGAAGCATGAAGTATGACACAATAGCCCTCCTTTGATCCAATTTAGGAATAGCTTCACTATCTTCAAATAACTTTTGTTATACTTTTGAGAAACTAGATGGCACAGAGATAAAGTATGGGAGGTGGACGTTAAATGGTTTAATGAAGACAAAAGCTCAGAGGCACATTGACCACGCACGTTGCAACTGACTAATATAAAGTACTGAAAAGGTTTAACTAATCAATAAATGATAGTATCTATAACATGTCTAACCTAGAAAGAAGGAAATTATTCACCAAAGTTTGATTCAATTTTCAGAAATCAGAAACACAAATTCTCTGATTCATGAATCTACTTTGCAACAACATAACAAGTGTCCAAACATGGTTACCAAGAAACATCTGAACTCACTTCAGCAATGTAGCCAGCACGATAAGCAGCTATTGAGTCTGCAAAGTTTGGAGCTGTCTCTTGAAGAATCTCTCGCCTATAACAGTTGTTGAAATTTAATGATAAAAATTGGTATTAATAAACTGCTATCAAAATAATTTCAAATTTATGGTATGAATTGACATACGTATAGGATAAAACAATCTCAGTGAGTTTGCGTGATCTACAGAATGCAATGCAACGTAGTCCATGCTGAATCATTTCTGCAAAGAGATGTGAAACTTCCGATATTGGGCTGCAAAACCAAATTTTGGGTTAGGATGTACCTCTGCAGACAGGTAGAAAGTTGTTTAGATATTTTCATTTGAATCATTTTATCACACATCTATCAAATTTAAGTAAACAAAAGAACATATAATCAGCATGTAAGCTACCTATATCTTCTTCGAAGCATTAAAATAAACCAGATACAATACAGACCTCTTAGAACTTGAAAATTTGCTTATATAGTTATATCAAATGTTTACAATAGGCTTAGCTTATAATACAAAATTCTAGTACCTATAAATTGAAACTAATGATTCTAATCTCATGATTTATGAGATATTCTAATACAATATCTAATCTCATGATTCTAATATAAAAGAAAACTTAATCAAATACAATTAATGAATATATATGATTTTGCCACACTCCCCTCAAGTTGGTGAATAGGTGTTCTCCATTTCCAGCTTGGATAAAATATTATGAAAAACTGAGTTGCTCAAACTTTTGGTGAGAATGTCAGCCAATTGACCATGATTTTACTCATAAGGTATACAAATTAATCCAATTTTTAATTTTTCCTTGATAAAGTGCCTCTCGATTTCAATATGCTTTGTTCAATCATGTTGAATTGGGTTGTGAGCTATGCTGATTGCAGATTTGTTGTTTTAGTATAGTCTCACAGGGTCATCCCACTTGATCTTCAGATCTTCAAGAATAATCTTCAACTAGAGTGATTCACACACACACCTTGAGCCATCGCCTAAAACTCAGCCTCTGCACTTGACTGAGCCACTAAACCTTGTTTTTTGCTTCTCCAAGTCACAAGGTTCCCACCAAGAAAAGTGCAATATCTTGAAACAGATCTTCTAACAACAATAGATCCAACATAACCAACTTCAATATATGCCTTAAGAACTCCATTTGTTTCAAACAATATACATTCCCTAGTGTTCCCCTAAGATATTGAAGTATTCTTTGAGCTGTTTGCAGATGAACTTCCTTCGACTATGCATAAACTAACTAATTATACTTACTGCATATGTTATATCTGGTCGTAAGTGAGATAGATAAATTAATCTTCCTATTAGGTGCTGATACATTTCTCTGCCTACTACAACGTCCTCCTCTACTTTTTTAAGCTTAGACTCATATCAATAGAAGTGCTTAGAGGTTCGCATATCATCTTGCCTATTTCCTTGAAACGATCTGTTATATACTTTTGTTGTGAGGTAAAATTTCCCTAACTAGAATGGTGCAACTTCAAATCCAAGGAAATACTTCAACCTTTCAGCGCCTTAATCTCAAACTCCTTAGCTAATCATTGAGTCAATAACTGTTTTTCTTTATCATTATCCCCTTTTAAGAGCTATAACTCCCGCTGAAGAAGAGTGTTTAATAAACAGTGTATGATCTCCTTGACTTTGTCTATATCCAATAGCCAACATAACTCTTGCAAATCTTTCAAACCATGCTCGAGGTGATTGTTTAAGGCTATATAGTGCCTTATTTCAACTTATACACAATATAAGCAGCCAAATTCTTCCCATAACCTACTAGAATTTCCATGAAAATCTCCTCTAGTTCTCCATATAAGAATGCATTATTGACATAAAATTGTTGCAGTTCCCAACCATATTTAGTTGCTATGACAATAATATTCTAACAGTATTCCTCTTTGCAACATGAGTAAAAGTCTCTAAATAATTAATCCCATAAGTTTGAATATCTCTCAATGGACCCATCTCCCATATATTTCGTTGTTTATACTAATGTTTTAAAAATCAGACCGGACATTGAACGGGTCAAAGGAAAGGCTTAAGGTTTACAGGTTCAACTGGTATTGAACTGCTATAAAACCGGTATATATAAATAAGAAGCTCAATAGCTTATGCAGCCCAAGGGAAGCCAAGAGGTAAGGATCGAAGGGCTGTTTAATGTTTCTGCTGCAAAGGATTTGGTCATTATGCCTCAAATTGTCCAAAAATATTCTCCAACTATTGCAAAAGAGATGGCCATATTATCAAGGAATGCACATTCCGACCTCCCAGGAAATCTGAAACAACATTTATTGCCTCAGTTAGATCTTCTAATGCTGGTGGTTCAGTGGATACAACCTTGTCAACACAAAATGTTCCTGCTCCTGCTCAAACTATGACACCTAAGATGGTGCAGATGATTCTCTCTGCAACGTCCAGTCTAGGACTCTCCGGTATCTACTTCATCCATGTGGTTTTGTGATTTTGAGCATCCAATCATATGAAAAATAATGCTCAAATCCTAACCAATGTAAAGAAATATTCCGGAAATCTTGGAATTCATACTGCAGATGGAAATTTAATACCCATTACAGCTACTGGTGATATTTCTCCTTTAACTGATATTTTTGTCTCTCCAAACCTTGCCACTAACCTTGTTTCAGTTGGCCAATTGGTTGACAATAACTGTGTAGTAGAATTTTCAAAATCTGGTTGTGTTGTGCAGGATCAACAGTCGGGGAAGATGATTGCAAGGGGGCCTAAAGTAGTATGTGTTTTTCCACTCCAATTTCCTTTGTCACCATGTCTTTCATTTCCTTTTGCAACTTGTAATCTCGCTCACGTTGATTATCGAGCATGGCACAAACGTCTTGGACATCCAAACTCTAGTGTACTTCATAATTTGCTAAATTCTAGTTTACTTGGGAATAAAAAGCATTTTTCCATTGATAATGTTCAATTTGATTGTAATTCTTGTAAGTTTGGTAAGAGTAGAACTTTGCCATTTCCGACTCACATGCCTAATCCTGTCCAACCTTTCGAAATGATACATAGTGATTTGTGGGGTATGGCACCAATTATATCTCATGCTAATTACAAGTACTTTGTCACATTCATTGATGACTATAGTCGTTTCACTTGGATTTATTTCTTGCATTCTAAAGATGAAGTGTTCTCTGCGTTTAAACTTTTTCATGCGTATGTCCAAACCCAATTTTCTACCAAAATTAAAATCTTACGTTGTTAGGATCTTAGGGGAAGAGAGAGAGGTTTATTCTAGAAGAAAGAAGAAGGGCAAGAGGGCAGGTAGTTATGCTGAGGTGGCAAAGTAGTTAGGAAACCGAATGTACCTGGGGAGGGGAATATTATGTACTG
>JAOSBL010000006.1:24645908-24657390 GCA_027568915.1 Erythroxylum roraimae | reverse complement strand
CTACTTCTTGGGGTTGGAAGTTCATCATCGTCCCCAAGGTATTTTCTTGAATCAACACAAGTATATTCAAGATCTAGCTCAATTGGCAGGACTTACAGATAGTGCTTCTGTTGACACTCCAATGGAAGTCAACGTGAAATACTGATGTGATGAAGGGGAGATTCTTAAGGATCCTACTTTATATCGTAAGTTGGTTGGTAGTCCTATTTATTTGACCATTACTCGACCAGACATCTCTTATGCTGTTCATACTGTTAGTAAGTTCATGCAATCTCCTCGACACCTTCACTTATCTGCTATCCGATGCATCATCCGATACCTATTTGGGACGCCTAATCGTGGCCTGTTTTTTCCCACTGATTCTTCACCACAATTGCAAGCCTACAGCGATGCGGACTGGGCTGGTTGCCCCAACACGAGGAAATCTACTACTGGTTGGTGTATGTTTCTTGGTAATGCTCTTATCTCGTGGAAATGCAAGAAACAAAACTATGTCTCAAAGTCATCCAGTGAGGCAAAATACCGTGCCACGTCTGCTGCTTGTTCTGAGATCATTTGGCTACATGGTATTCTCACTGAACTTGGTTTTCCATAACTTCAACCAACTCCTTTGCAGGCTGACAACACTAGTGCTATTCAAATTGTGGCCAATCCCGTCTACCATGAGCGTACCAAACATATAGAGGTTGATTGTCATTTCATCCGAGCAGCCTATGATCATCATGTTATTACCTTGCCTCACATTGGTACCAACCTACAAATTGCCGATATTCTTACCAAATCCATGACACGTTAGCGACATAGTTTTTTTGTTGGCAAATTGATGCTTGTCGACTTACCAGCATCAATTTGAGGGGAGATGTCAGAAGATTGTTAGAAGATTCAGTTAATCAATCATTTGCCAACTTGCCGATTTAGTTACCTTATTCGTTAATGTAATTAATGTATTTTATATGCTTTCCTATTTTTATAGTCAAACCTAAATTAAAGGAGCTGACAAATCTCCTCCTTTGTATATTCCTTATTTAGGTAGGACTCCTTGTGCATATATGTAGACAAATTCTTCCCTAATGATAGACGAGTTTTATCACACAAAATCCTCTGCATTAGCAATCTTATTTATCGCCTACAATCAGCGCACATTCGTTAACTTCTACCTTTTTTTTGAGTCAATAACGTTGCAACTGCATATAGACTAAGACTTCCTTAAATAAGCCCTTTTTTAGTAACTCTTCTAGTTTTCTCTTCAACTCTTCATTCTTTATAGGATTTAAACGACATGATGGAAGATTTGGTAGGGTCGATTAAGGTACCAAGTCAATAACATGTTGAATATCTCGTAAAGGAGGTAGTTCATTTGGCAAATCATTAGACGTATAAAAACTCAATTAGTAGTTTACCCACTTTTTTTGGTATTATAAGGGTTATTTCAAGTATTATTTTTGTTACTCCACTTGCAATCATGGCAAGCACAATGCCTTTTCCTTGCTTACAACTTCAAACTCTCTCTTTTTAAAGGTATTAAGCGGCAATTTCTTGGTATTTATGACTGATTACTTTCTTTAAAGGTATTAAAAGGTAATTTCTTGGTATTTATGACTACCTTATTACTTTCTCTTTGCTTCTTTATTTTTTCTACCTTCATAGGCTTCAAACTTTTCTCCTTTCAGTGAAATATAAACTCACAGGTGTTAGCTTTTCCAAATGCTACACATCACAATCATAAAGTCACAATTGACTAAGTAAAATATGAGATACTTTCCTGGAAACAACATCAAATCAGCTAGAATCTTCATATATTCCTAATTTGAAAGAGATCAAGCACCTCCGAGCAACTAGTATAGTACTATCATACACCTAAGTAACTTTGTAGGAATGTGGGAATTCTTCTGCAAGTAAATTCAATCGCATCGCCTTGCTCTTGGATACTAAATTCATACGACTTCATCCATCAATGATAAGCTTAAATACTTTATCTCCTAATTTAACTTGAGTAAAAGAGATAGTAGTACGAAGCCATTCTTCTAGTTCTTCCACCTTAGGGGTCATAAGTATGCCCCTCAAGGACCAACTTATTTATCACTAGAGTCTGCTTCCAACTCCTTCCTAGCTTCATGCTCACACACATATTTATTTGATTCTTCTTCGTCTTCTTCTTCCATCATCTGTAAACCTTTTTTAGTACATTTATAAGCAAAGTAACCCTTCCCATTACATTGGAAACACTTCTTATTGTCGTCTCTTTTTTTTTCCCAAACTCAACTAAGGTTTTGCCTTTAGGTTCAACCTCCTTAAAAGTCTTTGTAGTTGTTATATGTTGGATTCATCAGGTCTTGGCATGAAATTCTGCAATATCATAATTCTCTTCATGCCAAACTCCTCAACTTGATTTCTAAACTTTTTAAGTTGTTGTCCCAGGTTTTATTTCATTCTTAAAGCTAAGTGATACACATCTTCAAGGCTGTAAATCTTTTGCATTGTCAACTCATTATGAACTTCTGCCCTTTAACCCTCTTTGTAGTGAAGTACGAGTTTTTGTTTAGATACCATTCCTTCATATTAGGTAGAAAGTTCATCAAATATTTTTGTGTATTTCGTGAAAGACATAGTTTCTTATCTAAGCGTTATGAATTAATCTTAGGGATATTCTTGGTAGTGTAAAGTATTTTTCTGATAAATTTAGCTTAATCTCTTCCCAATCAAAAATTGACCGCTTCCCTATTTTTCAAAATTTTCTAATGATTTCCATAAAATTTTAGTGGGTCCAACTAGCTTCATCTTCACAAATAGGATTTTTTGATCTTCTAACATGTACCAATCACAAAAATCTTCTATTGTTACTTTCCAGTCTAAAATTAGGTGTGGATCCATCTTTCCTACGAAATTAGGTGCTTCATCAACTTTATAATATCTTCAAGTATGTTGTGTGTTTCAGCTCTATCATGGGCTCTAAAGCCTCACATACACTCTCCAATCGTTGTTGGTCAATTTCTTTTTCTTGGACATCTTAGTAGGCGTTAATTCTGTAACCCCACTTATTGGCGATTAATTTCGGCCTCTTCACCTTGGATTTCACTTTCTCTGCTCTCAACATCAAGTATAGCTTGTTGTTCGATGTTGTTCTCTAAACTAGTTCTTGGAGCATCTTGTGACTGAAGGTCATCAAATCTACAATTTTCAAAATTATTTTATCTCACTCTTGGTTGCTGAGAAGTCTCCTATACGTGTCTCTATTGTGAATCAAAGTTTTGATACCAAATTGATATAAGACGAATAGGAGAGATACCAAATTGGTAGCAAGAAGTTATAAAACTTATACAATTTTAGCTGCTGGAATTTGAGGCTCACAAAAACGTTTAAGTTCGTGGAATTTTAGGTTTGATATGGCTGGAATTTTAGGTTTGGTATAGCTAGATTTATGGTTTTTGGTTGCTGGAAATCCAGGCTAGAAGTGCTGAAATTTTGTGAGAAAGCCGACTAATGGAGGGTAGCAAGGAATCACTCCTAACGTCTAATAATTACTCTGAGAAGAAAGCATCACACTTTTCAGTTGAAACCTTAAGTTTGAAAAGAAAATTCAAAATTATTTTATTGAATGGCAAGTACACACATATAAAGAGAAGTTTTTGGAACTGTTATCATAATAGTAAAGGGATTCCCAAACATAATATGCAAAATAGAATTGAATCATACTCGAATAAGAATTCTCTATTCTTAAAAAATCTTAAGTTCTAAACAAGCTAGAACAGTATATCTAACTCATTATTAATCCCTAACTAGTAAATAAAACTTAGCATAAAGTAAATTTCAGTCTTGGTTGTCCTTTCTGTCCATCAACTCCTACTCTTCATTCCACCAAATTAACCTCTTTTATTTATTTATAACCTCTAAGCTCTTTTGCATCACCCTCAACCATTGATATTTGCACCAGTAATTTGAATTAATCTCATGAGTACTATAATCATTTACAATTGAACTTTGCACAATTCAAATAAATGAAACATAAATTTCTGCAATAGTTCTAGAGTAAATAAATGTAGTTAAATTGCACCTTATGCTTCTAGCTGCAGAATCACTAACAAGCTCGCCACTCCTGGATTTATCTGAAACCTGCAATCTTGAAGTGTTATCAAGGAGTACCTTAACACCTATGCTATACGCTTTTATGTTTTCTGATAGAGAACTATAAGAATAAGGAGAAAACTTCACCATCTCAAGACACGATGACGGATTCCACAAGACAAAAAACTTCTGTGCCGAAGGACTACCATCATTATTAATCAGCTCCAACGTTGAAAGATTTGCAAGTTCCTAAACATCTAACAAGAGACTCAATCACTAAAAGTAAAGCAAACAAGAACTCAAATTACATGAGGAAAATACTGAAACAAAAACTTTATTTGATACAATGAACTAAAAGAAGAAAAAAGATACAAATAATGTAATAGTACAACCTAGTGTAATAAACTAGACTAATAAGAAAAATCTTACCATACAATGTTCACCAGGATTAGCTAAAGTTGCAGTGCAAAACACAAATGAAGGCTCACTACCATAGACTGCAGAAGAAAAAGTAATATTGATCCTTCAATGCTAAAGTAATGACTCCAAAACAACTAGAAGTTAATCTTATTTCACTAGAGAAAATTCATACCATGAGAACATAACCTGCAGAGTCTTCTCAATATAAGTGCAGTGTGGCATCCAAAAGCTCCTTTGTAAGCATGAGCTTCATCAATTACCACAAACCTGATTGTATACATCTTGATTACAAAAACTAAAATAAACTAATCACACTAATAAATAATGCATAAGACAAATCAGTTTATAGATAAATTGAATGGAGAAGTTGCACCCAGAAAGTAATGAAATCCATAAACCACTTCGATTAGTTGCTCTATCAATTCAAGGAATAAAGATAATTACCTAAGATTTGTTAAAATTCTACTAAATTGTCTGTGATATGGCAAAATTGACAAGTGCAACATATCTGGATTCGTAATCAACTGCATATAAGGTGACAAAATATAAGCATATAACTAATGAATTCGTTCAAAAAAAATTGTCTAAAACAGCAAAATCCAGATTGACTACCAGTCTAGCATTATCACGAAGCCACAGCCTGTCCTTCTGAGAAGTGTCACCATCATATACACCAATATTTATGCTACAATCAAGTCCTTCTGTCATAGCTAATAGTGCTCTTCTTTGATCTTGAGCTAAAGCCTGCAGGTATGAGAAGCTTGTATCATCTAAACAATTAGAACAACAATTTAAATAGGACACAATAAATCAAACCCAGAACATACAATTGCTGATGCACTATAGAATTCTTAAACCAACCTTAGTTGGAAATAAGTACATAGCACAAGATGACAAATTCTGAGACAACACTTCCAGAACAGGCACATTATAGCAAAGAGATTTCCCGCTGGAAGTCTTTGTTGCTACAACAACATTCTTACCAGCAAGGGAGGCTTGGATTGATTCTTCCTGCAAGTACGATATGAGTTCAATATATGGGAAAAAGAAAAGGTTTGTGTGCATGAGGGGAAAAAGTGAGGTGTACCTGATGGCTGTACAATTGACTAATACCAAGACAATTTAATGCAGATTTCATGTTCTCAGAAAGTTGACATGGTAACTCCACATATATGGGTTTCCTTGCACAAATATCTTCAATATGCATAATCTGCATCACATAAATCAGCTGGTGTTAGACCCCAAAATAGGCCTTTTAGTTAGAGTTTTTGTATCATGATATTGAATGGACATGGGCCCAATGTTATCATATTTCTGCAGTCTTTCAAGTCAAGCCACAGGGACCAAGATATTCATTAGAGTTGAACATGTTGCTGTACGTAGATTCTGAGCTACTAGAAAGTGGAGTAACCTGTCCTTTTGATCCAATGCCCCTTTTGAGATGTTGAACCATGTCAACTGGTAGTAATTGATTTGTCTCCTGCTAAGTTTAAAAAAGTGATTAACTCGGTGGTTTTACTTTTTATTAGCAGAGAATAATGTTCCTGAAGGAACTTCTGGTTTGAAAGATTAACAAGTAACAAAATTCAATAAGAACTCTATTTTGAGATTCAGGCATGAACACTAGAAATTGATATAGAATTTGCTTAGACTCAACCAAAGCATCATTACAAGACAATAGGGCACAGATAGAGACTCATGCTACTTACAAGTAACGTATAACTGGAAAATTGTCAAAAGCAAATTATTATATAAAAATTTTATATCCAACGTTCACTTTTTCAAAAAGCTTCATATGAATGTTGAAAAGAGAAAAAGGAAAAGACCAAAACATGATAGTTCAATACAGTGATGAAAACCTACATGGCATCGTTGATGAAATGAGTGAGAGCTTGAAGTTGAGGATTCTCTTCTTTTTATTGACTTAGCTTCAAATTGATTAGTTTTAATGGCACCTTCACTCACAACTTTGATCATGTCCTCCAAGCAAAAGAGTATTGCCTTCCCATTTCCACTTTTAGACTGCTGGGAGAAAAGAATAATTGATCATTAACTATCTAAGGTGATGTTTGTCAAATGCCTGATTTTAAAAGTAAAATGCAAGACAAGGGAAAGGACTGGCTAGTCAATGCAAAATAAAAAGAGAACTTAAAGTGAAAAAAATTAACACATCAATCCAATTTGGGCTGGAAAAAAAACTCAAATATTGCAAGCCATTTGAAAAGGAAAATAAAGAACAATGTTATCATCAGTTTAGATGCAGCTAAAGTATACATTCAAGCATAAAACCTGCACAATCTTCCTAAAGCAATGCTCATAACTTGCTGATTATCACTGGGAAGTAGCTGTGATGATCATTGTTAGAGAGAAAAACAAACACACTACAAGCCTCATTTATTTACTAAATGAACTCATCATTGAAAAAACCAGAACCTCTGTTAACCTGCACAATTGTATTTCACAACAGCTTATAACCTCATATACCTGTCCAATAATTGCAACCAACTAAATAATTTGGCTGACTTCCTAAAATATCAATTCAGTCAAACTTACTCTAAATTGCACGAATTCACAAAGTAGGCTCATTAAACAGCACAAAACATTTGAACGTATCATGACAGCCCCACATAGTCACACATTGTTGAGAGGAATGTTCATGATCCTAAAATATATGCAGATATATAGAGCAATTTATTACTTAGTTAAACCATAAAATATTTGAATGACGAAACAAATTTTCCAAATCACAATACTATTATGTTTTATAGCTATTTCAAAGATATAACCAATAATGAAATAACGCTAGATTGAAGATTATTAAAGTAGCCCCAATAAAGTAAACCAAAAATTCCCAAGCATCTTATCTCTTAGTTTATGCATAGAAATAGATGGCCCAAGTGTTCCCTTTCATATCCACTTTTGCATTTAGTAATTGCTCTTTGATCGAGAGGTACATTGTTGAAAAATAAAGATGCATTAGAAATTGAAAATTCCAGAGTGCTTGGAATTGGTAAGCCATACAATGAAACATTTAGTAGCCTCCCACATATAACTTCTAAAGAATGTTTCTTGTTTCTCCATAGAATTGAATGCTTTGGACAAGGACATTGCTTTTCGACCTGGGAATAAAAGGCATAAAAGATGCAAGTTAAAAGCTTACATGAACTCAATTAAAGGCAAAAAAGGCATACATAATCATTCACCAATACCACTAATATGATTGTTTTCAATTTGATCCATTTCTTCAGTTCCAGAGTTGATGATGACAAAGGCCTCAGCTGATTTTGCAAGCTTTGGATCATTATTAGCAAAAGCTACAGCCTAAGAAAAAATAAGCATTGTTATATGATCTAGCAAGGAAAAACATGTGAAATATCATTCTGAGAACTAGAATGGTGTGAGCCACACTTGGCAAGATAACTAGGTGAATTGCTAGTAAGTAAATAAAGAAACAACATATCTGTAGTTGATTATGGACATTGTTTGTATCTCCCATGCAACAGGTAAAGAACTAATTTAATAATTAGGGAATGCAGAGCGAAAGTTTGACAGCAAATGGCTTATTAAGACAAATATAATTAGCCAATATAAAGTTATGACAGAAAAAATCATGCAAGACCATCCAACATGTGATGGATTCGTTTAAGCATTTGTTAGGAGTAGATTTCAATTGTAAATGTTTTATTTAAAGAGAAATGCCTATATTCCACATATAAGTATTGAGAATACTCACGTGTGAGTGTCCCATATCGAATAAAAAGGGGAAAAGAAGACTAATATATAAGTTTAGTGAACTACTCCACCTATTACCAATTGGTTAGGATGGAACCTTACTTGGGCTTGTGTGTGATCTAACTTTTCTCCTTGTGTGGGCCCGTAGGCTTATTGCAAATTTAACATGACATCAGAGCCAATGAAGATCTTGGCCTACTGTTTGCCCCAAAAGGGGACCATCATTTAAGCAATTGGAGAAGGATTTGAAGTCTGCATGGAGCAAGTGGCCCAACAGTACTATTTGCCTCGGGTATTTGACCTCAATTAGAAGTTCAACCTTGATGAGGATTGTTTAGATACCTCTCCAAATTGCCCAAGTGAAAAAAAAAGGGACTCACATGTGAGGGGGAGTGTTGAGAATACCCACATGTGAATGTCCCACATCGAAAAAAAAGGGAGAAAAGAAGACTAACATATAAGCCTAGTGAGCTACTCTACCTATTGCCGATTAGTTTTAGGATGGAACCTTACTTGGGCTTGTGTGTAATCTAACTTTCCTCCTCGTGTGGGCCCATAGGCCCAATGCAAATTTAACAATAGGAATGACTTGAATTCTCAGCTCCTAAACTTAAGCAAGCTCCAGTGCAACTAATTATATGAAATGGTTTGATGAACTCTTAAATAGAAGTCGACTGTCTCAAGACACTATTGTATGGTTATGAGGTATGTTTCGAAAGAAGACATGAAGTCGTTGGTAGAGTTGTAATTTTGTGTTCTTTTCTACTTTCTTGATTCAATTTCTACTCTATTTGCTCACCACTATATTTTTCTCTTCTTATTTCTATCTTGTTCCTCTTCAAATCTCTCTCATCTGTCTCCTGCACTCCCCTGAATGTCTAATTATAGGATGCACATCTAGAAGTCACATCATTCTTCATTTGACAGATCAATGAAATAATACCAGAACAATTGCTGCAGTTGCATAGATAGTTAACTACCACACATTAGATTTATCTAATCATGGACTTGTTATCTGGAAATAAGGCCTGACAAGTTCAATCGATTACCTTAGGGCAAATAAGAGAAAGATGCTCTATATCTTCAAAAACAACTTGGCTGCCAAATTTACCAAGCTGTGCTAGTGCCTCCTTCAATAGAGCCAACGTGATTTCCTGCCTCCGTATTCGAAGAAATGCAGAGAGAATGATAAGAAAAGCAAATGCCTCCAAGATTCTTTTCAACCATGCTGGACACAAACAAGAGGCTCCATTGTCCACGAAAACTCCTCTACCACCACTAGCCATAATTGCCAAGAATGCACAGCTCTGAGAATCGGGATTCCTTAAGCAATTCGTTGATTGCAAAATCTCAACAAACTTCTGACAGTTCTGCTGCTCGAAAATGCTCTTGTCTGGAGATTGCAATACCTTCCACAGAAAAGCACAAGGGCCTCCCTCATCCTCACAACTATCATAGCATTTCTCAAAGTCCCTCTTCCTTTTATGTCCAAAATCAGTTCTACCAGGCTCATAATTACGCTGCTGAGTATTGTCACCAGCAGACTTGTCAAATAAGGAAGATAACTCTTGCACCATATCAAAATAAGCAGAATTCGCAAACTTTGAAATTGAGGCTTGTTGAGGAGGTAGATTGTTTGAAAATTCAGATTTTTTGGGACGATCCTTCTTGGTGAATGGAATGAGGACAAAGAAATCACCAGGCTCAATGTCAAGTGTGCCTAATCCACACTCAACGCTCAATTTAACTCCCTGATACAACAATCCACACAAACTTATTAACTTAAACAGTATCTTGGCAGACTAATAAATATTGAAAAGGAAAAGACGTTGCCTTGAAGAAGAGATGAAAGGTAGGAAAGGAAGAGGCAGGAGGGAAGGCGAGCGTCAAGAGATGCTTAAGTTCTTTCACCGTCTTGTTCGCCGGTAATGACACCGTCGTCGATTCGCCGCTAAGTGTACGGACTTCTATTTCTCTCATTTATTCTTTCTACCCTCACTCACGTGCGCCTCTGTATTAATAATTCAATATTTAACATTGCAATCTGAACGTGCCAACATCAGTTTTGGACTTGGAGAAACTAACGCTGAAAAAAAAAACACAGAAACAGGCAGATGGTAGCTGTGGTGGTGGCAACAACGGCTGACCCAGCATCCGTAGGCCCTGCGTCGGCTCTTCTAGCCATGCCCGGTTGGTATCCAGGTCGTCCGTTGCAGGTCACCATTTTTCTCATTTCATTGTTTAATTGTCATTTCATATTGAAGACAACCAAAAAAGGATTTCGCTTGAGATGTTAGGAAAAGGGATAAAAGAGAAAAGGCAACAATAGGGTTTTTCTTTTTCTTTTAAGTGATTTGACAATTCCTATAGATCATTTTGTTCTGTTATTTGTTTTACTTATCTTTTTGGCTTTTTTACAATGTACATTGATTTGTTTAGGATGTTGAAAGTTTTGTAAATAGGGAGGTGAGGGTCTTAAAGCTTCACAACATTTGTTCAAGAGGATCACCTAGACAAGCGTTGGGAGGAAGCTACTGGAGAGTCTGTGGACGAGTTCATTTTTCTTAGCAAGCATGTTGCCGCCTCTAACCGCCCTGCTCTCACTATTCACCCTACAGGTATATATCAACTTTCTTAGGCTTTTGGCTAAGCTGACGAACCAACAGCGGGTGGCGCGCAGGATTGCCCGAGATAATAGCTACTCGTTCTGTGGGCAGGAAGAGACCACGCTCCATGTAGCTCGGGATTGTCCGCGGGTGTCCGCCTTTTGGAGGCATTTCTCTCGCGAGGTGGTGGACCCAGCCTTCTTCCAGCAAGCTGAGACCCCGTGGTTACAGTCTAATTTCACGAAGGTTTTTCAGGTTCATTAGGCTACGTGGGCCACGGTTTTTGGAGTAGCTTGCTGGTTCATTTGGAAATGGCGTAATAGCTCTGTTTTTGAGCCTGGATTTGTTTGGCTGGCGGAGGGGCCACAAATTACCCTCGCTTATGTCGACTGGATTGAGCGAGCCTGTCTGTTAGAATACCGCGTGTTCCCCGCTTCAGGTGTTCCGATGGGCACCCTTGTAGGTTAGTCCAGCCGGGGTGGCTCAAGCTCAATAAGGACGGTGCGGTGAAGCTCGGGGACTCTACGGTTACTGCAGGGGGGTTAATCCGTGATTACCGCGGCAACTGGTGTGGCGGCTTCCAGCATGATAGGTCCCAACAACTGCGACTGATGTTAACGTTAACAACTTTCTCTTTGGGTGAGAAATAAACCACAGTTTTT
>JAOSBL010000006.1:24632769-24645808 GCA_027568915.1 Erythroxylum roraimae | reverse complement strand
GAGGCTGGTGGTTGACTGACTTTGACCGAAAGGTTTTTGGAGGATGTTGGTGGCCGTCTTGCGTGGCTCTTGGTTCGCGGGTATCACTGACCCTCGCAGTGGCTTCACTGAGCTTTCCTTTTTGGTGATAGGTATTCGGGAGCTTTTACGGAGGCCTTGGGAGGTTCGTCTCCAGCATGTTGTCCGGGAGGGGAATCAATGTGCCGACCGCTTGGCGACCGTTGCCAGCATTCTATGTCCAGGTCTTCATGTCCTCCAGGAGTCGCCTTTTGGAGTCCGGGAGCTGCTTTGTCGCGATGCCCAAGGATCGTTGTCTGCTAGAGCTATGAGTTAATTCGGCCGCCTTTTGTAATAATAAAAAAAAACTTTCTATTTGTGAATATTATTCCATATGCTTTTACGTTCGTTGAAACTATAATCTGTGTTAGGTACCCCTCATATACTCGCAGTTGAAGCTCTACCTGCTGGTGGAAAGCCAGGATGGGCAGCGCCTCCTGATCCGAGAATTGGTCCATGGTTGAGGCTTCTGAGGACAATTGCTGTATCCCATAATTTGACTCCTGAGTAAGGTAAGAAATCACAACTCGTGTATGGAAGCAGCTGCAGGATAATGTGTATCTTCATCCTATGTCTTTTCAGTTATTTTCTTTATAAATGAATTAAAATGGATGAAAAGTATTCTTAAAACGTTGAAAATTTTGACTCTAAAACAAGATAACTTTCTCAACTTTCGGACTACGATTCCGCTCTGTTAAATGCTCTTCTGCACTAAAAAGCTTACTTATATAAGCTTTCTTGTACCAGCCTTCTCTACATAGTTATTCGTTAAACTTGGATGTCATAACCATGAACAAAGTTTTAGTTTCTGTGATACACTGTAGCAGCATCCCTTCCATACACTTCTGACTTATTTCCCATGTAGCATCTAAGTTGGAACACATGTCCAAATGTCATTTGATGAAGTGGAAATCATTAGCTACTACCTAAGTTTTTAAGTAAGTTTTTACACAAAGTAAACACATTAAGTTTCTGCTTTAAAGTCATTGGCCATCATCAGAATGTGAGTGTGCTCTAATTACAAATTTCAGTTAACACTTTGCACATTAATCTTTACTTTTATCACTGTATATCCTGTCAGCAATCTGCAACTTAAATGACAAAAGAGGGGGAAAATATTACCAGATAAGGAAATGAAATTATGAGGAAAGTGTAAACTAATTGAAGATTCATACTAGACACGAACCTCTCTTTTACTTTCTGGTTTTCTTGTATCAAGTCCTCTATTGCAGTTCAGCGATACAGATATTGCTTAGTTAGCAGAGACCACCTTCTTCTAAGCTGTAAGCACGCCTCTCCATGATTGTGCTTTGATGTTCCAATAGCTGAATTGCTCCTTTTTGTCATCATCTAGGTCTAGTAAATTTCAAATGCTTATGCAACCAGGTAATGAAAAATAGTCCATTGTTTCTCTTGTTCTTCTCAACGTCCCCGTTTCTGTGCTTCACATGGCACAGCTTTCCCTCACAGACTATCTCCAGCTAATTAATCAATAGTACTGAAATAAGTAAATAATTCATTCTTCACCCTCTGGAATACATGTTCTAGAGCTTTTTCCTGCATGGGAAGCAAGGCTCGGAGAAAAATTATGTGATAGAGCCGATGGTGAGCTCCAAGAGAGGCCAATCTGTCTCTTGTTCAGAGTGTCTTGGGTTTTCCTCTGTTTTATCTACTTCTAAACTCACAGTAGAACCTTGAACTGAAATGTCCTGCGATTTAAGTAAATGAGGCCTTATTTAGTTTCTCTGAAAAGAAGCAACAAAGGGACAGATAAACTGTCTGCAAACACAACATGGGGTCAAAATAGTTAACCTGCCTGTAACTTCTAGTGCAGATTCTGCTAACAGCTACTTTCAATGTCACCTTCAGTATCAAAATGCTTCTTAAATTGGATACTCCAGTAGTTTAGCATGATTTCACTTTTTGATTACTATTGCTACCACATTACCTGCTTTAGTGCAAAGAATCTTGAAAGCATGTCAGATACATTGCAACCTTTTCCCATTGTTTCAGGTCACATCGGAGGCTACCCGTCATGGTCCAATAACTAATTCCCCAACCTTGTTTGTGGAGATTGGTAAGCTTGTGCAACTTAATGTACCAACTCCTTATATGTTGCATGCTTTACCAATGAATACAGTTTTATCTCTTTCATAGACTCTAGTGTTTCATGCAAAAGGAAAATGTGGAAATGGGAAAATATACAGAGAGAGAAGATATTTTTCCTCAACTGAATAAAGCTGCGTAATTTTAGCACAGTTTACCTTTGGAAATTGGTCATTCTTTTTCAGATTCATTACAATCATTTTTCCATTTTCTTTAGGTAGTACAGCAGAATACTGGATAAGGCAGGATGCTGCACACGCTATTGCTGGTGAGTATTTTTGGTCGGAGATTACTGATCTTTTTGTTCCTCAATGTCTTCAAATGTGCTTAGTACATTATATAAGACCAGAGGCCAGGTTATTTTGGAGAAGAAAATATTAGAAATTTGTTTGTTGTGATTAAATGTAAAGTACTGCCTTCATTTGTGTAAAGTTAAATCTTTAAAATCTTGTTCTTTCACATCAGCCGAAGCTTTTACATAATTTTGAAGTTAGTTTGGCAAGGATTGGGCCTTGGGGAAGGAAATGCTGTGGGAGACTGGACCGGGTACGTAGCTATTTTTCTTCAATCGTGTTTTCAAACTTTTAACTGAACTTTGTTTGTTGATTCTGTGAAAAAACTCAATTGCTCCCAATCTCACCTCCTTTTGTATTCTTGTCACATTTTTCTCATTGCTTGTTCTGCAACATAAATGTGCATAGTAATGTAGTATTAATCCTTTAGAACATTTAAATATTCCATCATTGTTAGATACAGTTCTTTGAGTAAACTTTATTTACTCTTAGATTATTGTGTCTTACTTTATCACAAAGTAGAGAATGAAAATGTCTGAATAAGAAATTTAAATGCACTATAAACCAACATGTAACGAAGATGAAGAGAGCAAAAGATACCAAAATACTTCGCCAATCTTTCTTGTTGTGCTTCTTAATCCCAAATTGGCTCCTCTTATATTGCAGGAATGATGGTAGAAACAAAATCCTTCTTGGAATAGGTGGTGGGCATTATGAACCAGGGCACATGGATATTGTTGTGTGAGTTTCCACTTTTACAATATGCCGACTGTCTAAACTTGTGTTACTACTTCGTTATAGACTTTGGAGCTTAATTTAGCTTATTTTCTTGAATGGAAATGGAGGTAGTTTTGTGTGCAAGATTGATGACAATACTTTTCTGTTTTGCTATATCAAGTTCATGTTGCAAAAACTCAATAGTTTGTGATTCAGGAAAGATGGCGTTTGGGTAGGACATCTGCTCTCTGGATATTCCTTGCTGATGGAAGACCCTGGCCAGTTAAATTTGCAAAAAGATGCTGCAGCCATTGGTGGAACTTGGAGAGACGCAACTAAAGTTGCATTTGAGGCTACCGAATCAGCTTTCCCTGGTGGAGAAGTTATAGCACACCTTGACAACAAGTTAGTCCGTTTCCATAATGGCATTTCACTATCGTAGCCTACTCTGAAACTCTTCTTTTCCTTTTCGGTTATAAGACAAACAATCTCTAATAATATAGAAGGAACCTGCAAAGTTGTCAATGAACTAAGGGTGACATGGAAAATACCTTAGCATCTCTTAATAATGAAATATCCTTCTGCAATTCCTTGTTTCATTAATATGATTGAAGGAATATCACTAAAGGTAGCTCCATTGAAGTTGACAATAATACAACAAATGCGTTAACTAAATATAATAAAAAGGGAAAAACAAATTTTTATCTTTCTACTAATTCTTAAATCTTCTTTCTTTAATTTATGTTATTCATATTATAATTTATTGATATAGTTCTTGTTGTCAACATTACCAGGATTGTATATGACATGAAACACAGATTGTTATTTGTAATTACTATTATTGTGGATATTAGTTTAGATATTCTTATAGGCTTCCAAGTGAAGATTGTGGGTCCATAAAAAACTTTTGTGATGATAGTGATACCGCATTAGGAACTTGAGAGACAAGTTAAATCAATGTTTAACTATGGTTTGTTTAAGTTTATAAAAATGTTTTCATATCTAAAAGGATTGTTAGTTTTTTTGAGATAAACAAACAAATTTTGTTTATCTTTTCCTCATTTCCCTTCTGAATGCAGGAGTTTTTAAAGCTGGCAGAGGAATGCAATCACTAGTTTCCTGACGGAGAAGAATATAAAGATTGGAAGGCCTGCTGATTTTTTAGCCTAGACTTTATTTTCTTGTAATGGTTGCAAATAACAGTGACAATTGGTACAAACTAGCAGCCATTTTTTCCTTGGTATCACTTGCTCTTTTGTGATGTATTGTCTCGGTTTATATTACATGGTTCTGATTATGATACTTTTCCTTTTTAGAAACTTTTGTTTTATACTTGGAAAATATAATATTGGTAGCTGTTCATATTTTAAGCAATACGTTTTAAATTGAAAGAGACAAAGAATATCAAAACTAGCTGTGAAAACAATAATTCATTATACAAAGGGGAAGAAAACATAGCGTGCTGGCCGTTATACTCTTTCCAAGAGAGCTACTTGCATGCACTATACAGTGTATAAAATTTCATAAATAGTTTTTCACTAAAACTAATTTAAATTTTTATGGGGATAAACCGCAATGAAAAAGTTAACTACATCTTAATTAAATACCAATCTAATAATTTGATTTCATTAGTTTTTAAAATAAAGTGTTTGTTATAATATTAGTAAAGGGTTTTAGGAATTAAAAGATTTTTCAATTAATAGATCTACTACTAGTCCCATTTATCATAATTTGAAGAGGAACTTATAAAAAAATGTACATTTTAAATATATTTTAATTAAAATTTGAAAAATATTTTCCACAATTCTTTATCCAATAAGAAACTTAAACTATGGGAGAAATTTAATTGGATTTATTTTCTTAATTGTATTAAAAAATTAAAGAACTTTTTA
The DNA here is from genome assembly GCA_027568915.1 of Erythroxylum roraimae. Lineage (NCBI taxonomy): Eukaryota > Viridiplantae > Streptophyta > Magnoliopsida > Malpighiales > Erythroxylaceae > Erythroxylum > Erythroxylum roraimae. Next base: position 24,640,743 of record JAOSBL010000006.1, on the reverse strand, counting down.
TTTTCAATTATTGACATAAAGTTAAGTTATTAAAATTAATAATAGTTTTTTTATATCATTAAGGACATTTTAAAATCCCATTTAGAAATTTATATATACAAATTTCAATATGAAAAGATCAAAATTAAAACTTTTTTTAATTATAAAAACCTAACTTTTAATAATTAGATAATCATCAATAAAAGATACTTTTGGAAAAATAAGCCAGACTAACATTTTGGGTTTTACAAATTTTTGTGTCATACAAATAAGCGGAAATATTTATATCATATTATGGCGTTAAGAGTAATTATATATTTAAGTACAATATTTATAATTCAAAATTAAATAAGAGAATTCATGAAGCTAATCAATAATCATAACAACCAAACTCTTTTCTAAAGAAATAAGTGTTACGCGGCAATTTTAAGTGGTAGAATAAAAAAAGCTCTAATCTTATGGTAAATTCGTTAAACATACAGTAAGAAATTAAATTAAGGCATGTAATAAATTAGTTCCAAGTTCCAACCTTGTGACCTAATCACATCATGCACGGTGGACCTCCTCTCCATATGTTTTGACTTTGGGTTGGTTTCAAATGAATCTCCTCTCTAAACGTTGACTTTGGATTTAATTTGTACAGCTCATGTTTTCTTCCTCCAGTACCAACATTTTGAATCTTTAACAACTTAATGTGGGCAAGCCCTTTAAATGATAAATATTTATTTTAAAAAGAACTAAATATCTAATGATATTCAACCAAAAGGAAATGAAACTTTCAACCATTTGAATGTGACCAGTGCAAACCAAGTTCTCCAGTCTTTTCCAATACCCTTGAAATTGGAACATTGCGTATCTATCTAGGACTGGCAGGTTAAGGTTAGAAGCTTCGCTTCCATTGCTTTTGAAAAATTCCAAGTATCCAACCATACTATTTTTCAAAATAAAAGAAAAAATCCAACCAAACTCTGACCCGCGAACACCTGCTTTCTTCTGTAAGTTATGTATACATTGTACAGATATTCACATAGACCGCATCCCTCTTCCACAAGCTTAATTGCCATTGTTGAAACCCAAAAGAAGAAACTTTTGCCGTTTAGCAATGGCAATTAAAGGACGAGTCCTGCTTCTCATTGCGGCACTCATCATGCTCTCTTTGTCCAAGACAGATGCAATGAGAATGAAGACAAGGAAGACCAACATTCAGTTCTACATGCACGATGTCGTCGAAGGAAACAACCCAACTGCTGTTCGTGTCGCTCGTCCACAGAACTTCACCAGAGCAGATCAAGTCGGAGCCATGTATGGTTCCGTTTACGTGATGGACAACCCTCTCACAGTCAACCCCAACCCGAATTCTACGGTAGTGGGACGTGCTCAGGGGATATATGTCATGTCCTCACAACAGAACGAGTTTAGCCTTCACATGACTCTAACAATAGGATTCGTTACAGGACCTTATAATGGTAGCACACTCAGCGTTGTTGGCCGGAACCCCATCACGAATGAGGTCAGAGAGATCCCAGTCGTCGGTGGTACTGGTGTTTTCCGTCTTGCTCGTGGGTACTGCTTGGCAAGCACACACTCTTTCGAGCGAATGGATGCTATTATTGGGTATAACGTAACCGTGATTCATTATTGAGTTTGTCAGGTTTTGTAATAGTAATGGATGGGATCATCTTGTTATGATTGTTATTTCTAGAAAATAAAAGTGGGTGAGTTCTTTTCGGATAGCAATAAAGGAGTAAACTTTGGTTTTGGTTTGCCAACTACAACTTTTTCCTACGGATCATCTCTTTTCCCATGTGCAATTTACTGAACATTCATTAGTCATAATTATGGGATTGACACTGTGAGACTCCTTGATTCATGCAGTCCTTAATTAAATCTTTTCAAATTCAAATGCCCATTTCCCTCTCCTTTCGAACATTATTGTTCGCTAGATTGCAGATAATTGTTAAATTTTAGGATATGTGCACCAGAGTTATAAGATGGAAATTGAGAGGCTGGTTGTCATGTATCTCGGCTTGCAGGGTTTCTCTAGGTAACTAAAAGCCCAAAATTAGTTTTTGGCTCTAAATCTAGAGCTGAAATCCTAGAATCAGAAACGACAATATTAACGCGATAGTGAACCCATCAATTCTTATTCCAATGCATTATTCTTCATTTGTATTTTGCGTTATTTTGTGCTCTTGCAGATGATGAACAGGAGACAGAGAGAAAGATGAGAGTTATGGGTTTTGAGAGTATTGAGGAATGCAGGGGTAATAAAATGGTTAACAGAAAGTCGTGGTGGCGTCGCAAAAATGGCAGACAGATCAACTCTGAAAATGAAACACAGGCAAGGAACGATGCTTCAATAATGGGGAGCAAGAGCAGTGATTCAAGCAGCTGGTCAGGTTTTAACCATGCTCAAGATGAGGAATATATAGTATTCTGTTTTAGAGAGGACGGTGCTTTTGACGTTGTAAAAGATGGAAAGTCAGAGTCGTTGGATTGCTTTGGTTCCAAACATGTAAGTCCAGGGGTGGCCACTCCAGAGGTTTGCAATAATGTTTTCTTGCTTTCAATTCGCTTGTCATTACCAGTAAAAACGATTAAAAAGGTCAAATATTGATTTTTGAGTGGAAATGTAGTTCTATTACGATGAAGTCGCAGAAACAGTCGAAGAAAGCAACCACGAGATTACGCCTAACATTGCCGTTACAAGTAACGACCAAGAGACTATTCCTGTTGAACATGTAACATTGGCCTTACTGTTTTCTCTCAGTTTCCATTTAAAACCTCGTGTATGTATTCCATTAATATACATCCCCAGGGCTTCTCTGATGAACACGATTTCAGAATCTTTTGTTTTTTGACGGTATTCAAACAAATTCTATCAGAGGATTACAAAAGCTAACGAGTTCTTTTCAGGAAGAGACCAACTTGGATATTGAGCCACCTTATACCAGCGAAACGGTAAGCCACGAAGTAGAGGAGACAGTAAACGGAGGGATGGTATCGGTTGAGTCAAGCGACTCCAATCAATCATTTGGTAGCACTGGATCTTTCTCGTTTCCTGTGTAAGTCATAGCTTATGTTGGAACAGTTTCCAATGAAGTTATACAGTTGCATGTACGTCGTTGGTAACATAGACAGCCTAACATTACCTGCAGATTGCAACGTGACTTCATGGGAAGTCCGGTACAGATGCCCAAATCAGAGAGCCTGCAACTTAGGAAGGACAGGATCTCTTGTGGTCGTTTTCAGTGTTGGAGATTCTGAATTTTGAGTGACTTACAACACTTTTTAATCTCTATTGTCAAGTTAATGATAACACAATCTGATCTCTTGGTTAATTCCATCCTAGCTAGGCCCTGCTGCAAGTCAGAACACTAAAGAACATATCAAGGATGCTGGCACGGACAAACCAAGTGCAGTAGCTTTAAGATGAGTGACAGATTCTAGGCTGTCTTGATCATCTGACAGATTTCATCTAATTTTCATTCTAGTAAAATATATGAATCTTAAAAGTTACGAATATGCATCCAGTAAAGTATGAATCTTGTAAACTATGATTATTTCTTTGAAATGCAGTAAAATTCCCCTCCTTCCAGATGCCAAGCCAAGGGCCCTTTGCCAGAAACTTGAGTTGAAATTTTAACAAGAAGTAGGCTACCTAATTTGGCTGATCTACATTTTTGCAAATTTTGATTGATCTTGGAATGCCAAAATGTTGAAAACAATCATATTCATTATAATATGATCTAATACGGAAGTTGGGATTGTGGGGGTTGAAGACTTCATGTTAAAATTGTGCATTAGAAAATGAGGCATTATTGTGATAAAATTCGACATTAGATTTTAAAAATAACAAGGAAATGAAAATGTTTTTAAAATCCAAACTTACTAATTTTCTTTTTCCGCTTTTAATTTTGCGTCGAACCGAAAACATTTCACTTGTTTAATATATTAAAATTGGAATGTGAAGCAATCCTTTATGAAATAATAATGTAATTTAACTTTGTAAACTCTATTTTGTTTCAAATTAAAATTTGAAATCTTTGGTACTATATATATATATATATATATATAAAATTAGTTAAACATAATTATCTTTTAAATTCATTATTTTTACTTAATTTGAAATATTATCTAAAAATAAAAAATAATTAAACGCATGAATTTTAGTGTCTTTTAAATATGACTTAAGAGTCATCTTCATTAATTAATTCATGTCAAGTGTTGTTGACATGGGTGTCCCCTAATTAATTCTACATCGTTGTGGTTTTTATTATATTTTTAATATAAAAAATTTGGATCACATATGTAATAAAGAAACGAAAAACAAAATTTTGTTTGATTTCATTTTTCAATTTTTCAGTTTACCCTTTTTATATGTTATTAAATTTTAATTTAATTTTTTAATATATCTAAATCTTATTCTTAAATTAGTTAATTATTAAAGACAAAAGTATGATAATTTAATAAATTAAAAGATTATACATTTAACTACTCACAAGTTTAATGAAACCAACAATCAGGGTTGGCCTTGAGCAAGGGCAACTTAGGCACCCTCCCAGGGGCATCCACATAAACAGTAAAATAGGGCCCATTTTTACTTTCATACAAAATAAAATGAAGTAAAATAGGGGTCATTTTTACTCTCATAAAAAATAAAATGAAGTAAAATAGGTTCTACTCTTGACCTTATAAAGAACAACAAAAGACCTATATTTTACTTCTTTTTATTATTTACAAGAGTCCAAAAATAGGTAAAAATAAGACCTATTTTTTTTACTTTGCCCAGGGCCTATAAAATACTAGGAACGGCCTGTCAACTATCAATCTATGGTATATTTATATGTCCTCACTTTGTCATATATTGCTATGGTGTAATTAAATCAAAATATTGTTGTACAAAATGTGAGAGTTTAAAACAAGTATAGATGATTAACATATTCGTTTTCAACTACAGACATTATAGAAAAGGATAGTTCAAGATATAAATGTCGCCAGTGAAATGCATATAGCAGTAACTCCGTCTTCACTTTCTATCAATTTTGCTAGCTCCATTGCTTGTGATTTACCATAGCCTCTCTCTCTCCTAAGATGATCAATACATGCACGACAAAATGTAGGGATTGTCCATCAACATTAAACACTGATCAATAGCAACATCAATAGGGAAAAAAAAACTTGATATGGTAATGTATTGATTCTAAAACTTAAAGAAATATGATTGCATTAAAAATCAAGAATCAACACCTCAATATAGTATGATATAATAGGCTGAGCGATGACTTTGAATGATAGTATATAGAGACAGTAGAATTGAAAGATAGATGAAGAAGAGAATTGTTTTGTGTGTTTTTATAAGAGAATTATACAGCTATTTATACAAGTGATGAATGTATAAATATGGAAATATAATTATACAGTAGAAGATTTCAAGGATAAAATTATGTTGCTGAAATCATGGAATTTAACTGTTGTAGCTGAATCAAAGGCATGCATTATCATCCCCCCTTAAGCTTAAGGTGGAAGTAACAGTGAGCTTGTCTCGTAGCTGGCGAAAAGTTGTGGTAAGTAAGGATTTGGTCATGAAATCAACAATTTGTTCCTTGGCTGAAATGTGTTGAACGAAGAGAGCTTTCTTAGCGACCAGATCACGAATAAAATGAATATCTATTTCAATGTGTTTGGTGCCAGCATGAGCAATAGGATCAATAGTGAGGAAAGTGGCACCAAGATTGTCACACCATAGTGTTGGTGGTGGGGTGGAAAGACCAATTTCATAAAGAAGTAATGTAATCCAACTTACTTCTGCTGAAGCAAGTGTAATACTCTGATATTCGACTTCAATTCTAGAGCGAGCAACGGTAGGTTGTTTCTTAGCACTCCAAGAAATAAGATTAGGGCCCAAGTACACACAATAGCTAGAGGTGGAACGACGATCATTGGGGCATCCCGCCTAGTCAGCATCAGAATAAGCTGCGAGGGTAAGTGTTGGTGATTTTATGAAGTGTAAACCATAAGAGATGGTGCAACGTAGATACTGGAGGATTCGCTTGACAACTGTCCAGTGAATTTCAGTAGGACAATGCAGGAATTGGGAGACTTTGTTGACTATAAATTGAATATCAAGACGGGTGAGGCAAAGATATTGGAGGGCACCAACAGTGCTTCTGTATTCAGTTGGGTCTGAAAGTGGGATTCCATGGTTTTTAGAGAGGGGTAATGTAGGAGTCATCGTAGTTGGTGTGGGTTTAGATTGATCAAGATTTGTATTGTAACACCCACATACCCCCTGAAAGGATAGATGAATGCTACACAAACAGTACAACAAATCAAAGCATACGAAAACTTCCAATAAACAATTCAAGTAAATATACATTAAATTACAGAGTATGTAGCACAAACTCACTGAAAAATCCAAAACCAAACTGAAGTATTGTTGTTACAATCTTACAAACAAGTCCACATATACATATTAGATACAAGCCCAAAAGTTAAACCGAAAATTTACATTATTTTCAAAACAACACTCAGACTCCATTGGCCATTGCGGTTGTCTTGTCCTAGTCTTTATAAACGTCACTCAGAACCTACACGGGGTAAATCCACCGTACTAAGCATATAGCTTAGTGAGTAATAACTAATCTATGCAGAATTTGACAATTAATCATACTGAATCAAGTTATAGCACAAGCAAATATTTAAATTTCAGAACAGTTGCATAGTTAATAGAACTGAGTATCAAAGAAGGAAAAATCCCTTCAGTTCAAAACATCATTTTGTTTATTTCAAAATCCAACATATAACAGAATACACAATCAAATGACTGCTAATCTGTCAACAGAAGTGGGTAACGGGACTTAAACAGAAGATACCATAATTGGTATCAAATCACAGAAGAGACTTGTGTCTCAATAACAGAAGACACCGAAGTGTCAATAACAGAAGACACCGAAGTGTCAGACACTGAAGTGTCACAGAAGCAGCTGTAAACCCTTCTAGGCATGCCTATTTACCTACAACTAGGACTCAACAGTTTTAAAACAAAACAAAGTCATTTCAGACATTACATGTGCAAAACAATTAGTGAATCATATTCACATGAAAAAGCACTTCCAATGATATAAACATGCATCAAACGCCTCGGAAAATTATTGTCTGGAATTCAGAATACAATCAGTACACATTCATCAATATCAAATTCAATTCAGTAATAACCAAAACAACTCAAGGTGAAACCATTTTAGGTTACTCACAAAAGTTACCGTCTAAATTACTTACCAAAAGCGCCCTTACTATTTATTGCCTCGAAGTTCTGGCAATATCTGGAATCGGTCACTCTAAGGGTTCCTCTATAACATTTAACACATATACAAATTACTATTGCACAATTGAAAACATATTCCTTATGCACAAGTACTTAAATAACTAAAATATGCACAATGCATTGTTCATTGACAAATTTTGGGTATCTTATTGAAATTTTCATCATCAAATCAATCAGATATCAAAGCCCTCATTAATAACATTTGGTACTTATAATTTGGGCCAAACTAAAACAATGTGAAATATATTACATCACCGAATTGACTACTTCAGATTTTCTACTCATATGATTTCGGGTCAACTTTGCATAATTAATCTGATAAGGTAAATGACAAAATTTGGCAACACTTCCTTCTGGAAAGTTGTTCTACAGTATCTTAAGTTTCTAAAGACTCCAAGATCATCCAATTTGATTCAGTATTCAATGAGTTATGCCCAAAATACCACAGACTATACACATTTGAACTTTTGGCTATAACATGATCATTCCCTCTAATTGCACAACTCATATCTCTCAGCTCAGTTATCTAAAAATTACAAAATTTATACCAATTTAAAGATAAGAGAATAAGCTACAACTTTGGTGAAGAACCTCAGCCTAATTCTACCCACATCAATACAGTTTAATCAATAACCACAGGACATGATTTCTGTCCCTGACAGTGCTTC
>JAOSBL010000006.1:24535897-24547830 GCA_027568915.1 Erythroxylum roraimae | reverse complement strand
TAAGATCAACATCAAATCTATAAATGTATGAACATCGAAATAATGAAAAATGCCTTTATTAATCATAAAATGATTTGCACAATAAGTAATAAACGTGATTGCCTTTAGAGCACTTCTCTAATACAAGATAGGTATCAGATTATATGAGGTGTCATCATTCATACCCACAACATAAAAATCTGCAGGAAACACACCTGCACCAAAACATCCTCAACCACACCATCAGGATAAGTATTAATGTGCTTAGCCAGTTGTATGATTACACTAGTTTCTTTCAAAGGGCCCAAATTCAAAGAAGTATAAATCGAACGAGGCATCACATTAATAGAAGCACCCAAATCCAACATAGCTCTATTGATCACAATATTATCAATTTTGCAAGGAATGGTAAAGATACCTTAATCTCGACATTTTGGAGTCTTCTTTCTGAATATCGCTGACACATTCTCACCCATCATCACTTTCTCATTATCCATCAGTTTTCTCTTGGGTGTACATAGGTCTTTGAGGAATTTGCCATATCTTGGTACTTGCTTTATTGCTTCAAGCAAAGGTATATTGACTTCTACGTTTCAGAAAGTCTCCAATATCTCTTTGTCCTTCTCCTCCTTGTTTGGTCTTGTCAATCTGCTCAAAAAAGGTAGAGGGTTAGTTTTAATAATATTGGGACTTTCGAAATTTACCTTCATACTCGATGATAGATTTTCTTCCTTTTCCAATTCCTTCTTAATCTCTTCCTTAGTAGCAATCTTTGATAGGGTTCTTTTGGGACACTTAATCTCCTTTTTGCCCCTCAGGGTAATGGCACTGACATTCTTCGAGTTTATCTCAGGTTGTGATGGCAATTTTCCTCCACCTTGCGATTCTAGGTGATTGAGCCTTACTACCATCTGACCTATTTAGTGTTCCATGCTCTATTGGCTTGCTTTTGTCTCTTGTAGAATTTGTTGTAAACTCTGTTGCAACTGATGCTGCATATTTTATTGTAATTGCTTCATATCCTGTTGAAATTGCAAATTGTTAGCAGTAAGATTCTTAACAAATTCTTCTAAAGATGTACCTGAACTGGAAGAAGAAGCTCCATGTACTCCTTGTTGCCTTGGTTGAAATCCTTGTGCTTCTTGCGGCTGATTTTGGAAGTAATTTTGTTGTCAGTTCTCTCCATAACTCAAGTTGGGGTAATCCCTCCAACTTGGGTTATACGTTTGCGAGTATAGATTGTATTGGTTCGGGAAGTTTCCTCCTGCAGCATTCACGTACTCCATACTCCCCTCTTGCAACATTGGGCATTCATCAGTTGGATGACTCGTGTTTAAACATATCCTGCACATTTTCACTTATGCTTGTCCAACTATAATCTGTCTCACAAAATATGTTAGTTCATCTAAACAATGTTCAATGGATGAAGTGCTTACCTCATTTACTCATCAAACATCATTGCGAGTGTCAAATTGTTGGGTGTTAGCAGCTATCCGCTCAAGTAATATCCTGGCTTCAATGGGAGTCTTCTCGTAAAGTGGCCCACCGCTCGCTGCATCAACCAAACTCCTCTCCATCGGTAGCAATCCTTCATAAAACTATTGGATGAGAAGTTGCTCTGGTATGTTGTGGTGTGGACAACTGGCACATAACTTCTTGAACCACGTCCAGTGCTCCTAAAGAGATTCTCCATCGTGCTGCTTAATACCACTTATCTCCTTCCGAATACTTGTTGTCTTTAAGGCCGAAAATATTTTTTCAAGGATAATCTCTTTATCTCCAACCAAGTATTCATGCTTCCAGTCGGTAAGTCAAATAGCCAATCCTTTACTGCATCTTTGAGTGAGAACGGGAAGGCCCTCAATATGATATCCTCGTCAATCACCCCGTGAGGCTTCATGCTCAAACACACCACATCAAGTTTCTTAAGATGCTTATTAGCATCCTCACCTGCAAGACCATGAAAGTTAGGCAATAAATGAATTAATCCAGATTTTAACTCAAAGGTAATATGTTCAGCGAAATTCGAAAATGTTATGCATAATGGTCTTTGAGTTAAATCGAGTGCAACCAACTCCCATAGAGTTCTTGGATTTGCCATTGTGCCTTCGGATTCTGATTCCAATTTTTCTACCAAAGTTGACCTTACTTCCCTACGCAATCTCCACAATGTTCTCTCGATCTCCTGATCAAGTTGCTCAATTTCTCTATGAGGATATCTAGTGACTGCCATGCACTAACACTAACGAACAATTAAAAATTAAAAAGTAACAAAAAGAATGATTATAAACAAATATATTCACAAAACACCATCTAAAATCAAATTCAAAAATTAAACTACCATACTCCCCAGCAACGGTGCCAAAATTTAACTGTGCGTGTCGAGTGCACTGCAAAAATTTACCTGACTCTGCACATTAAAATTTGTAGTTATGGTGAGTCAGGATCAAATCTACAGGGAATGTTCGGTTAATTTCTGTAACAAAATTAATTGATGTAAGGAAAATATATGAGGGGTTTTTGGATTACAAGCAATTTAGAAAAACTATCGAAAACAAATTAAAACAAGCAATTGAAAATGAGAAATTTGTCGAATATAAGAAAAGTCCGATTCTAGGCTCAATCTCGACCTAAATACGATCGAGCATATTTCATCATCCTAACATCTTTACAACCCTCTTCGGACTATTGATCTGAGACTAATAGAATGCTCTACTAATCTCGGTTTTCCCTTAGGTTGTGTTTAATCAAGATACGACCATTAATTAAACCTATTACCGAATAACCTAGGATACGATCTCTATATTCAATTCAGCAGCTGCATTACTACTTGAAAAATGATCAATATAGGTAGTAAACTCACATGGTCGGGTTATTTAGCCTAAGTCATGTTGTTCCTAATGATTAACGATTATTAGATGCTACTCACAAATATTAAAAGTAACAATTACAGATTACATTCAATGTTTTAACAATAGCTTCGAAATAAAACAATCAAAATAATGTATTAAGATCATTCATTCCAAAACCCAATCAACTCAACACTAACAACATAACAATCCAAAAAGAAATTACAACCTTAAAATGATAAAAATAGCTTAATCGTGACTTGGCGTCGATATTTCTGTTGAACCAACATCGAGAAACTAGCCTTCTATCTTTATTTTTATGCTTCAATAGTGAGTCATGTTCTCCATATGCTTCGATGGTGAAAAGAACGAATAAGAATCTTTAGAGTCTCCACCTATATTATCTTTTATGCTAGTGCTCTCCTATTCATTGATTTGACAAATAAAGATGGTGGTCCAAGGCATTATTCATGTCTCACTCCCTCTCTCGCAAGCTCTTTTCTGCCGTCACCCCACTGTTCATGATGTGACCAATTAAGATGGATGGATCACGCTATTGTTCATGTTTAAAAACCCTCACTTAAAACGCAGACAGTAGCCTCAAAACGCAGACACTGTTTGCGTTAAGGAAAACACAGTTGCGTCTGTGTTATAAGCAGACGCATTATCTACGTTGAACGCAGACGAGGTATGCGTTTCACGCGGCCGACCTGCGTTTTATCTTGGTTCTTGCACTACCGTTTTACTCTTGGCTTCCTCACCAGCTGCTGCCGTTTCATGCTTAACTTGCTGCTTCTTTTTTTTTCTCTACCTATTGCTCCATTAATTAGACGTGTATGGGACATGCAATTTCTATGCTAAACTTCTCGTTTTTACTTCTTTACCGTGAGCAATTGTAATTTTTTCTTGTCTTCTTCTTGCTCCAATTTTCTTTGTCTCGCTCCATAAAAACAAGTGAGTATTGATCTTCAGAAAATGACCCATATATCCTACTTTTGACTCACTTTAACTTCTTTGCTTCTGAATTGTGCCTAAAATCACAAATGAGTCAAAGTGAGTATCTTAAGCATTTCTAAGACATTAATCACTAAGTGTAGCATATCAAATGAATCAAAATTTAAACACATATCTAATATCATTTATTTTCATTAATATTTTTAGGCTTGACTTTTACCCTTTCTCGGGTCAAATCTTGACCATTGGTCCACTCTTGGTCAAACCTTTAAAAACAACTCGTTTGGAGCTCTAATTTGATCCTTGAACTATCTTTGAATAATATTATATGATGCCAAATAAAATAAAAGACAGTTTGGGTCCCGGGTTTCACTATTCACCTCAGGATATACTATTCACAACCCAAAAAGTAATATTCATTAAATCAAGATTTTGGGGCGTTACAATCATACTAGAAAGAATGAGATTGCCACAAATGTCTTAGGCTTGTGTTCTATGGATAAGCAATTTATATAAGTACTACCTAGTTGGGAAGGTTCAGTTGCTGATGGTAGGGTGCTTCGAAATGCATTATTTAGAAGAAATGGATTAAAAATTCCTTGGGGTGAGATATTCAATGTTATATGTCCAAATTAATTTCGTATATATTTAAATCATATGGTTTATACATTGAATATATCATGTAATAGGTCAATATTTTCTTGTTGTTGCTGGATATAGAAATTGTGAGGGATTTCTTGCACCATATAAAGGTCAACAATATCATCTTACTGAATGGAGATCAGGACATCAACCAAATACTCAAGAAGAGTATTTCAATATGAAACATTTTGTAGCTAGAAATGTTATTGAAAGGGCATTCAGATTATTAAAGTTACGATAGGGGATCTTAAGAAGTCCTTTTTATTATTCAATTAAGACTCAAATTGATATAATATTAGCTTGTTGTTGCATTCACATTCTTATTCGCCAACATATGAGGAAAGATGCACTTGAAGATGAGTTGGATGATATGCTAAAAATTAATGACCATGATTATATTGATGATATTGACTGCATGGACAGATAATTTGGCAAGGGAAATGCTCATGTTACAGAGAGCTAGAAGAGGTCGTTGACATCTATTATTAATAATTTATATAATTTACTTACTTGTTATTTTCTTCAAAATCTTTTAATATTATTTTATTTATGAATATTATTTATTTCTTTTACATATGCAAAATTTTAATTATTTTATTTGTTTTCATTTTTGTTATGACTTTTAATTGCATGTGTCTTATTAATAGAATCTCATGAAGAAAATAGAAATAATATGCAATATATATCTATTCAAGGAAGATGAAAAAATAAAAGATATTGAAATAGTGAGGAAGAAAAAATGCTTGTCGATATATTTTATGGTTTGGTAGGCACCAATTGGAAGACAGATTGTAACTATAGGAATCGATATTATGCTGAAATTAAAAGGCTTCTTAAAAAAAAGATGTCTGAAACTGATCTTAAAGCAAGACCTCACATTGAATCCAAGGTTAAAATTATAAAGAAGCATATTGGATGTTCAAAAAAATGGTAGTGGATTTGGATGGGATGATGAGCAAAAAATGGTGATTTGTGATACAGACATTTATATAAGTATAAATCTCTGTATCACAAATCACCATTTTTTATATCGCAGTAAACCTTTATTACTCGTTAATGGTGACGATGAGTAGAGTCAATCAATTTTATAGTTGATGATGAATAGAATCAATCAATTTTTAGTAAATAATTTCTATCAGCATTGTGTTAAACTATCTCTTTTGTTATTCTTTCCTTTCATGTTTATTTGAGCCGGCATCGTGAGCTTATGGTTGACCTAGTGCTTTCAGTTATTGGGAACTTTGTGTATTAAATTTCTTCGAAATGTTGTCACTAAGTATTTTGATGCATCACTTACAAATACATATCTAGAATTTTCTATTTGAACTTGTGAATAACCATAATGAAAAACATGACCTGTTCTCGTCACTTTTGTAGGTGATGCCTTAAAAAAACTCAAAGAAACAGGAGTGGTGATACGTTTTGTGATTTGTAAAAGGTATGCCTTCCTGCCTTTATCCTTATGTTGAAATATGTTATTTCTTTTGCTTTTTGTCAACTTCCTTGATTTAGATATTTTTCCAATGGTGATGATTTATATTTGTTTAGCAATCTTGTTATAGCTCTTTGTATTTGAACTTGACAGTGCCAATGGAGATGACAACTTAGGCCACAATATTGATGATGAGAATTGCTTGACAAAGGATTTCTTAATTCTCGTAGGTGAAAGGTTTTATTAATGACATTCTATTAATTTTGCAAATCTATATATGTTTTAGTTTATATCATGTTATTATGTTATTTCCCAAGTGACGAACCATAATGGAAAGTGTTGTACATCATGAATGGAAGTGTGATAAAATAAATAGTCTTGATTTCTTTAATTCATGTAGATGTACATTGTTTTAGCATTCCATTAGTTTCGCAAATCTGGATATTTGTTTTAGTTTATTTCATGTGTAGGTGTGTGGACTTCTGTTCCTTATTAAATTCAACATAGTACAAAATTCCTAGCTTGTCATCTCTTATTCCTATTGATTTGTAGGAAATTTATCTTCAAAACCCTATTGCTCCTTTGGTTTTTGTTTTACGCATATAATATGAACTATTTATGTTCTATTTGTGAGCTATAAGTTAGGTACATGTTCTGAATTGTGTTTGGTTTTCTTTTTCGGCCCCATAGTGGCCCAGGTGATTTGTTCTTTCTTCAGCCTACTCTTTAAGATATTAAGGTTATTGGAATTTTGTTCTTTATTCTTATTTCAATGTGTAACTAGCTTAGGTGAATATTTTGTTGGTGTGCAGAATTTAATATCAGTGTTGATTATATTAATGTTGAGTTTACAATCATTTATTTAATGGGACAAAGTTGGGACAAGGGTAATGATACAGAGGATGTTAGGGGCTTAAAAAGGCCCCAAATTTCAAATTCGGCCTACTTTTCGAAGTATCCGCCATAAAATATAACAAAAGCTCCTCTCCTTCTCCAAACTCACCTGAAATGTCATGTCTTTTGCACATCAGTCTCTTGATTCGCTTTCTATGTATGTACATCTCCAAATACTTTTAATCATCCTTTAACGCTGTTTTTAGTAACCATTTTGGCTGTATCTGTTCAAATATGGCTACCTCCGCTTTCAAATCCACGACCGGGAGGACCCCCGTCGGGAAGTCGTCCACCGGCTCCTACGACTCCTCTCCGTCCACCCGTAGCAGCTCTGGTCACCGTCGGTCTCGAAGTCTGAGCCGGTTCTCCCGCCCTTTTCCGGTCAACTTCGATGACTTCTCCGACGAGGCTCCGCCCAGAGGAAGGTTCGTCAATGAGACGAGGGGATCCGGTGTATCCGACGTCAGCCTCGACGATCTCGCTGTCAAGTTCTTTGGCTCCGCTGATCGAAGCCGGTCGGTTTCGAAGTTTAACGGCCGCGTTTCTAGTGACAGACCCACCATGTCGCAGAGGAGAGGGAGGTCGGTGTCGAGACAAGGTAGTGCTGGGAATTTTGGTGGTGGAGAAAGGGTAAATTCGGAAAGTAATTTGAGAAGGAGGAGGTCAGTTTCTGCGGTTCCCTACCAAATAAGTGATTCTGAGGTTAGAGTTTTACTTCAGGGTTTTTGAAGTTCCATTTGAAGCATAAAGTAATGGTGTTTTTGCACTTTTAATAAATTTCAGCCCTAAAGTTAGGAAATTTGGGCTAGACATTAACTGTGATCGAAAGGGCATTATGAGATGTTGAGTTCTAAAGTTGCAAATTGTTTTACCTTTAGTTGTGAAAAAGTTGCTGGTTTTGGTGAAAAGGTAGTTTACCTTTTATGGGATTCAGCTATATATGCTTCATGATGAAAGAACATAAAGGTTGTTGGATAATTTATCACCAAAAGCATCCATCAATCATTTTAATTTTAAAGATGTTGACTTGGATGCTTTTGATTTTGTGTTTGTCTCTGTTTTGGTTTTGCACTTTGTATTTCTGCATAACTTAGATAGATTTTTAATAGTTGCACCTTGAAATAGTTTGTCTCCAGAAATTAATTAATAGGCATTCCGGAAATTTGATGACCGTGTCTGACATCATGCACTTTCTGAAACTTATCTTGGGTACTTGTACTAGAAGCTTTTACTTTTTATGTGAAGTTTCCTTGCTGCTGATGTATTTTCTGTAGTTTAGCTGTTGGAGGATTTTCTATGTTTGATTAATGCTTTAATTAGTACCATTTACTTTCTTAGTAGGTATGAGCTTTTGCAATTAGATGCTAAATTTTAGTTCAAGAACCTAAATTCTTTTCATCAACTTTTCTCAGGAATAAATGTTCTGAAATTTGTATGCAGATCAATTACTATATATCTTGTATTCTTGTTATATTGGAAAAAAAATACCAATCCTTTTATTTCTTTCCAAAATTGCAGAGTGACACTGATCAGATCCAAAACTCCAGCAAGCACGCAACTGTAAAGGGTTTTGCTGCTGGAAATAAACAGCGCCTTGTGAATAAGACAACGTCATCGAATCATGGACAGAGACTTAAGAGATCTATGAGCCAAAAAGATTTGAAGTATCATGATGGATACTCTGTGAGCCTCACCATTTCTTTACTAATATCACTGAAACTATGCTGTTCAATTTTTATTTAGGGAACAAATATTTATGCGTTCATATAAGAGTCGGTAGCTACAGTGACATTTTGGAATAGAGACTTTCTTGTCTTAGTTGCTAGACTAAATTGAATGTCCTTTTTCCTTTTAGAGCCATTCATCAGTCCTAACTGATGATGAAGGGAGGGATGCTTATTCTAAAAATAATGTGATTGAGAGAACAATTCGGGCTGTTTATGCACAGAAAAAGGTTGGTTTTAATTTTCAGAATCAAGTGTTTACTGTGAGCATCATTGGTATAATGCACTTGTGCGTTGGTATGCATATGCATGGCTCAATGCCTGCCCCCTTCTCTTTCTCTCTCCCCCTTACTCATTGCCTGCCTTTTATTTTTCAGCCAGAGCATCTAAATGGTGACATAATGAAGAGTGGGCTTTATGAAGCAATGCGGAAAGAACTTAGACATGCTGTCAAAGAGATAACAATGGAACTTGAGCAGGTATGTAACTATGTGAGTGATTTATTATTTACATGCTCTTCCTTGCATGTGCACGATTTTGCACATTCTTTCTGTTTTTGAAACCTACTGTAACTCCTTCCAACTTATGTAGACTATGGGGAAAACAAGTGATCCTGTTTTAGCAGTCAACGATGGACTGCAATCCAGAAATTCTACTGTCAGAAGGAGTTATGTATCACAGATGGAACAGGTATCGAAAGTCAAATTATGAACTTATTCTAGTGTATTTTTACTTTACGGTCTGATAGTTTAGTAGTATCAGTCTGTGAAGATGTGAAGAGATATATCTATTGGATATCCTTTTTTGGCCTGATCGCTGGAGGATCTTTTACTTCTGTCAGTGCAATTGCAGCTTTTGTTTGCCAATATATTATTATTTCTCTGGATTCATCAAAAATTGCTCAAAATGGAGCTTCATGCAAGTATAATTTTGCTATTGATGAATCAACATAATACCTTTAACCCACCCAAGACTCCATTTTCTTATATTTCCAGAGTTTTGATGCATAGAGAGCACTGAACTCACTCACTTTTCTTGCCAGCTCTTTCACTCGGCCCAAGTTGTCAAGTTTTACAGTTTGATGATAATGTGGTATGGTATGGTTTAAAATGAAACCAATGAGTCAATGCTTTGTTACTAAGTTTGCTTTCATCTCTGAACGGCTTGTAAGAGTGAATCCATTACTTGAAGTAGGCTGTTGAGCATGATATTTGGTTTCAAATTGATTAGAAAGTATTATCTGTTAATCAACACTAGTCACTGAATATACAGTCTGAGAAGCGGAAGCAAGATTTTTTAGCAGAAATAGTGTTGCAGGAGCAACGAGGTAGGGAACTCTCTCAAATTATCAAGGAACTGGTTCCTGATGCAAAGGACACTGCTGTTGAGAAGTCATTGCGTACCAGAAAGGTACAAGTTGAAGTTTGTGCATAATGTCAAAATTTATTTGGTTCCTACAGTTTTTCTTCTAATGTTGCACATTGTTTTATTTTCAGAAAAATTTACTACAATTTTTTTTATGTACTTGTACTTCTTCATGAATCAACTTCTAGCGGAGTAATGATAGAAAGAGGATGTCTAAGCGATTAACTGAGGAAGCAGAGAGATATATTGAGGATTTCATTTCTAATGTTGAAGATACTGATATTTCATCCTTGGATGGGGAACGGAGTGATACAAGTTCAACTTTAGGAGGATCTACTAAGACTGAAACACTGCAAAGGCCAGCAACGTCCAAATCTGTTCCTGTTCATACAGATGGAGTTTTCCTTCCATGGTTAAAATGGGAAACTTCTAGTGATTCTTCACCTTTATCATGCAACAGTAAGGAGCCAAAAGCTACTCCAAATGCTAAAAATTTTTGGAATACGGCGCAGGTAACCTTGAACTTCTGTTTCCTTCTTTAAAAATGTGAGACCTTAAAAGAATCAGGTTGGCCTGTCTCGATTGATACTAGTTATCACATCTATAAAGTCTTTTTCATTCATCAATCCTTTCTCTTATATTAACCTTGCTTAGTTTACTGTATATGAAATCTGGGAAGTCTTACTGTTTCCCTCTTTCCTATCTGGTTTTTCATTTTTAGATCTGTTAGTAAAATTAAGTTCCTCCTGCAGGACTCAGAAGATTTATGTAATCTATCTGTCAGCAGCCGTGTTAATTGGAGCCCAGGAATTACAGATAACCATTCTGCAAGCATTGTTCGGAATTCAGAAAATAAATCAGGAGACAATGAAAATTACCACATTGAATTCTCATTGCAAGGGACAAGGTCAAAGTTGGACATCACCGAGTACCTGAATCGTCAAAATGATGAAGACTTTCTCTTTGAGAGATGGAATCAACAACAGAGAATTCATTCCGGCAATCTTCTGCTTTGTAACCAAATGTTTTTATAGTTTGAACTTCGTTTCCGTGTTGTAAACCACATTCATATCTTTTCTTTAGATCGCTTCTTAACTCTTGCTGTTAACAGTCATTCAGGAGATATCTTCTTGGATGACTGCTTACTATAAAGTATATGAAAGGTATTTCTGTTCCTCGAAAATTGGAAGTCCAATGGTCAGGTGAATCTGTTCGAACTACGTTCCTCCGATCTTTACTAGAATGGATTGCTCAGAATCTAAAGATAAACATCTCAAATCTTATTGTTAATTGAAAGTCCGCTTTAATCAAATATCTTCCAAGTTTGTAAGGGACTTAGTTAACGCCAAGTCCACTTATTTCCTGACCGATGGACAAGTTGATCAGACTGACCTTTGGACAAAACTCGTACCTATACAAAATTAGCGTTGTAGTTTCTAATTATAGTTTCTGAATAATTTATCATTCTGCCGCACGCAATATAATCTTAATCTGATATATTGAATTCAGGTAAAAAGTTCACATTTTCTTGGCTTGCACGACCAGTATGGAAGAAATTAAAGTAAAAAAAGTTGACAACGTGAAAGTTCTCAATGACTGGCTTCCAGTCACCAAGTCCAGGAACGCAAAATGGTGGTACTATGCTTTTCACAATGTCACCGCCATGGTTGGTGCTGGCGTTTTGGGCCTTCCTTATGCTATGTCTCTTCTTGCAGCGACGAATCCAGGATTTTAGTCTTGGGGGGCAAGGAACTTAAACCACAAATATGTAATCATTCATACATAGTTAACAAAGTATTCCTAACAAAAAAAGGTCACTAAAATGTTTTATACATTAATTTATCCTAAATAAAAAGTTAAATTAAAAAAATTACTTCAATGTTGAAGTCGAAGTAGTGCACGACGCTCCTTCATATCATCAAATTCATCTATAATTGAATCTGTATCAAATGTTTCAGCTATTTTCCT
The DNA here is from genome assembly GCA_027568915.1 of Erythroxylum roraimae. Taxonomy (NCBI): domain Eukaryota; kingdom Viridiplantae; phylum Streptophyta; class Magnoliopsida; order Malpighiales; family Erythroxylaceae; genus Erythroxylum; species Erythroxylum roraimae. The sequence continues at coordinate 24,536,023 of JAOSBL010000006.1, read as the reverse complement.
TTCAGTGTAAGTGATGAGACAATCTGCAAGATATTCATCTTCCATCCTATTTCTGAGCCTATTTTTAATAATCTTCATAGCAGAGAAAGATCGCTCGGATGTTGCAGTTGAAACAGGAAGAGTTAG
>JAOSBL010000006.1:24518831-24535797 GCA_027568915.1 Erythroxylum roraimae | reverse complement strand
ACTTGTTAGGCTTTCAATTCAGCTCAAACTCTAGATTAAATCAAGTCTCCATGCAAGCAAAATTCATCACCAACTTAAGATAAAAACAAGTTGATTTTGGACAGCAAGATGAAGGTAGCTTTCAGCTGGTTTTATTGGCTATTTTGTGAGAGATTAAGGAGTGAATTTCATGTACCAACTTAGCTAGGGCAAAGACCAGAATACAGAGAAAGGTGTGAAGCAATTTCGTGGAAGAGATATGAGAGAAACAACAGAAATGTTACTGTTGGAATTTGCTTCATCAACATGCTAGGTGTCACCATTCAAGTACAACACTTGTCCTAAGGCATGTCTTACATTTGCCAACTCAAGATGCTGCCACTAATCCACTCTAAATGATGCCATATGTCACCAATTAATCAGTCCATATGTCTCCTAAGTATTGATCTACTTGTCACACAATAATGGATCTATTTGTCACTTAATTACTAGTCCATTTGTCACCTATTATATAAACTATAATTTTTTTTTGGAAATTTCTAAAATTCACAAAAAATTCTGAAATAATAATAACACTCTCCAAATAAATTTTCAGCTCAAAATAATTCACCAAAAATTTCAAAATATCCAAAATATACCAAAATTGCCAAATCATAATTAATACATTCCAATTTAATCAACAATTTTCACTTATAAATCAAATTTACCCGAAAATGCCAGTGAATGCATGTACAATCATATGAATGTGTAAAATAAATATATATGTCACAATTAACTTATGCATGAAGTGCTTTTTCCTAATTCCACATAAATTTCTTATAATTTACTATTCTAGCCTTAACATGGGTAACGGGATGTTACACTTACCATCAATGGAGATATGAGCTACATCATTTTCTTTATTGGATCAAGCTTTATGACTTTCTTTTGTTGATAGTTTGAAGTTGGGAAAACTCCCTTTCAAATACTTTAGAATTCACATAACAACTAAAAGAACAAGTTGTGAAGCTTTATATCCCCTTTTTGATTTGTTTTACAAAAGAATTGATCATTGGGCTAATAAGAGCCTAATATGTGTAAGGACGCTACATCTCATCAAATCCATTTTAAGCATCTTGCATGTATTTTGGATATTTCATATGACTCTTTCTTAAAACATCACAAAATCTCTAGAGAAACTAATGAGAAATTTTTTTGTGAACTGGGAATGCTTACAAAAAGCCTTATGCTAACGTCAAATGGTCATAAATTAGAACCCCAAGGAATGAGGAGCATTTAGGCATTTGGCCTTTATAAAATAAAGAAAGTATGCTAGCCAAAAGGACATAGAGATTCCTCACTAATAAGGAAACACCTATAGTGGTTTCATTACCATTCCTTAAAGAATAATAATTTTAGGAGATAAAACCAAGGTCTAATTCATCTTGGACCATACTTTAAATAATTAAGCTTAAGAGTAAGCTTTGCAAGGAAATAAAATCCATTGTAAAAAATTGGAAAAAAATACTTTGCTTTAGTTTAACAATTGGAGTGATATTAGTCCTTTATACCTAATTCCTGAGGTTATCATATAAGGCACATGCTAAGTCCCAAAGCCAAAGTGAGTGAGATAATATATGTCAGTAATAGGCAAATTAAGCAGAGATGATTCTATATTACTCTAAAAAACTTGCCAAGTCAAAACCCTATCCAAAAAAAGAAAGGATAGGATTAGATAGTTTAGAAATGCCTATAGGATATTCAACAACCAATCTTGTTATCAAATATTCAGATGCTCAATCCTTAGAATTCACTGGTGGAAACTAGTGCGTGTTAAGCAAATTTCTCCTCAACTCTCCTTTATTATGTGGCTTATTATTGGAAACAGAATCTCTATTCTTAATAGAATTAGGATTTCTATAAATTTAAACCCAATTTATAGGCTTTACAACTCTTCAAATGTCAAAAGATCTATTGACTAAAATTTAAGAGCTGAGAAATAAATAATGCATGAATGATGACTGTGAACATATTATCAATTGGGCCTTTAAAAGGTAGCATCTAGAGAAAAAAGATTATGAACTATTCAAGATAGCAATACACTCATGAATATGTACTACTTGGAAAGACAGAAATGATAAAGTATTTAACAATAAAAGCCAAGACAAGTTGAGCTTTTATCAGAGCTTAATTGAATGGACTGGAGGAATCATCTTGGCAAATATAAATACTAGTCTAATAACTATTAGCATGGTAAGTAAATGGATAATAGATTAATATTGTTATAATGCTACTTCAGTCCAGGTCCTTATTTGAAGTCCAAAGATTCTTCTAGGATTAGAATACTTGAATGCAAAGGGAGGCTTATACATTAGTAAAAATAGATCTTTATACCTCAAATGCAGTAAATGAGTTGTGATTAAGAGAAGTGTATGCAAAACTTCGTAATAATTTTCTAGTGTAAATGGCTAGACTTGATGAATGGTCATACCATGTTATATAATGACTCCTTATAGTAAACATAACTTGAAGATGAAGTTTGGTAGGGTAAGCAAGGAGGAATCACTGTTGATCATTGTTAGGAAGGAAGCTATTTATAAAGAAATGTTGATAACCTTAATAGTGTTAGCTAATTTAAAGCTCCTTTATGTCTCCTAAACATATGCAAAGCTTTGGTCATATTCCAATATACTCTAGTATCAAAGAGTTGATGTGGATAAAACTACAATTATTCCTTCAGATGTTTCTGTTAAATTAGTTACTTACTACTTTAACTGTAAGCTCTTTTAGGTTCTAATCTATAACTCTCAAGAAGTTTTCTTAGGTTTTTTTAACTTTTTAAAAATTCATTTTCAATACAATTTCTTTTAATTTTTTTAAAAGAACTCATAAACTACAACTAATTGATGACCTGTAAAACAAATGGTTCGCCTTTTAAGAGCGGTTAAAGTAGCCAATCGAGACTTGTCAAGTATTTCAACTACTAAAACCTTAGGTTCATATATTTTTAAACTCTTTAGGATGTTCAATTGATATAAATTTTAAGTATTCAAATTTATACTTGCAAATTATTTTGTATTTTTAAAATACTTTAACAAGTTGCTATATAACTTTATTTAGTGTGTATTAAAATATACTAGCTATAAACTTCCTATTATTGAAAGGAAAACACACACTTATTAAAATTATAGTATATTAGTATGTATCTAACCAGAAACAAAAGGCATTGTCCCAACAGTAAGCACGACCTAGATAGCTAGAATCACAAGGTTTGAACATCAAATTCTGAACGTGCAATAAGAAGATGTGGACCTCCCCAGCTAACCATAATATAATGTGTGATTGGAACACTTATCCACCAATATTAAAATCTAGATTCAATTTTAGGAAGGTTTGCCAGGTGGCTTCAATCATATCGTGATCATCCAACATATAAACTGAAGTACCAAATATCCAACTAGTCAAATGATACGTGATGAAATAAATTGCCAAGTGCAAATCTGTTTCAGACCATTGAGAAACTAGTGTGTTGAGCCAGGGTGAGGGATAAAGGCTAACGAGTCCTTAACCCTAATCATAAACTATTAGACTATGCATGGAAATTGAAAGATAATATTAACTGGCAATTTCTAGTTCTGTTAAAACTTGAGCAAAGTCCCTCAAAATGGGAAGGGGAATGTAAGACTGAAATGGTTAGGGAAATTTCAATATTTTTCTTTTACATAAAAGGGCTTCGATATTAATATTGTTATCTATTGGCTTAAATCCTATATTGGTGAAGAGAGAACATAGAAGTCCCCCTTTAAGGCTATATAAGGAGGCATATGTCTACGATTTTACATATCCCAAAATATCTTTCCCATAACCTTGTATATAATTCTTGGTGTGGAATGTGAGATCTTCCTCTTGTAATATTTGTTTTCTATAGTGGAAAGTTTTCTATTCTTGCTCGTGGTTTTTTCCTATATTCGTTAAGGGGTTTTCCACGTTAAATCTAGCGTGTCCCTTTTATCTCAATTTCTTTTATTGGTGTGTTTGCTCTATCTGGTGGAGTCCATCTCTTACCACAACATAGTCTGATCTTTCACATCAGACAACGAGTTTTTCTTTAGTGTTCTTGCGGGTTAAGGGTGGTTCAATTCTCGGGTTCTTGTTGTCTTTTTTTAGGCATTTTTCGTTGGTATTTGAGGTGATTGAATGCATGTCTAGGAAAAGCTCTATCTAAGGAGACTAGGTTATAAGTGGGACCATTTGTGACCCCTTCAGCTTTCCTGGGAACTTTCCTGATGTACTACAGTCTTATTATATACTAAGTGGAAGTAACTCGAGGCGGTTTCCCTTTTTTAACGTGAGAGAGTGGGAGTCAACTCTTGTGATAAAAGCAATGTCAACCAAATTTGATATTACAAATTTTGACGAGACAAAGTTCTCGTTATGTAAATTGAAGATGAAGGCAATATTAGTACAAGATAACTGCTTGGAGGCCATTAGTGCTAAGCCGGTGGATTTCACAGATGACGTCAAATGGAAACAAATAGATGCCTTGGCCATGTCAGATTTGCAATTTGATTTATCAAATGATATCTTGCAAGGTGTAGACAAAAAGGAAATAGCCAAGGAGATATGGGATCATCTCACAAAGTTATATGAAGCTAAGGCTTTTTACAGTAAATTTTTTTTGAAGAGGAGACTTTACACACTCCGAATGTCTGAATCTACTTCAACAATAGAGCATATCAATACTCTGACCTCTGTATGCTCCTAACTTTCAAAGCTGGGACATAATGTAAATCTAACTAAATATGCTAAGATTCTGCTTCAAAGTCTTCCAGATTCATATGACCAACTCTTCATTAATTTAACCAATAATATTCTCACGGATACTTTGGTATTTAATGATGTTGCTGCTTCGGTTCTTGAAGAAGAAAATAGACGCATCAACAAGGAAGAAAGGCTGACATGTTCACATCAAGTGGAAGCCTTATCGATGATGAAAGGACAGCCAATGGAGCGTGATTCCACGGGGAGCGACAAACAAGGAAGGTTGAATTCCAGAAGTAAGAAAAATATTAAATATTACAACTGTGGCAAGAGAGGACACTTTAAAAGTGAATGTCAATTCAGGAAAGGTGGAGACAAGGCCTCTGAAGCATCAAATTCTTAAGGATGTGTTGCCAATGAAGAAATCTTATACAGTGAAGCAACGGTGTTCAAGGACAGAGTAAAGCTCACTGATGCTTGGATATTGGATTCAGGAGCAACGTGGCATACGACTCCTTGTAGAGATTGGTTTCACACTTATAAGTCTATCTCTGTAGGATCTGTGTACATGGAGAATGATCATGCCTTGGAGATTGTTGGGATTGGCACCACCAAGATGAAGATGTATGATGGAACAGTTCATACTATTCAAAGTGTGCGACATGTGAAGGGCTTGAAGAAGAATTTATTGTCTTTAGGACAATTGGGTGTAAGACCTCCATTCAAAATAGAGTCATGAAGGTGATCCAAGGAGCACTTGTAGTCATGAAGGGGGAAAGGATAGCTGCAAACTTATACAAGCTTATGGGAGAGACATATATGGAAGCAAATGCATCGGTTACATCTGTTAGTTCTGCAAAAAAATGCAACAAAATTGTGGCACTGTAAACTTGGCCACATGTCAGGACAAGGATTGAAGATTCTTACTAAGCAAAAACTACTCCCTGGTCTCACGAAGGTATCATTACCCTTTTGTGAGCACTGCATTACAAGTAAGTAGCATAGACTAAAATTTAATGCATCAAATTCTATAAGTAAAGATATTCTAGAATTGATTCACTCTGATGTATGGCAAGCACCGGTTATGTCTCTGGGTGGAGCAAGGTACTTTGTGACCTTTATTGATGATTAGTTCAAAAGATGTTGGGTGTATCCTATCAAAAGAAAGGGAGATGTATTTCCAACCTTCACAACATTTAAAGCACAAATTGAGTTAGAGACGGGGCAAAAAATCAAGTGCCTCAGGACTGATAATGGTGGAGAATATACTAGTGATGAGTTTATTGATTTTTGTAATTGAGAAGGCATCAAATGCCAATTCACGATGCCTCAGACTCCTCTACAAAATGGGGTGACAAAGTGAATGAACAGAACTTTGATTGAAAGAACTAAAGCCATGTTGAGAACTGCAAGTATGGCAAAGTCTTTCTGGGCAGAAGCAGTGAAGATTGCCTATTATGGGATTAATTGATCACCAACAAAATCGATTAATTGGAAGACATCGATGGAGATGTGGAACGGTAAACCAATAGACAATTCTTAGTTACACACATTTGAAAGTCCTATGTTCATGATGTATAATACCCTAGATATCACAAAACTATATCCAAAATCTAGAAAATGTAGATTTATAGGGTATATTGATGGAGTCAAAAGGTATCGACTGTAGAATCTCACTTCCCACAAGCTCATCATTAGTAGAGATGTCATATTTACAGAAGATAAACTGCAAAAGAAAGATCAAAATAGCACGTATGAAGAAAATTCTAAAGTTGTAACGATTCGGGAGAAAAGGAACAAAAAAATTCTACTGAAGCTATATCAGATCACGAGGAGTAAGAACTGGTTAAATTTGAAAATACAGAAGTTCGATGGTCAACCCATGAAAGGAGAATCCTAACCTTGTAGTTTGATTTATTTTATAGAGGGCAATGTTTCATAATGTCTCCTAACAGAAGATGGTGAACCATCAACATTTCAAAAAGCAACAAATAGCTCAAATGCATCACTTTGGATGGCAACAATGCAAGAAGTAATAGAAGCTCTTCATAAGAATAAGACATGGAAGCTTGTGCCATTACCATAAGGGAGAAAGCCCATTGGCAACAAATGGGTGTACAAGATCAAACATAACAGTGATGATCAAGTGGAGCAATATCGTGCAAGGTTGGTGGTAAAGGGATATGCTCAGAAGGAAGGTATCAACTTTATTTGAAATTTTTTTCACCTGTAGTTCGTCTCAATAAAATTTGGATTGTCCTAGCTATATGTGCTACATTTGATCTACATTTAGAGCAGTTAGATGTAAAGATGCATTTCTTCATGGAGATCTTGAAGAAGAAATTTACATGCATCAACCAAAAGGTTTTGAAGAACCAGAGAAAGAGAACTTGGTTTATAGGTTGAACAAATCTTTATACGGTTTAAAACAGGCACCAAGATGTTGGTACAAAAGATTTGATTCTTTCATAATGAGTCGTGGATTCAACATATTTAGTGCAGGCCCTTGTGTATATTTCAAAAGGTTTGATAATAATGATTTCATTGTATTAGTGTTATATGTTGACGACATGTTGGTTATAAGCCCTAACAAAGATCGTATTCAAGACTTGAAGGCTCAATTAGCTGGGGAGTTTGAAATGCAAGATTTAGGACCAGCAAATAAGATTCTAGGGATGCAAATCACCGAGGCAGAAAAAACATGAAGATTTGACTTTCTCAGAAGAATTACTTGAAAAAAATCTTGCGACGCTTCAATATGCAAGATTGTAATTTATTTAGCTTTCTCAGAAGAATTACTTGAAGAAAATCTTGTGACGCTTCAATATGTAAGATTGTAATTTAATCTCTACCCCTTTTCCTGTTAATTTTAAGTTATCATCAAGTACAAACCCTAGCAGTGAAGTAGAGAGGAAGGAGATGTCTCGAGTACTGTATGCACCAACTGTAGGAAGTTTAATGTTCACTGTGATTTGCACAAGACCAGATATTGCACATATAGTGGGAGTGGTTAGTCATTCCATGGCGAATCTTGGTCAAGAACACTAGTGGGCTGTAAAAAGGATCTTAAGATTTATTAAAGGGAACTCAAATGTTGCTCTATGTTATAAAGGATCTAAATTTATTTTCAAAGGATATGTTGATTCTGATTTCGTAGACGATCTTGATAAAAGAAAATCTACTACAAACTATATGTTTACTATTGCAGGAGGAGCTATGAGCTAGGTGTCTAAACTACAGACAGTTGTAGCATTATCTACAACAGAAGCTTAGGATATGGCACCTACACAAGTTTACAAGGAATCGATCTGGATAAAAAGGTTTTTGGAGGAACTTAGGCACCGACAAGAGAAAATTCCTTTGTATTGTGATAGTTAGAGTGCCTTGCATATTAAAAACGAATCCAGTTTTTCATTCCAAAACTAAACATATAGGAGTTCAATATCATTTTGTTCGTAAAGTGGTGGAAGATGGAAGTGTGATCAGGTAGAAAATTCATACAAAAGAGAACCTAGCAGATGCACTAACAAAATCAGTGTTGGCAAAGACGTAGACAACAAAGAATTGACACGATAGAAATAAAGATATGAAGATTGATTGGTTCTCAATCAAATCTCCAAGTGGGAGATTGTTAGCTTAAATCTCATATTGGTAAACAGAGAACATAGGAGCCTCCATTAAGGCTATATAAGGAGGCATATATTTAAGGTTTTACATATCCCAAAATCTCTTTCCCATAACCTTGTGTATAATTCTTGGTGTGGATTGTGAGATCTTCCTCTTTTAATTTTTGTTTTCTATAGTAGAAAGTTTTCTAATATTGCCTGTGATTTTTTTTTCCATATTCGTTAAGAATTTTTCCACATTAAATCTTATGTGTTCCTTTTATCTCAATTTCTTTTATTGGTGTATTTGCTCTATCCGCTAGAGTCTACTTCCTATCATTATTTGCATTGTTGCCCCCTAGAGCCAGTATTGGTTTGTCAGCATATGCTCAGCTACATATCTTTAGGTTTCCTTGTGTTAAATCTTTTGGCATTTTATGTTCCCTTAGGTCTTCATTTCAACCCCCGCAGGACTTCAGCCACTTTCTCTTTTAATTCAAGCATCAGAACAGCCAAACTGGAAACATAAGTTAATCGAGCCAATCTTCAACGTTAACAATTTCAAGGCCTAGTATGATTAATGGATTGTCATGTTACGATGTTCCACATTCTTTTTAGACTGATAAATTAAGCATGAGTAGAAATCCCAACATAGATGAAAGATAAATAATGACTGTGTTGCAAGCCTTAACTTAGGATCTAGTCACCGATGAATTTATTTGAGTTTTTTATGAAAACCTATTGTGAAAAGAGTGATGGAAAGGTGTTCATCAAGGGGGTTAATTATCTTAGAGTTAAGGAAGCGAGAGTTATTTATCTCAAACTCATAAATTTTCTTATCTCTTTTTATTACGTTTAATCGTTTAAATAATAAAGTTAAGTTACTATTTTAAGTAATACATAATAATAAATGTTTTAATCTTTTTATTATAGGATTTACATAGAAATGAAATACATAATCATAATATAATTCTAAAATATTATTATGTATCATAATTAATTGATATTATTCATATTGCTGCATTAATGTTGAAAACATGCCTTAGATAATTACTGCAGAATAATTGGTCAGTGGACCAAATCTTTAGTATTTTATTCCTTGTTTAAAATAGTTAGTTGAGATGTAGCTGGATATTAGCAAATTTTATTTGATTCTTATGTTTTCAGCTCTATATAAACTATGCAGTGCATTGAATAAAGGTGTGGTTTTTTCAGAAAACATAAAAGCCTGTGTTCTTTTTATCTTCTTCATTTTCGTTGTTAGCCCTCCGTCCATCAAAAACCAACAAAATGGTATCAAAGCATTTGTTTTGAGGGACTTGTGAGATGAGCAAAACTAAAACACAAACCTAATTTACAATCCAGAATTACAACAAGAATTACAACCATCTTCAAGCAATGGAGATTGAAACATAGCTGTCTCAAAGTGCACCACCAATTTTTGATGGTGAAAACTATCAAGTTTGGGTTGTTTGAATGAAAGCTCATCTTGATGCTATGGATGCTTGGGAAGCAGTGGAGGAAGACTATGAAGTGCCTTCATTGCCAACAAATCCTACAATGACTCAAACCAAGATGCACAAAGAAAGGAAAAATAGGAAGTCTAAAGACAAAGTCTGCTTGTTTTCTGATGTTTTAAACATCGTATTCACAAGAATTATAGATCTAGAGTCGGAAAAAGATATCTGGGATTACCTAAAAAAGGAATACCAAGGAAATGAAAGAACAAAGAGCATGCAAGTGCTCAACTTGATCAGAGAATTTGAAATGCTGAAGATGAAAGAGTCAGAAACCATTAAAGAATACCCCGATAAGTTGCTTGGCATAATAAACAAAGTGAAGTCATTAGGTAAGGATTTTTCTGAGGAACAAATAGTGCAAAAAGTTCTTGTAACCTTTTTTGAAAAATATGGATCTAAAATTTCTGCACTACAAGAAGTTAAGGATCTATCTAGCATGTCTTTGGCAGAATTAGTAAATGCACTACAGGCACAAGAACAAAGGAGGATGATGAGAGAAGAAGGAACCATTGAAGGTGCTCTACTAGAAAAAGAAAAAAAATCAAGAGGAGACAAAAACAAGAGTTTCAACAAGATCGACAACAACAACAACAACAGAAATAATGATGATTCATATCCACCATGCCCACATTGCAAAAAAAAATCACCCACAAAAAAATATTGGTGGAGGCCTGATATTAAATGCAGAAAATGTGGACAAATGGGGCATATGGAAAAGATTTGCAAGTCACGAAATGAAGAGGCAAAAACAACAACTGAGCAACATTAAGACGATGAATTATTTTGACATTAAAGCTTTGGAATTACTAAGGCAAGGAGGAGTGTTGAAAATGTGCCTTAGATAATTGCTACAGAATAATTGGTCAATGGACCAAATCTTTAGTATTTTATTACTTGTTTAAAATAGTTAGTTGAGATGTAGCTAGATATCAACAAATTTTATTTGATTATTATGTTTTTAGCTCTATATCAACTATGCAGTGCATTGAATAAAGGTGTGGTTTTTTCAGAAAACATAAAAGCCAGTGTTCTTTATATCTTCTTCATTTCAGTTGTTAGCCCTCCATCCATCAAAAACCAACAATTAACCTACAAGAATTTTATTGAATTCATGATTCTTATAATCTTTTTCTTGATTATGTTTTGTATTATCATCTTTTTTGTTTAATTCTTTTAGTTTTACTTTACTTATTCTATCTTCTTCCATAATGCTTGCCTCAAAATGCGTCTATAACGTCACTTCTCTCTCAAGCACAAGCTTGTCCTTAATGTCGAGTTCGAGATAGAGCTAGCAAAATTTGTCCAAGGGTTTCCAAGTGCTTTCGGCAGGTGGCATACCATTTCATTAGACCAAAATTTTTAAGATATCATGGTTGAGGTAAGAGTTGAGAATGTGGAGAGGAGTAGGCTTCACATATCCTTTCATTAAGGTTGGAAATTGAAGTATTGCAGAAGGTCAATCACCAATGAACTTCTTAAAGAGGAAAATATAAAAGACATCATATATCCAGTCATGGGGAAAGAACTCTAATTAATAGGCAACATTCATAAAGTGACTTAAAATTCTATAAAAGCCACAAAAACAATGCTTTAAAAATTGAATTGGTTATGCCAATTTTAAAGTAAAAACTTTGAATCGACCAATTTTTTATTCAGTTTTAATATTCCAATTCGATTTAGTTTAATGATCTTTTATTTTTAAAAACTAATTAGTCTACTAATTAATTAGCCAGAACGTGGTCAAGTATTTTAGAGTTCCAACAGATATTGTGAGCGACTGAAACGTCAGATTTATAGGTTGATTATGGACATCCCTTTTTAATATGATGAGTTGCGATTTGTAGTTTTCAACGGCAAATCACCCACAAACAGATGGCCAAATAGAAATGAGCAACAGTTTGTTGGAGGAGTACCTACGATATTATGTAAATGCCAGTCAACGTAACTGGTTGAGTTTACTTGATACCTCAAAGTTTTGCTATAACTTGCGTAGATCTTCGACTACGGAGAAAACTCCCTTTGAGATTGTGTTGGGACAACAACATCTCACACCACTAGAGATTACTCAACAAAGGACAGGTGGCAAATGTCCTATGGCACATAAGTTTGCGATGGAAAAGCAAGAATTATTGGATAAGGCAAGGCACAGTCTTCAGAAAGCTTCTTGACAGATGAAGAAGCAAGCGGTTCTTCAGAGGAGACTGTTAGAATGTGACGTTGGAGACAAAGTTTTGTTGAAACTAACCCCACAGATTTGAAGAAGATCTTGAGTAAGCAAGTTCATAGGGTTTGGTGTCGAAGTACGATGGACCGTTTGAAGTGCTACACAAAGTGGGGAACGTGGCATACAGATTGAAATTGCCCGAGCAATTAAAAGTACACTATACTTTTCATGTTAGTTTTCTTAAGCCTCACTATGAGGATGCATCAGATCCGAATAGAAGTCAGGTGAAGAGAGCTCCACCGGTTGTCAGGAAACAATTCAAGAATTAAGTGGAGAAGATCCTAGATCATCGAACAATGGGTCAACATGAAAAGAACCGACAGACCGAGTTCATGATTCAGTGGCAAGGTAAACTTGTCACAGAAGTTATATGGGAGAAAGATACAACTTCGTGCCGATCGAGGACCAGGTGAACGCCTACATTCAGACTAATTCGACGAGGGCGTTGAATCCATCTGGTGGGGGTAGTTTTTTAAACTCTTAAACTTCGGAGCACTTCTCAGCGACCTTCACGATGCACCTTAGGAGGAAGGTTAACTGGATTACAAGCATGAGAGAGGCATGCGAAAACACTAAGGCAAATATGGGCGAGTGGGATCGGACTTGATACAAATTTTGGTAGTCTCAAACCTTATGGAGATTGACTCAACCCAGGCTAAGGACTTGACCTATGCTCGGATGAATGGACCACGACTAGCGGACTTATTGTGGGAAGCATTGGATGAGGCCAGTGTGTTATATGGGCTTCAATAAGATCACACTACATCATCAGCGGATAGAGATCGTGGGGAGATCTTGGATGATGTGGCGATAACTAGGAGTTAGAGTTGCAGTAGCACTCAATATCTGAAGATAGTGAAGATCTTTAAGGATAAGGATGCTATTTTCCTATTTGAATGTAAACTTTATCTTTCTATTATTTTGTAGATTCTATCTTATTAGTCAGAGTCCTATTTGAATAGGGGTGTCATCCAATTAGTCTATGTGATGTAATCTGATAGAGATAGACGTGATCTTAGCACAATCTTAGGCAATTCAGTTTAAGTGAGATTCTGAATGTAACTTGACTTCCAAGTTAGAGTGCCTATATATAGCTCATTCGAGTTTTGCTCTCCTCATTCAATCAGAGAGAGTATTCCTTGTATTCTTTTGAGGGAAAGTAATATAAACTATATCTCTCTTGTTTTCTTGTTGCTTTTATTTTCTTATTGCTTTTGTAGCATTATTTCTTCGAGTGTTCGAGACACTTCGAGGGTCTTTAAAGGCTGAAGTCTTACTTAAGTAGACCTAAGTGAGACTGCTGTACAAAGGGTGTTAGTGATCAACTTCAGTGAAAGTTCGAGTCCCAAGGTGTCCTTTGTATGAAACAAGTATGTTTAGGTAACGTGGGTTGTTACTGGAAATTCATTGTAAAATGTCTAGACTTTCGATTTTAAGCCTTCTAAAATATCATTTGTAACAACTTGTAACAGTTTGGCCTTATGTGCCCTTTTACCCCACAGAGGTGACAGGTAGGTATAAATGTTCGCTTCCTCCTTGAAGTTTCTCCTTGGACAGATCTGGCTGCATCATTTTTCTCATCATTTGACTTAAAACAATCACCTTTATAGCCAATGCTTTGAAGGTCTCCTTTAATCTTATCAATTTTCAGTAACTTTTCTATTTTTCGGTACCTCCATTTAACATTCTTATCTCTTTTTCTATACTGAACAGCTTCAACTTTGTTTCATTTAGCTCATCTTTTATAGATAACAACTTCTTCTCTAGATCTTGAATGGTGTTCTTCATGATAGAGTTTTCCTTCCTTCAGCTTCTCATTTTTCTTACATGTTTGGACTCATTTAACATACATTAACTCATAAGCTTTGCAAATGTCCTCCCTTTTATAATCTGAGTCACTATCATCACTTTCATAATTTGAACAGAAACTTTGGACTGATTCACCTGTGTTCTCTAGTTGTTTTTAAGCAAGCAACTGGATTTCCTCTGTATAAAGCAACCAATGCAACACTATTAGTTGCAAATTCTTCTTCACTTCCACACTCACTTTCAGATTTATTCTCTTTCCAAGTAATCGTATAAGACTTCTCTTTTCTCTTCTTCAAAGTGTTAGCACATTCAGCTTGTACATGTCTTATGTCTTAACATTCATGACATTGAATTTTCTTTACTTTTCTTTCACCTTTTTTAGTTTTAGCTTATTGTTTGAAATTGTTATTTGTTGAGCTCACACCATTTTTCTTAAACATGGGTCTATTTTTCTTCAACTTCTTTAGCCACTTGTTGAAATTTCTTTTCAATAACACTATATTCTCATTCTCATCATATTCATCTCCTAAGTCATTCACAACTCTTCCAACCTTGGCTTGCAATGTCAATCATTTGTTCTTCTCACATTTATCTCTCAACAAATTCATCTCAAAGTTTGTAAGAATCTCAATTACCTTATCCAAGGATAATTCATTGATATCATGGGCTTCTTCGATGGCTACAATTTTTGGTATGAATCTTGGAGGCAATGATCTCAAAGTTTTCATAACAAGTTTCAAATTCAATTACTTCTTCCCAAGTTGATGTACTTGTTTGCAATGTCATGCAACCTCTCATGGAAGTCCATAATAGTTTCATTTTCATCCATCTTCAGCTCTTCAAATATAGCGGCCAACATCTAAAGTTTCAAAGCTATTACAAATTTTGATCTCTCATATATTGTTTGCAGAGCACCTCATGCCTCTTTTGCCGATTCATAGGCTGATATCATGGCAAAACGACCTTCATCAATTGCACTAAAGATGGTGTGCATGGCTTGAGAATTTCCAAATGCTTCCTCTTCTTCAACCCTTATCCATTCAGGTGAATCTTTAAGAACTGCTTCTTCCTTTTCATCAATCATCATCAGATGTGTCCAGCCATTTAAAACTAAGTTCCATACTTTTGTTCCTTATGCTTGAATGAATACTCTTATCCGTGATTTCTGTGTAAGATAATTGGATCCATCTAGCAATGGTGGCCTGGTGATTGATGCTTCTTCTCTTATAGTCATAATTATGAAATACGAATCTGCACCAACTTGATGCACTGAATTCTGATTCAGTGAACCTCACTTTGATACTAATTGAAAATCTGAAAGGACGTGGTTTCGTAATTAGTTCAACCTCAGTTGCTTTAAACTGTATTTGTGGTTATTTGATATAAAGAAAATATGGCATCAACTGTAATTTTTCTAACACAAATGAAAAATAAAAAAATTAAATGCAAAATAAACAAATCAACACCTGAGATTTAGTAACTTAGTTCAGCACACCTTGTTTACGTCTGCAAAGCCCTCACCTAACTTAATCACTTTCACCAAAGAACAATAATATTTTTACTCAAGGCATTACAGAGCCAACTCACCCTACCCTTAACATTATCCCTCGTCCTCATAACCTGTGAAAATAAATCACATTCAATAACACGAACACCTTGTGCTAACCTCAACAGAGAATTTTCTAACAATAATGTTTAATAATAAAGATAAGAATTAAGCAACTCAAGTGATTGACACAATAAGGACATAAACAAAGACACTTGAGATAAGAAAACAATTGCCCTAAAAATGCAGCTTCATCAACTGAAAGTGTGGGAAGTGGTAAAACAATATCTGCTGTGAATCTTTGAAAATAATTAGCAACCAATCTGTGCACAGCAGCTCTAAGAAGACATTAAACAAAACGACATTTCATCACTGAAACGTCACAACATACAGCTACTCACGACCTATGTATTGGATATATTTTCACTTAAAAACAATAACGCAGCTATCCAGAAAAAATACAGCTACCCAAGATAGATAAGATCACCGAAAAATCCGACAAAAAATACAGATGCACACACAACAAAGAATCTGCACGTTTTCCTCTCAAAAGAACTAATCAAGAAGCTGTTCAAAAATCCCTGTATACTTGTGTAAAACACACCAATAACAGATTATAAAAATCACCAAAAATCAGTCCTCAAAGATAGCTCAAAATACACGAAATTACAACTATCAAGTCACCATATACTAGTCATTTTTCCACACAAAGAAACAATATAGCCCAAAAAAATTCACGCAAATAGGTAAAGAAAACACAGCTATCTAATGTTGATAGGATACCTGAAAATTCAACTACCTTAGATGGATAGAATTATTAAAAATTAAAATAGGTTGTCAAAGATAGTCCTAAGATCACCAAAAATCTGCACATAATCTTCATCTAGATATGGTGATTTTATCTCAATTAAATCTTATCTTCGCTAAGATTTTTTCCAAATAAACCTTATCTTTAAGAATCCTGCACAAGATATAAAACTCATCATAATAATATTCCACAAATAATCAATTATGTCCAATTACAAATAATGCCTAAGATAAATTGATAAGATATCATAACACATATCTTAACAAATACTATATTTCCTATTTTCTTGAGATAAATTGAGAAGTGAAAGTTGAACATCTTTAGTTATACAAAATACAGGAAGTCCAGCCTTATCCTCTCAATTGTTTGCTGCTTGCTAAAAAAATTGATCATACTTATATAGTCATTTCAATTGGTCTTCTCTTCCATCGTATGAAGGAAAATCTAGCTTTACAAAATAAAGTTGCTTTCTAAGCATCCCCTTGCTATAAATTCTAATCGTACATGTGCAGATACCTTACTACTGTAAATTTCATGCTCGCATCTTTGACGTGACAAGCCTTCTCGAATCTATTATGTATTAACAAAAAAAGAATAAGTTGAAGGTTCAAGCTGTGTTTCTATTGACAAGAATGCTAATATAAATACAATATACAAAGGCGTTAATCTCGTTAATCACGATTCTATACTCAAGCTACTTATGGTAACAAACTAATGCTAGAGATCTGCCTACTA
>JAOSBL010000006.1:24504897-24517845 GCA_027568915.1 Erythroxylum roraimae | reverse complement strand
AATACACTTAACCTCTCTTGTACATTATGTCCTCTTCTATTTTAAAAATAGACTTAAAAAGACTTTTTTTACCTTCGTATTACGATGACATCACCACAACTGTACATATTGCGTTATTTGGATAAAAATATCTTCTTAGTCTTTTGTTGACTAAAATACATTAAATCCCTATATTTTTTGCTTTATTTCATTATGCCCTCTATTTCGAAAATAAAAATTATTTTAAGCATAAATTATATTTTGATCGTTAATAAATTAAAACGAAAAAATTATTAAAAATACTATTGCCTTCGTAATTGTACTTCATGGCCGTTAATTTATTGGGAAAAAATTTAAGAAAAGAAAATTTATTTATAAAAAAATTAAAAAAGGGTAGTTTGGACAAGGAGAGTAGACTGAAGATAATAATAAAAAGTAGTGGATAAAAAAGACTTTTTAAATTTTAAACTCCTTTAATCAGTAGTCAAAGAGGGTAATAAATTTATTTTTAAAACAGAGGGGACATAACGTACTAAGAGGTAAAATACAGAAAGTTAAATATATTTTTTCTAATATATTATTATGATGTTAGTGTAATAATATCTTATAATTACTTTGTGTGATGATATTATAATAACTTATTACATTATTGTTCCTAATATCTTTAAGATTATCATTAAAAATAAAATTACATAAATAGAAGCAATTTTGAAAATATTGTCGAGGCTTAATTTGATTAGAGAATATTTCAAACCGGGCTTGGATCATGACCCGTTAATATTTCTGCTTGGTTATCTTTTAAACTTAGACTTGATAGTTTAGCCCATTGGACTTACTCGTGTTATGTCAACTTCAAACTCTTCCTGTTATAACAGAATATTAAATAAAGACAACTACGAGTGCCCACTCAAGGCTCTCTTTTAAAGGAGGTCTTGAGTTCGAGTCACGCTAAAAGAGGATAAATGAGATAATTTTTTAATTGATGATTCTTTAGCTCCTTGGGCAAGGCTCCTTGATCGGATCAATTACGGACGCCTCGCTTCCAGCGACAGGGTGAAAGTTGAAGCTACTAAGGAACCTGAGGGCTGCTGAGAACCTGATGCTGAGCAGGGGGCTAGTGATCAATCAGCAGCTGACCAATCAAGTATGTGACGACTTCTTGTGTGTAGAAATATACAGGTTATGTAGAAACCTGAAGGTTCTAGATTTACCTCTTCTAGGACTCTTGGGGTGAGGTCTTAATGTTTAAGATCAGTCCAGCTAAACCGAGATATTTAACGTAAATAAAAAAAAGAATATTAAATAAAGATCACAATCTGACACGCGACATCGGTATCGATATCGGCACACGGATAATAATGCTAGAAAGCTAACTCGATCCACGAGTTGGAAACATCTATTCTTAATTTCAACGAAGACCCATCATTTGTTTCCACTTCTGCTATAAGTTCCCTGTGAATTTGCCCATTCGGATCAAACCTCTTTAACCACAAGAATCTACTCTCAAGACCCAGAAACAACCAAATCTACGGCCAACCCAACAATTCACCAATGGAGTCCTATGGCCAAGAACAACAACAACAGGAGCAGGTTGTTCTGGTAACTGGGTGTAGTCAAGGAGGTATAGGACATGCTCTGGCTAAGGAGTTTGCTGCTAACAAATGTCTTGTGGTGGCCACTAGCAGGTCCTTGAATTCAATGAGGGACCTTGAACACGATCACAGGTTCTATGTTCACGAGCTTGATGTTCAGTCTGATGAGAATGTGCAGCATGTTTTGTCTACTGTTCTTGAAAAGTTTGGCAAAATTGATATCTTGGTTAACAATGCCGGTGTTCAGTGTGTTGGCCCTCTTGCTGAGATCCCTTTATCTGCTGTGCAGGACACCTTCAATACCAATGTTTATGGTAATCATTCTTACACGGATTAGTTCCTCTTGCGTGATTACTGATTGATGTTACTTTTTTCTTCCCGAGTTATTTTCAGCATTAAATGGGTGCAACATTTGCGATATAAGGAAATTGCAGCAATTCATAACTTCAAATTGTTGATTCTGCAATATAAATAAGAACTAATAAAGAATAAGGTGTAAAGTTGTTGATCTAGATGAGAGTCCTTTCCACTTTTGCTCCCACGGACACGGAGGAAAGTTTCAATCTTTAACTATGTAGTGACAGGTTCCCCATCCTCGTGGAACAAGTTTTGTAAGATCGGCTTATGGAAACCTCTTTGTGCAGTGTGTCTTGTTGCTGCCAATGGAATTTATTTTATTTTGTACTTGCTCTATGATCTGCAAAGCAAAACGAGCTACTGAATGTGCTTTTGCATAGTTGAGTCCAATGCTGTATCTGTGCTATTTCAAACTATTTGAGATATTATCCCACAATTTCGGTCATTGATGCAATGTCTGGATGTATCTTCGTTTTGTTGCAATATTAGTTGTTGCTGTCCATAAAGCACTAGCTAATTCCTTCAGTTATGTACTTTAACATATAAGCTGCATCACCCTATTTGCTTTCCATAGATCATGAGTCATCATTCATGTGATCTTCTTTCTAGTTATCGATTTCCTAAACCTAAATTTATTTGCCACAACTTTGAGAAGTACATTAATTTTGCGGACTCTGCAACATAAATAAGAAGGCGCTGTGTTAAATTAACATACTAGCTATTTGAAAGAGGTTTCCTTCACAGTTGATACAATTTATCTCTAGAATGATCAGAATAACCCCGCCTGATGGAATGAGGAGCTCTATTAGTCATGTGTCATCCTAGTATACTCATCTTGGAGCATGAACACTTTTAAGTGGTTCACCTTAAGAGGCTGCAGGTTAATTTGGAAATGACAATAATGGTTTTCCCTGTAGAGCTTAAGAATTGTCACGCTACCTTACCATGCTTTGTTCCAGACCCCTGTACACTATCTAACTTATTGCTTAGCTTTGTTTTCCTTGAAGTTTTCATCTACAAGAAAGGGATCTTGTTTGTAAATTTCACGTTCTGCTCTTCTGCTGATGTTAGGAGTAAAGCCAAATCCATCTTCATAGTACTCCGAAGTCGTACTGAAGAATGTTACACTTCTGTTAAAAAAGGCCTAGGATACCATTATTGCATGCCACTAATAAGAGACATCACGAGTTCACTTTTCACCTAAGAATTCTCATCAAGGAAGAGACTGACAGATAAAAAATATGAAGAGGAGCTGTCGCTATTTCGTTCATCTTGTTATACTAATTGGTAGATATCTTTGATCCGGTAACATTTGTTTCTCATTTTTCCTGTACACATGCAGGTCCCTTGAGGCTGGTTCAAGCAGTTGTACCTCATATGGCATCTAGGAGAAAGGGGAAAATTGTAAATGTTGGAAGCGTAACTGTTGCGATCCCTACACCATGGGCAGGTGTCTATACTTCAACCAAAGCTGCTCTTCATACATTGACCGATACTCTGAGGTTCGTATATTCTATCATGTGTTTCATGTTTTTGTCTCAGCTCTGGTTCATAGCTGCATAAAAGCTTTGAATTTCTATTGTATAGTCCCCATAGAAGAGAAAAAAAACAATGCAAAAATTGATTGTAATCAATAGATGCATGAATATATCTGAAGAACAACATAAGAAGTATTGAGTGAAAAGCAACCTATCTCGTGAAGACTTGCATCGTACAAGTTTTATTGTCAAATGACTAAATAATCTAATAAATTTTCCTTTGACTTAGTTGTGAGCTTATCCTTTCGATTGATTAACAATAGTGCAGACAGATGTTGGTTTCTGCCACCTTAATTTAGTTGTACAGAAGAATCCTGCTTCAGATAAGATCCTCTTACTAGCCCAAAGCAAATGCTTCTGTCCATTAGAAAGGAACCAATATCAACTATTGAAAATTTTATGGCGTTTTAAGATATGTTGTTTATGTTCTTGCCCATTGGTGGATAGTAATACATGCAATAATCCATCTCAAGTGCAGGTTGGAACTCAAGCCTTTAGGGATCGATGTTATTAATGTTGTTCCAGGAGCTGTTCGATCGAACATTGGCAATTCTGCTGAAGCCAGCTATGGTCGAATGCCCGAGTGGAAGCTATACAAACCATTTGAAGCAGCAATTAGACAGAGGGCACGCGTCTCACAACAAAGCAAGTCCACCCCTACGGAAGAGTTTGCAAGAAAGACTGTAGCTACTGTTCTAAAGAAACATCCACCCGCATGGTTCTCATACGGCTACTTCTCCACCCTTGCATCAATCATGTATCACTTACCACTCTTTGTTAAAGATTTCATGATTCGACGAGCCTTCAAATTAAACTCGAAATGATACCTGATTTGAATGGCCAACCCTTGCAGACATCTCTAGTTCAATGTCTAGCCTTTAAGTAGCTATGATTTTGGGTACCATTCGATAGGCTTTGCGTCTTGAACGTGTTGTAGAACAAGATAAACAAGTTCTGTTTCTGTTCTTTTGTGTTTGATTAAACCAGTTAGAAGATATTGGCCATGCCCTGTTATTACCTTGTCTTTATGTATATCGAGATCAACCTTTTCTTTACGTTCATGAACAGAGAAACTGATAAATGATCCTCCTCTGCGAGTACCTACATTGATGTACAACCATGTCTACACAGTATAAACCATGATCATCCAGATATGGGTAGTGGGTAAAAACAGCAAGAGAGGCGGTAAGTACTGCTAGTACTGTGTTCTCAACTTGGTAACTTCCAGTCTAAATCACAGGCTTTAAGGTTACATTGGAATAGGAAACCAAGATAGAAGAACCTCTTTTGATGGTAGGAAGAAGCAAAATGAAAGTAAAGAACATGGTTCGTGGAAGGCAAACGAACTATCTTAAAGTTCACTGCCAGTTCTACCTGGCAAAAGATAGTGAAGGCTTGTAACTGATACATTTCGATATACATTATCAAAGATTCCGACTTTCAGATGGTTACTCTTCAGCTTGTTTTGTTGGCGGAAAAGTAAAGTAAATTTAGAATCTGATTCTTTCGAAAATAAATCTATAGAAGATAAAAATATTTACATATTTAAATACTTATAAGAATTTTAATAAAAAAATTGGGTAAATTCTTATTATGATATTTAACATGCAACAGTATTTCATGAATTTAATTTTGACTCGTTTATCCAATTATATCCTTACAAGAAAAAGCTTTCATTTCGTGCTAGTCAAGCTTTTTATTAACCATACAATGGCGTCCTCTCTCGTATTGAAGAAGCTTGTGTCTTCAAACCTAGTCCCAAATCTTCGCCTGATTCGTCCAACGGCTACTGTTCCTTCTGTTTCTCGCTTTTTCAATACCAATGCTGTCCGTGAATTCGATGACGGTGAAGATGAACGGTTTATCGATGTCGACCGTCGCTTTGGGAGTGGTCTCTCTCGTCGCCGCGATGACCTTTTCTTAGGTAGTTGTATTTCCGTCCTCTTAGTTAGTTGTATTTCCGTCCTAGTAGGCGCGATTTAGCTTGGTCTTTTTAGTTGAACTCTATAATTTGTGGGTGAATTTGATTTATCTTGTTCGAGTAATTTAGCTTTGGTTGTTTGGATGATGCAAATGTTTTTGATCCATTCCCGCCAACGTGAAGGTGTTAGTGGAGAAGAAACACTAGTTATAAAAGGCGAATGTCTGAAGGAATTTGAAGACGATGAACAGAGCGGTCGAAGGTACAGTAGCAGAATAGATCTGCCGGAGAAGATCTACAATACCAGCCAAATAAAAGCTGAGATGAAGAATGGAGTGTTGAAAGTCATCTTGCCAAAGGTGGAGGAGGAGGAGAGAGTAGATGTGGTAGAAGTTAAGGTTGAATAGAGGATAACTACTTCGAAAACTGTAGATGAGTTTCGGTGTCTTGACGTTATCGGCAGTAGTGATCGTTTCTCTGTGAAGTTTTTGAGCAACAATAAATTGCTTGGGAGCTGATCTTGCTGTTGATGCTCATCAACATGGTTACGGATAGAATCAAATACTTTGCTGTTTGAATCTGTAATTGCTGTTTGAAGCTTGCGTTTTATCAACTACAAAGTTTTCAAACTCTTAACAAAAATATGTTTGATTGCTGTGCTTAAGCAAACAATTCTTCAGGGATCCAGACTAAATAGATTCATTCAAAGTAACAAAACAAGTGATTAACTTGGTCTTACAACCTGCAAGCCTATCACGTAATCTGCCATGTTTAATGAAGGTTGTGTGGCTTAAAACTGAAGAATGCAGGCTGCACATAACAAGCAAATTTGACCTTCTGAGATTTCAAATCACTCTAGATATTGAGATTCCCTTGAAACAATCCAATGCTCCAAATCAAACAATTAGACTTAAATATCTAGTCTTTTACGTATGCACTAATCATGAAAGAAAATATTTCAAAAATACTAAAAAAACCTCAACTAAGTATAAAGATAAATCTTAAAAACTAATTACTCTTTAAATCTGCTTTAGAAATTCTCCTTTGTCGGCATCCCGAAGAGTGAAAAAATAATCCATATGATTTGGATTATTTACAAGTTTTATTCCAGCTCTAATACGTTCAGCTTGTGTTAAGAATTTCAGTTTCCTAAGTTCTTCATTTAATTTCCGCCTATTCTCAGATTACTTCAAATTCGGCCCTGTAATAGATTCTGCAATTTTAACCATTTGCTCGTTAGATTTCTCGAAACTTTCAATAAGCTTTTCAGTGATACGTTCCAAACACGAAACTAAACTATCAGTACTCCTCTTTCTTTTGCGATGTATTTTCTTTGAACTTCCTTCACCTTGAGAATTATCCCTGATTGGTTGATCTCTTCGATACTCAACATCCTCCTCCCCATTAGATTCTTCATTCTCTTCATATAACATCATGGAGTGGAGAAGCTAACAAATTATCAAAACAATGATTCAAGCAGTGAAAAATGCTCCTTTGGCATTTCAGATAAAAAATGATAGTGCAAAAACAAACAAGTTTTCACAACACAGCATAGGACTAAATCGATGTTATTTAGATTACCACGCCGCAGCAAGAAAAGATTACCAAAGGCATGCAGATACGCATTATTGGGCCAATCAAGTGGCAAATCTTAAAGAACATCTCAAGATCAATTACATACCAGCAACTTGAATAAATCGTCCTCTTAGACAAAAAATGCTCATCCTAACATACCACTTACAAGGTAGTTTACAACCATCGAAATGACGCCTTCACATATAACATGCAAACAGAAATCCTCAACACAGAAATTTCACTTGAATGCGAGGTGAACAGCAGCTCTTTTCAAATTTAACAAGCCTCATAAACTTTGACCAAGAAAAACCCCAGAAAAAGGCAGAGCAGATAGATTTTACCAAGGGAAGCAGAGAGGCATGTTTTAGCTCCGTCTTTCTCTCTATGCCTTAAAGCTGTATGTGATGTAGATCAACCAGCACAAATGTATAAAATTCTACAACTAGATTTGATGTTACAGAATTCTTACAGTTTTCTCAATCGACAAGACAATTTGGGGCACCGTCTTATTTTACAAGAGAAGGCACTATGGGTTTTGGTATTTCAGATGCCAAACATAGTATGGGGCATGTGGATGTCGATCATAAGCATACCTATAGCATATGGAAGAAAACAATCCTTACATTCATGTGTATTTTGCTTGCTTCCATACGCTAAATCAAAAAAATAAAATATCGTATTTGCATACTGTCGAAGCAGTTGAATTCCATAAATGAGATGAAGATTCTACTATGTCAAGCCGACAAAACACATAGCAGATCAGCATAGATTTAGGCAACACCATAAGACATGGATATACCCATAATGCTAGATGGGAACAGTCAGTCCAAGTCACCCCCACCCCCCATGGATTTCTAATGGGGCCTTTGGGTTGGGGCAAAAACCAGTGGCACTTCCAACATTGTTTCCTCAGTCACAAGTAGCTAAATAACATCGATTTCAACATCAATATCACCTTACCGCATATTGTTTTTCTCACCTAACAAATTTCTATAAGAAGAAATGCTGGGCTGACAGTTACAAAATATAGAAGTCTATATCACAATGGTTGTCGTGATTAGACGTGAAAAAGTATTCAGAAGGAAGCTGCACATAGGATAAAGTAGGAACTAGGAACTAAACACTGTCATCTCACTAATGGTAATATGATCACAGGGGCGAAAAGGAAGGTAAAATTAAACAGGTTAGGGTTTCCAGAAGTTACATATAAATGTGTAGCGTTTCCAATTCCTGCACAAAAAGAGCTAGTAAGACTGAAATAAAGAAAAGATTACCCACTTCCATAGTTCAACATTGGGTTAAGAAGACAAGTCTCCTCTCCTTAGTTGCTGTATTGCGGTGTACAGCTTCCTTCGAGGTCCAACAGCAAATACACCAATCTCTTTGAGATCTTCCAAAGTAAGTAGTGGCAAAGCTTCATCGTCCACTTCATGCATCTCAAAAACATTAGCGTACTTACCAAACCCCTGATCCTCTAACCATCGTCTCACGTTATTTATATCATCACTTCCAAACTTCATACCATCATATACATGACCAGACATTGGAGATAGATTAGTTTGTTGATAACAAACATCTTCCTCCAATAAAGCATTGAACTTCTGTAGTTGCCTTGCATCGTAGTCAGGTTCATCGATGCCACAGTCCCAACCCTCTTTGCTTGTAGCTGGTGTTTCATGACCTGAGAAGTCATTAAAGCAATTGGTAGGATAACAATCATTGAAGGCATCAGATTGGAACGGTTCAAATTCCTTCATACCAAAGCCCTTTCCATCTTCATTGTTAAATTGAGGGCTAAGTTTGGAACTCCAGACACTACCAAAATCATTATTGTTCATTAAGGTGCTACGGCCTCGACGCTTCATGACCCTAGTCTTCCTGGATATGGTACCAAAATTGAATTTGGACTTCACCACATCTATGTCATCAGAATTCACCAGTTCAAGACCTAATTTGGAGTTGGGGTTCTTATTCTCTGTGTTCTGCAAATCAGTTGACATCCTTGGAGACACACCGGGTTCGGAAGCTACAAACTCAGAAATAGTTTGGTCAGCAAACCCCCAGCCCGAATTGTTTTCAGTGTCACTGCGGCTCAGAAAATCAGTTTTATATCTCTTTTGCCCCAAATTTCCCCTGGTCTGTTGAGAGTACCCACATGCAAAAGCTGCAGAAATATCCCCAATTTCTCCTAGTCTAACATTAGGGCGCCTTTGCCTTTTCGAGTTCATATTTAGGACCAACATTTTTCACAAAACCCTAGAACTCAAAACCTGTAGAGGAAACCTACAATTGAAATTTCAGAATCATCCAATTGAAAAACGTAGCTACAAACATTAAAGAACACAAGTCCATAAAGAAAAAACAAATGAAGAAAAGAGAAGCAAAAACAGATAGAGAACCAAATTCAAGCTAAACCCATGTTAGAATACAAATCAAAACCAGAAAACTAATAAAGACTCTAGCCACAACCACACTAAAGATGCAAAAAAAGTAAGTGCTATTCATGAACACAAAAAGGGTAGTGAAGAGATGAATAAGAACCTTGCCAGACAGTTGAAGTCAAATTAAAGTTTGAAGTTCGAACTTATTTCATGTTCCCCTGTGAGGAAAGGTTCAAGAACTGAGCTTTATCAAAATTTAAACAAAACCAAACGTATATGAGGAAGGAAGAGGCGATTGCCTTGCTTTACAGGGTAAAAGTACAGAGGCTGGTTGTTTTCTACTTGTCTGTGTGTGCAAACTTCAGACTAAGATTAGATAAAGATTTGCCCTTCGGAGACAAAGATTGAGGAATCATTTTAAGATGTAATAAGTGAGTCAAAGTGTAAAGTTGTCCTTGTCTGCCAAGTCAACAAGTCAATAGGCAATGATCAGATGTACTCGAGTACATTAACAACTGTGCCATGTTCATACCACGTGTAAGGGAAGAAAGTTGTGCTTATCCAATTAGCCAGTCCCTCTGAAATGCTTTAGTGGGTAGAAAGCTCTGAGTTCGAC
This sequence comes from Erythroxylum roraimae, assembly GCA_027568915.1. Lineage (NCBI taxonomy): Eukaryota > Viridiplantae > Streptophyta > Magnoliopsida > Malpighiales > Erythroxylaceae > Erythroxylum > Erythroxylum roraimae. The sequence goes on along the minus strand of JAOSBL010000006.1, from coordinate 24,507,886 downwards.
ATGATGAAGTTTTAATTTAAACTCATCTCAAGGACATGATTAAAGAACAAAAAACACGTCAAGAACATTCCTGAGCTATCAAGTTTAGTCAAAATCAAGCATTTCTGATTATGAACACACCATGCTTATCCACAATTTTTCCAAGCTCCGAGTAAATAATCAACCTTCGTGTTTATGAAAATTAAACACATATGTTATGAAGATTATTTATCATTTGAGTGTAGATCCAATATTTATTCAGGAAAATTAAGTTTAGAGTCTATTAATAATAAAATAATTTATAAAGATTATTAAGACTCTTAAACTTTTAAAAAAGTGTACAAATATCTCTCAATTAAAGTTTTATAAATAATATAATTATTTAGTTACAGTATGCAATTTTTAGAATTCGATTATAATTTTTCATTTATAAATAACATGCCGTAATGGAAAGTTAAATATGAAAAAGCAAAACTCTACTTCCTCGTTTTCTTAAAAATGTCTTACGGAAACTTGCACAAATTTGGCACAACTTTTCTTGAAGTACTGCCAAGTAGCCTGGGTTTCTTGCGTATTTTGTTGTATCATATTCTTCCCAGTGAAACTATAAGTTAGATATAGTTTAGCAACGAAATAATCTAAAGGCATTTTATATTTTGTATATATTTAGATGTATATGATAAAATTTATAGGATAATTATATATTACAAATGAAATTATGATAAAAATATAATTATGAGATTCATATTATATTTATATATTATCCTTAAATTATTTCTAGTGATTGTTCTATTAAGATTGGATATTAATAGAATATAAAAAGACTAACACACGTTATTTTTTTTATGAAGGAAATAATCAATCTTATAGACCAAAGTATAGAGATACTTAAACAAACAAATAAGTACTTGTTAGAGAACAAGTTCACTGAATTATCCCCATATGAAAAATCTATTTGAAAATTACTTGTATGTTTATAAAAAATTCTCGCTGTGATAATTTTATAAGTAATCCTTTAACTTGAGATCACGAAAGTTATCTTATCTAAGGATTGTGATGTTTTGATATTATTTATAACATATTATAGTCAATGATAGCTCAATTGATAGTCATTTGATGTAGTATAAACTATATGAAGGTAGTTAAGTGATCAATATAGGATTTATCACCTTAAAGTAATTAGAGAGAATGTTTCACTGTTCTCAATTAGTATTAATTCAGAAAATTCTTAACCAAGGTAGAATGACGCTTTATAAAATAATTTATAAATGTCATTAATTAAATCAATAGCTAATGATAGAGAACTAATATGATTGGACTCAAAATAGACTAGTCATTAATTATATATTCTATGTCTAATTGAAATACCGTATGATGAAATGATTGAATTATACGAAAAAATCATGTACATAAAGGTTAGTCAAAACTACTTTGACATTTCTTAATATTTGGATGGTCATGATGTATTGCTAGGCATCAATCTTAATCTATGGATATAAATTATTTAATTAGAGAGAGTTAAAGATAAAGAGTTTAATTTATCTAATCCTAAATATGATTTAGGGTTATAATTTGTATATATTGCAGTATATTTGGGAACCTAATGAGTAACATATAAAGAATAGGTTGAAGAAAGAAAATATATTTTAATCAATTTCAAAATTGACTATTTGTCCCTCTATTAGAGGTGTTCCAAAAATGTCTGCAATCGAATAAATATCTCTATGAACGAACAGATCGGATCAAATTGAAAAATAGAAAGATTTGTACAAGTTATACCTTTCGTCACCACTTTGTGAAAAATCATTAGGTATGAATATGTTAGATACCTGTGACTCGATTGGTGAAATAGTATCTCTCTCAAAGAGCATGTTTTTTTTAACTGCCGCATAAAGAAAATATTTTGTTGCAAACGAACAAGATATTGAGGAATTGTCATTTATACCTTATAGTTAATCAGTTGGCTGTAATTTAATGAAAAATTTATTTTTTTTCATTAAATTACAGCCAACTGAGGGTATAAACCAATAATTAGAACTGTAACTTTAATGCATATATCTCTTTAGAAGAGGGAAGCTAGTCCCGAAGCTAAAAACTATTTGCCTTATCATTGCAATTAACCTTATGGTGTTATTGCCGGGTAGGTTGGGCCTTAATAAAACACGGATAAGCGCTAAATGTTTTGACCCGTGAATATTATGTTGGGTTAGCATTGTAATTTGGAATCCAATTTTACTAGATCAAGTGTTGGATTGAACTTGGTTTCTAACATTAAGGGTAAAAAGCTTGGAGCTTTTTGGATGCTGAAGTTTATTTGATTCTTTAAATTAGTTCGATATTTTTAAAGAAAAGTTCTCATATTGTGTAATAAGAATGTGCACTATTTGTGTTCGTTTAAAATGTGTCGGGAGTTAGTTTCGTAAAAAATGGATAGAAAGGTGTGTCCATCTAATAATATATGATAATTTTTTAAGAACATTAAATCATAAAGACGATTTTAAAAAGCGACTCAAATCACACATAGGATTTGCATGTTTTTATCTCTTAACTAAATTCTTTTTTGTAATAGTAAAAGATATGGAGAGAGTGAAACCCTTTCTGATAATTTTATAGTTTAAAAATATTGACAAAAATGAAAGTGATTGAAAATTAATAAATTACAACAAATAAATTGATTTACTTATATATCATTTTAATATGAAAATAAATGAATTATTTTATTAAATTTTTAATAACTAAGATGATCAATTTCTCATTTTTGTTTCATAATTTATAATTTTATAAATAATTGTATTTAATTAATTTTATAATTAACAAAGGAAATTTGTAAAAATTCGTAATGTTTTACTCAGTGTATGGAATTTCGTTCCGTTCCGGCCGGAATCCAGAACGGAACAAGCCTCATCGGTACCGGCCAAAAATACCGGTCGGTACCGGTAGTTTTCGGTCGGTATCGGCCGGTACTGTCGGTTCCGGAAAATTTCGGCCGGTACCGTAAAAATTACAAATC
>JAOSBL010000006.1:24491928-24503275 GCA_027568915.1 Erythroxylum roraimae | reverse complement strand
ATCAGTTGGCGGACATTTTTACGAAGGGGCTTGGCAATCATCAACATGACTACTTACTATCCAAGTTGGGTGTGATTAACATATATCACCATCCAACTTGAGGGGGAGTGCTGAGAATATAGAAATAAATTGTTTTTTCTATTATTTTGACAATGATTATTTTTGTCGTTTAGCTAAAGTTTGTTAGACCCTTACCTTATATCTAGGCTGGGTTGATTTCTGCAGAAACATATCAATGAAAAATCATCATTTTTCTCTCTTATTTCTTCTGGTGTACTGATTTTAACACCATCAGAACACGATTCTCACTAAAGTGAAACAGCTGAGAGATGGTGGCTTCATACTTAACAGAAATAGGACCTAAACACGTTATACATACAAGTTTACATGACAAGAGGAAGCAAGTAATTAAGCTGAAGCACACACCGACACAGTCTTCGTACCTGTCTCTTGCTTTCTGCACTGTCGTTTATTATATTCACATTCACATATTGACTTCGTACCTGTCTCTTGCTTTCTACACTGTCGTTTATTATATTCACATTCACATATTGATTTGATTTTGAGTAGCAAGCGCTAAACGACAACATTTAGCATTCTCTAACCCGGACAACATATACATGTGTAGAAAGGCTAGCTCTATAAGGCTATGTTTGATTTGGTTAGAATTAAGGATTTTTAATAGGATTAAATGATTTATAATAGAATGGAGTATAAATGGATGTAATATTAAAAAATTATTGTTTAGAAGATACGGAAGAATTCATAATGTAATATAGTGAAATGTTATTTAGAAGAAGGGTTCATAATGTAATTTAGTGAAATATTATTTATCATTTTACATTTTATCCTAGACCTCCGGAATCGGAGGTAAATTATTTTTACTGTTTAGAATGAAATATGAAGTAATGTGAAACCCTCATTTTCTATTTTATTCTATTATAAACCCTCCTCCTAAACGATAGAATAATATTACATTTCAATAATATCCACTCAACTAAAAATAGCCTAAGCTTTTCATTTACGCAAAACATTACATTGAAAATTACAAATTTTACGAAAATTTTTACTTTATTTTTAAGGCAACAAAATTGCAAAATTTGATTTGGAATAAAATATTGTTCGTCTTCACACAGAAATTTTATTACCTTGATTGATAAGGTATATTTGTTCATTCAAGCATTTGAGATATACATATTTTTTTAAACAACTAAACAAGTGGTAAATAGTAAAAAATCCTTTTTATTGAGGAATTTGACATGACATTTCCACCGCTTAAATTATTTTATATCGATATATCCAAATCTTATAGTTCAATCCTACCAACCTTATTAAGAATTGTTAACATTTAAACATTATTATGGTTCGAATTAATATTTTTATTTGATTAAAAGGAATTCGTTCAAAGTTTATGATCATGTTTTTCACAGTTGAATACTATAGCTTTAGTTAGTTTTAAATTCTTAATTTTATTTCAAAAACAATATCATGCTTACTTGAGGCAATTCTTAAATTAATGATAGGATGGCTTGACGAGGATTTGCCACCGTATGAAAAGACCAGTCGTGGATGTAATTTCCCAGGTAAAATTAGCGGAAGTTTCCGGTAACCGACACAAGAAATTGTTAGATTTTGCTTTAGAGACAATGGTAAATTTAAGTGTGGCAAACTACAAAATGTTTGAATTATTTTTTGTAATTAGTACCCATAAATTAATTTCATTAAAAGATTTTACCTACGTTTAAGTAGGTACTAATAAAAGGTGAATTTTGAAACAATTTTTTTTTGTGATTGAAAAATTACGAGTTCAAACTACAAAAATAACCTCGCAGATTAAGAGAGGTAAATAGCAGGTAAGCATAATTTTGTTAATCCTTGGACAAAATCTTTATAGATATGTGGAATATTAGAATGACTGTAGAATAAGTAATATCACATTGAATGACGTAAAAACATTAAAATTGTTTTTTCGATTAACCCATTTTCTTCTTGACTACAATGTTTAGGTTAAATAAATTCCAGTTACATACTCTCTGAGTGTATCTTCCAACAAATATAGATTTCAGACGTGTGGGACACCAATATCGATATCTTAGGAACTATGCCCCAATTGGTGTTGTTTGTGTAATGTGGTCACCAATTTTTGTTTACGTTTCATCTTCTTTGCCCATATTATACAATAGGTGTTGTTAGTGGTTGATCCCATTTTTAATTAGATCATACACCATACATATGCCTTCTGCCGACTTCTGATTGGTCCCATCGTGATGTTCTTCCACATCTTCCCTTACATTTTATCGGCTTCATTTAATACTGACCTTCGTTGTTCAGAATTTGGTAGAGTAAGCACTTCTAGAAATTTCTTTGATTTTTTTAATAATTATTTTAAGCAGTATTTTAAAATTAGATTTAAAATTAAACGGATAAAAAAAGAAGTTTAAGATTTAAAATATAATTTAAAAGGATGAAATTATAAATTCCTAATACGATTGGTTTATAATCGTCTTTTCGGTTTATAATCGTCTTGTCTAGTAAGAAGATGCGTAGGCGACATTTGGTTGGATTTTGTTTGTTTTCCTTGCTTCTAATTTCATTGATGGGTTAAGTAGTTTTATTCATTCAATCTTTGCCGTATCTTGCAAAGAGACTGATAAACTTCCAAGTCTTGTTCGGTAGAGCAGTAGAGCTCATCAACATATCTGCTTTTCCAAATGTCATTCTCAATGTCGTTTTGGACGTATCATTAATTACCATCACTTTCTTGATAATATCATATCTCGATATTGACTACCTTTGCTTTGGCCTTTGAGGACGGAGTTATAGCACGCAATATTTAAGAGCTTATTATAATTTTCAAAAAGACAATAATGTTGACAGAAAACTTCTTTTTTGATGTATGCGGTTATTAACCCAATTATTTTGGATATAACGGATAAGAAAAGAAATTTAAAGTATAAAAAATTTAGTTATAAATTTAACTAAAGAATAAATAAAGGTAAAAATTTAAAATATAATTAAAAGATATTATTTTAATTTATCAAATAATTTAAAATTTAATTCAACAAAAGATTGTTAAATGAAAATTAATTAAATTATTTTGATATATAAAAAATTATTAATTTGCTAAAATTGATTGATTATTTAATAAATAAATAAATAAAATTAAATTAAACAAGAAATTAAACGATTCAAAATTTTGTCAATTAAACTCAATTAGATTTTTTAATTATTGCTTTCATTGTTCATAGCTAATAGTCCCAGTATTTGCTTTGCTTGTCCTCACTTTTATTCGCTTCATGGACAGAAAAATTATATAAATAAATAAAAGGATATTTTCACGTTCTTCATATGCACGTTGAATGAAAACAACAAAAACAGGAATTATTATTTTACTTAATTATTTTCCTATATAAAAACTATTGAGATTCAAATTTTTATCATTTTCCTCATAAGTTTATTCGTCGTTTAAAAAAAAGGGTAAAGCATAGACAACTATATGTGAGAGATTCACATCATACGAATTGATAAATTTAAAAAATTATTACAAACTTAGTAATAAATATATATTACAAATTGATAAATTCTGAAAAAGGATTAATCCAATTTACTCTTGCTCTAAAATAGTGCCAACTAAATTATCTCAAATAAACGAATGTTTTTTTAAAACTTTTTAACACAAAAGGAAATTATCTATTTACATGCGTATAACCCAGGAGGTTGCGTCTAATAAGGACTACAGCAATTTTCTGATCAAACAGTAACTCCAGCCTAGAAACGAACCTATATAAATACGAAATTATGCAAAATTGTTCACTTATAGCACACTCAAAGACAAAAATGTTTCTCATTAGGGAAGAAAGTTGATCCATTTCTAGGACATGGTTAAGATTTCTTTATGCTATTGGCCATCTGACGACGCAAAAGGTTCTGAGATATCAACGACCTATAAGGGCTATAACCAAAAAAAAACCTCTACTTGCTGCTTTTTCATCCGACATTCTTTCTTTCCTAGGAGATGAAAATTTATCATTATCCGAGGAATCTTAGAACCAACAACTCTCTGAACACTATCATTTTCCACTATGTGTCTTAGTGGCTAGAAAAAGAGAAAACTTTCGTTGTTTAACAAAGATTTAAGAATGTAATATGACTATTTATGTTCTTAACAAAGTTTCATTCTGTTCTTTGCCGTCTGTATGCAGGAAGTAGGTTCATTTTCGGAGTACCTGAGCAAGCGTTATGAGTCTGCTAAATTTTTGCCACCAAGGAGGACCGTATAGTATAGGGGTGCTTTTCTCATTTACCAACATTCAAGTTATGATAATTGTAAGAGGATAAAGGGTGTTTAATTATTTTTCATTGTGATGTATGAAAATTCTATATTTAAAAGAATTACGTCATGTTTGTACTATAATATTAGTTACGAAAAATAATTTGTTGTTGTTTCATGGAAATAATAAAAATCCACAAATTAAAAATGAATCTTTAACCTTACACGAATATGACATCGTATAATTGCAACCAATTTTCACTACCTAGCTGTGGCATTTAATGGAAACTTCATAATCCATCAAAGGATATTAAATTAAATTTAATAATAACAAGAGTATGTAATAATAAGTGAAAGAGGCTTATGAGGAAAGTGATTGGGTACCTCCTCTCCCTGTACATGCACACTTCCTTCTCTACGCGTGAATCACACTCTCCTAATCAACTTGTTCGTACTTGGTAGCGGCCATCATGATGCAAGCCACGACTTGACAGAACGGATAGCGCGTGAATTCGCAAAAAGCGTGACTGTAGTCTCAATCAACGGTTGTAACACGTACGTCCCTTCAACTCTGTCTTAAGGGAGCTACCGACATTCTGACGAGTGGCGACGAAGACCAATCCCATCCCTTTGTGGCTAAAATAAACACAATTATGGAATAGGTAAGTTAGAATTGCATAATTACTTTGGACGGCGTTTCTTACGGTGTCGTGCAGGAATGAAAAGTGAAAAAAAGGGAACCATGTGATGTTTGATGTTTCAACCTTTTAATACTTTATTACTATTAACCCCTGGATACTAATTACTTAATTGTTTTTTTCCATTTTGGTTACTGTTTACTGTCAACTAATTTGTGAGTTATTCTATATCCTTTTTTTTAATTATAATACCTGTCCAGTCCAGACAGCAAGTATTATTATGATATGAGTCAAATTTGCGAGCCATAATAATGAGAGACCTTAGATTTACTGTTACCATGGCAAATGTCCCACATGAATCTCGGTCTCAACAAAAGAATAAATAGGAGATCTCCGATTGTCCCATCCTGGCGAAATTATCGTGCATTTTATCGCGACATATTGTCGGCGTATCAAGTATCAACAACCGTAATCACCATGCGATGATCGATCATAAGACTGCCGCCGTCTGAAACAGCCACGTGTATCAAACCACGGCTAGATCAATAGCCACGTACCGAAAAGTTTAAACTCCTGATCGGACCACTTGAAGCTGGCACGCATTAATTGGCTAGGTATGTTTCCCCTATCTCTTAACCATGGTCAGACTCTACTTAACCGTGGTTAATTAAGAATTTTTTTATCGTTTCTTTTTTTTTAACATAAAAAAGACAAATAATAAAGAAACCAAAATCCAAATGTGATCGAAGTGAAAGGTCGTACGGTGCCTGTCTGATTTCACACCAATTAGCTTTTCTATCACAACCGCATCGCATCGCGTCCATTGTTGATGGTGTTTCTGTAATAAATTCCCCAATCTATTGTCTCTCTCTCCTTGTCCGTCTTTTCCTTGCTTTCGTTTCTATTTATCGTGCACGCATGGTTTGGTAACCACCGACGCGAATTTCCGGCGAGTTGTGGCTTTCAGCTTTCTCGCCGGGAATTTTGAGGAGATCGTGCATGAAATTCGGAACAGTTGATTTTTGTTGAATGAGTGAGTGAATTAGGGTTTTGGTTATTTGGGAAGTGAAAAGTTTCGCTTTTGAGGAACATTTTTGTGTTAATTTATGTTCTGGTTATCGGAAATAGAATTGGGCTTATTATTCTGGGGTGCCACAATGGGGATGTTTTGGTGAAGGGATCTTGAAGATTCTGAATAGGGAAAACAGAGCACGCAAGGAAAGTTTGGATCTTAAGTGGGAAAGTGAGGCAACAGGTGTGAATTTGGTTAAATCATAAAACCCGTTATTGATAGTGCATTGCTTAGGAAGAAAAAGGGAGCTCTGTAGTGTGGTGAATGGGAGATGTGCAGGTGTGAAAGAGAGAACATTAATCGTAAGGAAAAGAAGATGGGATTGGTGAAAAGTGTGGAAAAGGTGAAGAAGAGCGTATCAAAGTCGACAATGAAGATGTGGTTGATACGAGCCACCACGTCGGTGCTGTTGTGGACTTGCATCGTTCAGTTGACGACCATCGGAGAGATGTGGGGGCCTAGAGCTTTGAAGGGTTGGCCATCTTGTTTCTCTCATGAAGCCTCCGCCATCTCCGTCTTGGAGGAAAAAGTCCCCGCTGTCCCTGCTATGGTTTTGCCACCTAAGAGTGAGTCGTAGTAGTTCATTCGTTACTATTTGTTAATAAATTCACTTTGGGATCATCGAAAAATGAAAAAACGGTTTTTATATTGATAATTTTTGTTGTGTGGGAAGTAAATGCCCTCAAATTGAGATGTTTATGGGTGGATAGCTTTTGGTGATGTTTGTGAACTTACTTTTGTTTGATTTTGCATTTAATTTTAAATTTACTGGTTATTTTGTTTCCTGTAGGGGTGTATAAGAACAATGGATATCTGATGGTTTCGTGTAACGGAGGTCTTAATCAAATGAGAGCAGCGGTGAGTTATTTGCCTAGCGTAATTTGCTTGCCATGGGTTCCTTATCCTCTTAATGGATTACTGTACTTTTTGAAACATTCTCAATCCGCACATTTCTGGGGATTAATTAGTGTTTCTTTCATCACTTTACGTTTTTACAGATTTGTGATATGGTGGCTATAGCTAGACATTTGAACGTCACTCTTATAGTTCCAGAACTGGATAAGACCTCATTTTGGGCTGATCCAAGGTGTGTCAACTTACCGTTTAATAAGTTTAAATCCGTAGCATATGTCGTTTGACTTTTTCCAGCTTTTTATCACATCTCAACCTTTCCGGATTACTTTTGATGACATGACAGTGAATTCCAAGACATATTTGATGTGGATCATTTTATCACCTCATTGAGAGATGAGGTTCGAATATTAAAAGAATTGCCTCCTAGGCTAAAGAGAAGAATGGAATTGGGGATGACTTATACAATGGCACCGATTAGTTGGTCAGATATTTCTTACTATCGTAATCAGGTTGGTTAGTGTTTAAATCTTTTCCATAAATACCGAAATTCATTGTTCTAAGGCGTAGTTGTTGCCTTATTACATCTACTGTATCAACCTTAAAAACTGTGGTGCCATATTAACTTTGGACATGTATAGTACTGTTGTCATCTATGGATTTATTAACTATAATTTTTTCCTTTTCTTTTTTGTTATGCTTGCAGATTCTTCCTTTGATATGGAAGTACAAAGTTGTGCATCTAAATAGAACTGATGCTCGATTAGCTAACAATCATCAACCACTTGAGATTCAGAGGTTGCGATGCCGTGTAAATTTTAGTGCTCTTAGATTCACTTCACAGATTGAGGAGTTGGGTAAGAGAGTAATCAGGCTTCTAAGGAAAAATGGTCCTTTCTTGGTGCTTCATCTTAGATATGAAATGGACATGTTGGCATTTTCTGGTTGTACTCAAGGATGCGATTGGGATGAGGTAGAAGAATTGACAAGAATGAGGTGAGCTCGGTGGATACCTTTCTCCATTATCGAGTACCAGGTGCCTGAAGCACTAACTTAATATTATATGCTAATTTGATAAATTTCTTATGTTAACAGATATGCTTATCCCTGGTGGAAGGAGAAGATAATAAATTCAGACTTAAAAAGAAAAGATGGATTATGCCCTTTAACACCAGAGGAGACAGCCCTTACATTGAGGGCTCTGGACATTGATCCAAACATGCAGATCTATATAGCGGCTGGTGAGATATATGGTGGAGAAAGGAGAATGGCAAGCCTTTCAACAGCATATCCTAGAGTGGTTTGTAACTTAAACCTGTAATTTGACTGGTTAAATTTGTGGGAACTATTGTTGTCCATGATTTTAATTAGTTGCTTTTGGTTTTACTGAAACAGGTCAGGAAGGAAACACTGTTGGAACCTTCAGACCTCAGGTTCTTTCAGAATCACTCCTCCCAGATGGCAGCTTTAGATTATCTGGTTTCACTGGAAAGTGATATATTTATCCCCACTTATGATGGAAACATGGCTAAAGTTGTTGAAGGCCACCGCAGGTACATTTTGGCTATCAATCAATATTTTGTCATAACTGATTAGTTTAATGATATAATGTTGTGGGATTCATTCCCGTTCCAGTTTTAACTTTCTGCATCTGTCTGAGGAACAAAAACTTGTGTATGCTCCTACGTTGAACCTAGGTATTATTTTGTTTTTAGTCACCATCTTGCCCTTGTTTCTCTTTGGAATAACTGTATTAATGAGGAGATTTTTGACATCAGAATCAAGATTTTTGACATCAGAATCACACTTACCTTGTTTACATTGTCTATTGTATTTCAGATTCCTTGGGTTCAAGGAGACAATTTTACTGGACAGGAGGCTTTTAGTTGATCTAATAGACAGATACAATAATGGATCTTTGAATTGGGATGAGTTCTCCTTTTCTGTAAAACAAGCTCATGCGGAGCGGATGGGGAACCCAACAAAAAGGTTGATGATTCCAGACAGGCCTAAAGAAGAGGATTACTTCTATTCCAATCCAGAAGAGTGTTTGCTATCGTCAAATGATCAATTAAGTAGTACGTGATAGTTGTTGTATGAGGCTGTGACATACAGATGTTCTCCCACCGGGCTTGCAATTTACTACAAATCATAAAACAGTTCTTTATTTGGAGATGGAAAAGTTACGATTAGGAAAGTTTTTATACTTGAAGAATGCCTGAGATGGTCAAAAGAAGCAGCCGGGGGACATTGTCATCTTTACTATATGCCAATAATTGGATTCTCATGTATAGAAGCTAACCTGCCATTGCAGGGTGATGTCAGTCCACAAAACTGCGTTTGTACACTGGGGGATGCAAATATAGTTGTGACTTACCGGATCTCTGGCTACCTGGAAGGTTAAGTTCTCCTCCTTCCATTGTACGTTTTTGTTTATTTTTCAATATCCATAAAATCTTTTAGTTCCTGCCGAATATCACACTCCTGAAATTTATCTGTTCAGTGATATCATTTGGCTTTGCTATTTTCACCCCGACTCTCATTTTGACAGATCGGTGTACAAGTGTTAGATATGTGTTATAATTAGGTTCACATATTGAACTTGTCAAGTGGACATAACCTTTGATTTACTGGTTTTTGGCAATTAAATTGCAAAAACTGCAGTGAATCGAAAGGATGAGTTCCATATTAAACTAAAACAGGAGGCGCTGGTAAAGTAGGTATAATTTTCATTTTTGCTCTAATTAAATGCAACATAAGGTTTCCTTGCCTGGCAAGTCGAGGAGGTATTCCGATCTCGGTTGGAATTTGTTACGAGGATCTGGTACACAAAACTATATATACATGAACGTATCACCAGGCTGACAATAAACTCTAGAACTTTCTCTGAATTGTTACAATGAAAAACAAATATGACCAGAAGAAGATTAGGGAATGATTCCATTGAAACAATTATGAAGTGATTAATTGGCGTGTCGTCACAGCTGAGAAAATAATTTGAGTTGTTGCTTACAAGTCCTCCCGCACCAAACTGGTCGGCTGGGAGTGCTTGTTTGTTATTGGAAGAAAAGTTTGACAAGATGATAGAGATGGGAATTCGCGTGGAGACCATCAAGTGCAGAGAGCCTTTGATGATAGAGATGGGAATTCGCGTGGAGACCATCAAGTGCAGAGAGCCTTTCATATTGGCCTTTCGGCCTCTGAAACTCTATTTCAGATTCTGAAAATGGATTTATGACCCGTAGATCCATAACACAGCGTAGGTAACGGTGGCATGGTCCATCCAATCACGTGCTTTGGTATTGGGAAACTGAGAAAGTTTGCTTTGCCAATGATGATGACTGGTTTTTCTTGAAAAGAAATTGTGTACTGCCCGACAAATATTAATTAACTGATTAAAAAATCCACGAGACAGTAATACTGAGTCTGCTTTTTTACAAAAAACTAGGGAACGCTTCGATGCAAAGACATGGGCCATCTTATGCGTTACGTTTTGTCTTCTACTGACATGTCTAATAATTTAATCGCTTTCACGTCAAAATATAGCAACTCAAATGATGATTAACCTTAATCATTATTTTTAATGCAACATTCAATTGCTTTTATCAAAGAAGGTTTGCAAAACTTATTAACATTCAACATCACCCAGCACTACTCACATCACATCTTTCTAATTCATACGGCCAAACGTTGTACCTCATCAAAAACAACATGAACAATGTTATAAGTTATAATTTTTCTTTTTACCCTCACAAATACGCTTTTGACTTTCGAGTATGGTTCTTAGTTTCTTGTTTTAGCTTTTTTTCTTCAAGTGGATTGTATTGTAGGGCTTAATGATTCTGATGATCTGCGTTACAATGTGGCTTTTATTGTAAATTTAATATCCTCAAATCTCTTTTAAATCTCTTTTAAACGTACCCGGCCCAACCATATCGTTATTCTATCGAAATTTTGTTTAAAGTCTTACTGAAGTTGGAGGTTGTAACGTTGACTGTAAGCAAAAAGTCCATGTTACATAAGCTAGGACCTCTGATTCTTTGAGTAAGAAACTGCTTTCTGTTAGCGATAAGGATTCAGTACATTAACGATGAAGTCGGTGTAATTGGAAGAGAAGATCGGGCATTATTCCAACCCATGGCCCGTATAATGTGGGGACATTTTCGAAACGCATGTGTGAGGAACCGGAACCAAACGAGAGTGGAAGAAGGAGAATCGCTGCTGGGAGGATTGTTAGTCAGGGTTTATCGTTTTCGAGTTGGACAACTTTTATTTTCGGGGTTAATTAACTTTTTACTAATTAATACTAATTATAATTAATTAGGTGTTATTGCAAAATTTAAAATTTAATTTAATTAAAAATTTTACATAAGACATGTGTAGCACCCTACTCCCGTGAAACCCGAACTCGACATCGAGGGTGATATCCGAGTCCGTTCCCGCGAAAGTGGCGTGCTAGAGCACTCAGTCATTCAAAAGTCGGTATACAAATTTTTTTTGTAACAATATACGCAT
>JAOSBL010000006.1:24432284-24442482 GCA_027568915.1 Erythroxylum roraimae | reverse complement strand
AGTAATGATAGGAATTATCTTAGAATTTTGTGAAACATGAGGGGGTAACTAGATCTTTTACCAAAGGCTAAATTACCGGAGGTAAAATTTAAGTGTTGCATCTAAGGTAATAAAGAAAAGAAGGGAGAGAGAGTAAAGTCCCATACTCCCTGCTTGAAAATGTCAAAGTTGCATTGCAAAGAAGAGTACCAAAAAATTCTAATAAAAGAGCAGATGAAATTTTTATTGTAATTGATATCCTTATAATAGGTGGTACAAAAAGCGTACAACATGAGAAAAAAAAACAACTAATTACACCAGAGTTAAATAAAAGAACATATAATGGAATCTAAAATCAACCACTTTCGAGAATAATAAATGTCAAATTTTTGTTGTAAAGAAGAGAAGGGAGACAATTTGGAGGATGATAAAAAGAGAGACGATGATTATATTAAAAAAATTGAGGATAACTAGAGAGTTTGATTAATTAGACTATGTTTATGGGATAAAAAATTATTAAAAATAATATATTCTTACCATTTTATAAATGATGTGATAAAAAGAATGATAGAGGAATAAGTCTATTTAATTATTTGTGTATACATAATTGAATTTGGATATTTTGAAAATATTTAAATATATTTTGAGAAGGAAAATATTGAAATAATCGATAAAAGTTACTCTTTTGTAATCAAAAGGTCAAATGTTTGTATTGTAAAAATAATCTCTTTATAAAATTAAAAAAAAATATCAATGACTCTCCTTGTGAAATGTTAAAATTTAATTTATATTTTAACGAAAATCAAATCTGTCCTTTTTAAATCTAATCATAATTGAGAGAGAAGGGTGCAGGTGCTGCAATAACGTGAAAAAGTGATATGTAATCATTTTCATGCTTTGTCGTCACAGATGCAAATGGTGGGCCACGTGAGTTGACCCCATAACTCACGTGCGGAGATAACCAAGACACATTATATGATTACATATAAATAGCAATACTTCTGACCAACCCACCAAACCAAACGATTAGTCAGGAAGGGAATAGGACCCAATTATGTCAATTAAAACTCGACTTCAATTTTAGAAATTAAAAAAAAATTGGATTGTTAATCCAAATACTATTAACGAGTACATTAGAAAATATGACAATCCGGGTAAATTTCAACCCCTATATAGCCACACGAAAAATCGTTAAAGCCGTCTTTCTTAGGAGGTGTGATGTGAGGTTTAAATGAAATAAAAAAGGGAAGAAAATTTACTAAAAAAATATAAAATAAAACAAGAAAGGAAAAAAGTTGAACCATATGAACCTAGCTTACGAACGAAACAAAAAGTTTTGATATTTAGGGCATGAAGAAAACCAATTAAGCCCGTGAGTACTATTACATCAGATAAATTGTATTCAATACTTTATTCTAACTCTATTTTATGTCAAAAATAACGACGTTTTGAGTATAAACAGATATAAAACGATGTTAGTTATAAAGCAAAATATAATTGGAACAGAGTATTGAATACAGAAGATTTGAACCGTATAGATAATCATTAATAAATCTTATTTTTAATCATATAATGTCTCATTAACTACGAATCTTATATTTAAGCTTATCACTTAGTGCATCCAACGAGTACATCTAAACTAATCAAAAGATTTGGATAGACCAGGACACGAAAAATTGAAGTGGTTCATTGAACATGCTCACCCATTGCCACTGCTTTTGCCTTTCCTTTCTCAATTATTGTTATTTGGCTAAATACTAATTCGCAATAAATTCACCCAACGCCCTCGTGTTATATATAGCAATAACTCCTGTTTTGGTTCCACAAATAAAAGCTGGGGATTCGTTATTGTCGACCTCTGTCGCTGACATTCTCATCCACGTTATAGAGTAAGAAGAGAGAAAACAAAGAGCCGGAGTTTCTTTCTTTTCTTTTCTGCTTGTTTTCTTAGAAAAACTAAAAAGAAGAGATTTTCTTAAAAAATTAAAAAATAAAAGAATTTTTTAAAAAAAATTCAAGATTAAGAAATCTTTCTAAGATTTTTAAATTAAGCGTAAAGTTTATACCTTTTATTCTATAATATAATATAAATATATAGTTAACAGCAGATAAATTCTGACAGCAGTTAGAAGTAAGATGAATCTAACCCCTTTTGAATGGGAATGTACTCCTTTGTGTACATGCGTGCGGGCAGAGCAGAGGCCGTGCAAATTTGACATACATACACAGGTATATATAATAACAACCAGGCCCGGATTGGCTGGAAAGCAAGATAAGGAGCTTTTAGAACTTGGTGGCGACAAATGACCAACAGTTTACTGGGTCGATGTTGGGGATCAAAGGTAAGCGCGTAAACAGCGCAACCAACCCCAGAGACTTAAGTACTTTGGGTCCCATGTGTCATTAAATGGTTTGATACCTTGTTCAATCTATTATCTATTCATTAGTTCTTTTACTCTTTAGCTCAATAATAATATAATGGACATTCCTTCCTTTGCCCAGAAATCGGTTTAGGGATCAGTTAATAATAATAATAATTATTATCATTATCTAATGACCCACTTTCGCACTTCTTTAATTACCTAAGCTATGAGTTTTCTCGGAGTTAGAGGTGGCAGTCAAATCGGGAAAGCTCATGTGATTGAAAAAAATTTGCTAGGTCGTCGGCCAACTCACGGTTGTGTTTAGCTTTTATTTTGCAATCCCGTTTTCTAATTGATTAATTTAGGGATATCATTGTCCCTTTATATTTTGATTAAGTTGTTTTAAAGGAGAACTGGAAAGATATTAATAATGTGACATGACATGACAGATCACCCCTACCTTCTGCTAAAAACAGAGAATAGAGAGAGAGAGTGTGAGGGTCTACTATAACACAGTGTCTCCCTCTGCTGTTTGTTTATTGAACAGAAAAGAGAGAGGAAAAATAGTTTGGGAGAGGGAAACAAGACGTAGCGCACGTGAGCGGAAGGGAGCAGGTCACGTGCGTCCATCCCCCGCCGTTCATCTGCCACACTACCTGCCGGGTCGCATGCGGTGGGGACCTCTCTCGACTTCTCCTGCACAACTCCAACAAATCTCTTATCCTTTCACGGTTGGTATTTTGACGAGTCACGTCCTACTCCTACTGCTTCCGTTAACTCCGTGTCCCCCTGCTCTCTCTCAATCATTCTCTGTCAGGTCACTCATTCTAATCTCTAAAACGAGATGTTTGAGATGGATGAATTTCAGCAAATTCATAATTTTGAAGTCCAACAAATTGAAATGTTACAATTTAAAAGTTTTCATCGTTTTTACTTGGATGAATGCAAATCCTATCGAAGTCCACCTTTAATGTTCAAACCCAATGCTTAAACTTTTTGAGTACAATTATAATGAAAAAGAAGAGAGAGAGAGAGATTTCAGTGTTTGGACAAAAGATCATTTCGAGTGTAAATTAACTTCCATGTCCCTACCTAGTGCAAAGATTTATGCGAGTCTTTTAAGTAAAAATTATGAAGCGGCAAAAGAAAAAGTGAAGACTGGAGGGGAGAGAGAGTTAGAGCAATGGGGCAACTAAATTACTTTTTGTGGTTGGGATATTTTAATAATAACCAAGTGTACGTGACAGCACGTGGCGTGAAAGTATGTGTCTATGTCTTTCGCTTTCTCTTTCTCGTGGGGGTGTCACGTGGGGGTGATAATTGGGACCCACTTATTACCCCTCCACAAAGAAAGCGAAGCAGGTCAGTGGGGGCATGTGCGCTCCAGGCTTCCCTCGCAATCGACCTGACCTGTCGTTCATGGGTCTTTCTTTTTACAATTGATTGATGACATGGCCGTCGTCCTTCCATCATTTTGGCTGCTGTTAACTGGTTCCACGTGGCCCACTCAAGCGTCTCTTTTTTTTTTTTTTTGACATTTCAAGCGTCTCACTATTCTACGTCATGGTCAAGCCCCATAATTTCCTTTTTAAAATTTTGCCTAAATAGAAGGACCACTTCCACGTCCCCCGTCCGAATGACATGGGCGTAGTCTTTGATTAGAATAGCTAGTAATAATTGCACCTGGTACCCAGGATAGTGGCAGCCGCACTCACCCAAGTACGTAAATCCAGTGGTTTCAAGCCCTTCGCATTATCTCTCTTTTCTTAAAATAACTCGTTTTGTTTATAATTTTGAGATCGTAAAAAAAAGAAAAAAGAAGATTGTTATTACATTTGTTGGCAAACTAATACGGCTATTTTAGCTACAAATAAAGTCGTTGTTCGATTTTACGAGCCGAGCTTTGGAGCATATTAGAGGGAATGAAACTTGCGGCTGACATGGGTATCATTCACCTTATCATTGAATGCAATAATAAGATGGCGGTGGATATGATATTGGGTCACTGCTCGATAAATGCTACATGCACTGTCCTTATTCGGAGTATCCGTGGCTTGTTACGTCGATTTGACGTCGCACGTTTATACCACTTGCAACGCGAGGGTAACTTTGTGGCTGATTTTCTTTCTCATCATGCTGTTCATTTAGATGTTGGTACTTATGTTCTTCATGATCCGCCAGAAGATGTTAAAACCCTGGCTGATGCATGATTTAGTCAGTGTTTGTTATCTCCGTTAATTTGAGAATTTGGGAGCATTACCCCCTTTATTTACCCCCCAAAAAAAAGGATAAAATATTGGATTCTACCGTATTCTGGCCTTTTTCTGAACTTGTCCTCGCAGATTTAAGACGCTGGTACTACTTGTACTCCTTATCATGTTATCACAGCACACCTTAAGCTCATACAATTGTTAGAATAACTGTAAAACATCCCCTTCCAGTGGCACTTGGAACATTCTAAGAAAAACATTATTATGGGCCTTCTCTGCATAAGGTTTGTGTAACCCGGGATAGGAACCTCAAAGGACAAGTTGAAACATGGTCAAATAATAAGAAATCGGACATATTTAACCCATTTATAAGTGACTATGTTTAATATTTTCATTTCCGAAAATAAGCAACATAATCACCTCATTTACTCCAGATGTTTATTTCTTTATGCATAACGAAATATATGACATGCATGAATCATTCCTTTCTTATCCCTCTTGTATTTATCTCTATCTCTTTAAAAGGCGGGATTTTGGTTCATTGACTTTTTGTCTTAATCTAATCTCTTGGTCCTTGCGTTATTGCTGTAAGTTCTGTTCCTGTGGTTGCAGAAGTGTTCTATGGGTGGGTAAGAAGAAACTGAGATTGTTTTTCATGAAGATGCCTTAATGCACATTCAAAACTTTTAACAAATCCATTCACAGCAAAATAGTAGCTTTGCAAGAGTTAACAGTCTAAAAAGATGTACTAAGCTGCTAAGTTACAATGATAACCTCTATGGCTTGGTGCGGTGGCCGTACAGATCATGCCATCTACTTTACATGCGCCTTTGACCAAGAGTTCAAAAGTTTGTTCAATAGTATACAAACTAGAAGCATGTTAGCTACTTTGCTCCTTGAATAATAGAAACAAAGATATGTAAATGATAAAGCTCGGTACCTTGGCAGAAGCCTGATGAATGATAACAATGTTATGATTGAGCATCACATAATTTCTCCGAGAGAACATACTTTACAACATCCTTTACAAAGATGCAATAGCATTCTTGGCAAGAATTTGACATCAGAGTTGACTTAGGGAGTTGCTGGATCTGTTCAGAGTGACTGCACACAGATCTTGGAAAGGAATGGGAAACATACCTTGAATGCCCAAAGCCACACGCGGCCAAAATGGTATGTGTGGCACGCCTTGCAACTGCTTTAAAAGAATCCACTCCTGCAAAAGAGAGATCCTAAGTACAACATTTTTCTTTATTTCGTTGTAAAAGGAAAGATAAAGTGATCGACTTATGGTCTTACCCAACTTATTTTTGCTAGTTAGCAGCTTTAAGTTAAGCTTGACAACAGACTCTATCTCCCTTCTTGCCGCGTCATATTTTAACACATTGCTTTCTGTACAACCATTCATCAGATTAAAAATTTCCCCCGGAATATTTGACTTGAGGGCGGAAAATGAAATGGGTTCCATATTAGTATTAAGTGAATCAGAAGCTCCTTCCACTAACACACTCAAATTTCTCAAGCTGGCAGATCCATTCTCTTCCTTCCTGACATTTGATGTAGTTCCCCTTGAAAGCATCTGTAGGAGTCTTTCACCATTTTGATGAAAAGCATCAACTTGATTGCAATTCTGCACCTTCCAAGATGATACACAAGTCAAACGTGCTTGTGAAGTCCTAATTGGTAGCCTGTCGATAGACTCTATGATCTCAGTAGTCCTCGTGTTAATCTGATTTTGCTTTTCCAAGTTCAATGTGTTTGCTTTTCAGTACGTTTTCCAGCAGAAGAGTGCTTGAACTGCTTCCCTGATGTGTTCTTGAAAGTCCTTTTTCCAATTGCTGGCATTTCCATATATACAGGCTGGAAGGGCCGTTATTCATTAGTATTTTGCCATTTCCAGGGTTGGAAGGATACTCAGACACCTGAATATCATTGTTGCTTCTTTCATAAGCATGCAGCCTACGCTTTGCCTTTTTCCATCATTTTCCATGCCCTGTCAATATCCTGGGAGCTACTCTCCTGTCTGCCAGGTAAGGCACCTTGGACTGCCAGTTGCTGACCATCTGTGGAAGATGAGGTTTGTGGCCGGCCCAAATTCTCTGGTGCTAGGACATCACTCTTACGTTTTTGACAGATTTTGCTACTAGATTGCAGGGAGCTGGAAAAAAAGCTCAAGGATCCAGTCTGGAAGCCATTAGAATTTCCTCTCAGTGCACTTATGTAACCCTGCACATTTCAACATCGACTCAATGTTCTAACACCTACTTGCACTTCATTATTTGCAACAACTTGAGGTGTTCTTCCACTTGTTTGATGAGTTAGACCACCATGACCAGTTACTATGTTTGTGCTGGATTGCTCTCTGTTAGAGATAGGAGAAGGGGAAAACGTTCTTCCTACCTTGCCATACAACGGGACATTTGATTCATGGACAATATCAGAAATGGAAATACTTGACTCAGCCAACTCCATCACACCGAAGTCCTCAAGGGAAACGTGATTCACTTATTTGCATGACATCAAACTTCACACCAAAAGAATGGTTATCACGATCACGATCATCATCCCTTTGAATGCTGTCATGTTCAGTTCTAGAAACAGCACAGTCATGGCAAAACCAATCACCTTCAGGTACAGTGGCTCCAAGGCCAACACAATAAGTATGAACAGCAGAATCACAAAGATCGCAGAGTAATGAAGAGTCATATTCATGACTAAGGCACACAGTACATTTAACTTCCGTGTAGGGATCAAAAAACCCAATTGTTGCGTTTCCAAAAAGATGGTAACCCTGAAAAGTGACACATTACATATTAATCTGGGTGATAGGCATATAAACAACTATTATATAGATTTTAAAGAGAAAAGCAAATAAAATTGCACAATTCAACAAAGTCAACCACATAGAACCGAGATTTCAACGGAAAAAAGTTGAATTTTGAAGTCATAAAGACAAAAAAAATCGAATCCTAACACAACTCTTAATCGCAACAAACACACAGACACCTGATCGCGCTTCGGGAAACGACGCGTTCAGATGTAAAGATGCCATCTTTTGGAGGTCGACGGATGGAGGTGAAGCGGCGCTTGCACATGGGGCAACGGGGCTCGACCTTAGCCCACTCCATGATGCAAACAAAGCAGAAGTAGTGGTCGCAGCAATCGATATAACCTCTTATTGCCTTCCTGCTTTCCGAAAAACAAATCCCGCAGCTCATCGGATCGGCCCTTACATTCTCTTCGACTGGCTTTCGTTGTACTTGCTCCTTCGTAATTTGAGTTGAGGCTTAAGCTTTTGTGGTGTTTGTTACAGGTGAGTGGGTCGCTATTGCATCGACGTCCAGAAGACGAAGAAAACAGTCCAATAGGGCAAGCCAGAACCATGGGAAGCGCTATTCGTGGACTTATCCCTATTCCGAATTCGACCTATTCTTCGGCTTAGCTTAAGCCACCGAATGGCCACCGGCTTTCAGGTATTTGTTGGTTAGGTTCGGAGCGTCCAAATCCAATGTGGTTAAACTTGTCAATGGGCCGGGTGGGGCTAGGTTGTCAATGACTCAGCCAAAAATTTTTTCGAACGGGTCGGAAGGCTTGTGTAGGAAAATTTCGATGCAGGCATCATATATACGCGGTGTGGAAAATAAAAAAAAATTGTTTCTAGACTTTCCCAAAGTTCAAGATCTATGTGATATAAAAGGAAATACCATTAAACCTAGTTGAAAATTCCCAAGTCACATACATGTTCAATATGTATATATACACACACACACAAATCAATCATTTATATAATAACCAATTACCTTGTATGTAGTGTCCTTTGTTCTTCGATCTTCTACTCGTCGAGTTGTCGCAAACCACAACGACCAAAACAGATCGTCTCTAACGGTATCCACACAAAAATCAAAGAAACTAATCAAATCAAACTCTTTGATCCGGAAATGGCTAGAACAAAGACAAGAGTGCTATATTTCTTCTTTATTCTATAGAGAGCAAAACGTGAAGGAGAAAGAAGAGAGAAGAAGATGATAAAGCTTATGAGAATCTTAAAAGATGATGAGAATAAGGTGAGAATTGTAAAGAAGGCTTACTTAACAAATTTTCACGATTCTCATCATCTTAGGAGGTGTTTGGTTCCATTTTATTTTTGAGTTTTTTGTTGTTGTTTTCATATAAAAAAACAGCCCCCGAGAACTGGTTTGGTTGAAATTGTTTTTGTTTTTCGTTGTTAAAAATAAAAAAACTACAACATTTTTTTGAAAACGTAAAAAAGACGTTTTCGTGTATTTTTAAAACAGGTTTTCATATTTCACAAAATCTAGTTTCCTTGCGCCGTCAACTGTATAATCTTCTGCGTCTTCAGCCTCTTCCGCTGTTTCTCTAGTTATACCTATTGCCTATTTGTTTTCGTTGCTTAAGTTATTTCTGTCACTTGCGTTAAAAGGTCTCTGCATATAGAAATCAACAAAACTATCATCTTCATCGTCTTCTCAATCTTTGCATCTTCTGCTATCTTTTGAAGCTCATCACTTCACGCAATTTTCAGGTTTGTTTTCGTATCTGGTTATTTGTGTTTTCTAACCCGTTGCTCGACAAATATTGCTATTATTTGCGTTGAAACATACACACGTCCATCACCTTCTCTTTTTCATATTTACGCAAGAAAAGTGAAAGTTTTAAGAAAAAGTAGAGAATTTATACTTGTTAGCTTTAACAAATCAGATAGCTACTTAGGAAAGTTATGTGACCGAGGGAGTATTTGTAACTTCTAATGATAGTTTGAACTTGGTATAGTTCTATCTGGCTACATCTAAACTTGTTTGAAGCTACCTTCCATGGATTCTCTAGTGAAAGATTTCTGACATTGCACCTATTAAAACTACAGAAAAAGAATAGTAAATGTAAACATACTTGGAGCAGTTGACAGAAATGATGCAGAGACCAGAAGGAAGAGAATCATCATCTTCTTGATAAGCATGAGACCCATGTTTAAGCAAGTGTCTTGTTGGAGAATAAACCTAAACAAAAGTTGACTATCTATATTCTAAAGAAAAAACCTCGAAACGTAACAGTGGAGGAGGGTCCATTGTTTTGACATCGCCTAGCTTCTTTCTGCTTACTGCATAACTTATAAACGTAACAGTATTGTAGAGAATTATGCTAGTTAAACTGAAATGGGTATTAGTTATGGATAAGTTTTGGCAACCACTGCTATTTCTGACGGTGGTCGGAGAAGAGGAGGTGGAGGAGGGTCATTTTGACATCGCCTAACTTCTTTCTGCTTACTACATAACTTATAAACAGTTTAAGTAGTATAGAGAATTATGCTAACCTCTGGCGATTGCTTACTGTATAACTTATGCTACTTTCTTCTTCCTGCATAACCTCGAAACGTAACAGTGGAGGAGGGTCCAATGTTTTGACATTGCCTAGCTTCTTTTTGCTTATTGCATAACTTATAAACGTCGTAGTAGTAGGGCCGTTCCTATAGTTTTATAGGCCCTGGGCGAAATTAAAAAAAAAGGCCCCAATAAATCGATAATATATTTAAGTTTACATATTTGTATGAAACATAAATGACTCAATTTATAAGTTTATATAACCAACTAAATATTAAATGATCATAACACTAACAAATACACAGAGGAT
>JAOSBL010000006.1:24402468-24418252 GCA_027568915.1 Erythroxylum roraimae | reverse complement strand
ATGTACAAGTCGACTTATCGGTACCGTGCATGCGTAAGTCGAGTTACAGGAGTGTACAAGTCGACTTACACTTACAACTTCTAGTGACTTATGTATTAAAAAAACTCCAATAAGTGATACATGCATAATATATCATAATTAAATTAGACATTTGCATCCTATATGTAATCTATAATGGATCAAAATTAAAAATAAAAAATCAACTCAGACATTAACCAACAAGATATTTCATCTATGTATACCTATTATAATACATCACAGTTAACTCAAGCATTTGCATTCTAGTAAAAGAGAGTAGAAGAAACAATACTTCTAAAAGTTAATTTCTTATTCTCGTACAAAAGAAATATCAATCAATAGGAAATGGGTGTTCATTTGCAAGGTGTTCTTAAAAAGCAAATTATTTGATAAGTATCAGTAATAAGCAGAGCTTTCTCAATTTCCTTAAACATATAAAAAAGATTTATAGCAGTTTATGTAGGGATTAAGTAGATCATTAGAGATGGAAATTATGAGAGAAGGAAATTAAATAACCTCATAAATATTTTGTATCTTAGAAACTAGGCATCCTATATAATTGTATATGGTTATAAGATCAAATAATTTACAAAATATAAGTATTTATTTTATGCACCAATCAGACATAGATCTTAAAGCCAATCACAAAATAATGAAACCAACCTTTATATAAGGAGTATTGATACAAGAGAGATTCCTTGATGAAGGAGATACTTCACTATTGATGAAAGAGAAGATGCTAAGGAAAAATGTTGTATGAAAAGACGATGTTGCCTTATATAAACACCAATACATCAAATGACTAGGGTTATTGTATAAAGGGGAAGATTCCATGTTTAGATGACTAAGGATATCTCTTTTGTGAAGGAGAAGATATCAAGTTTCACCTAGGAATTTAAATTTTGTTTGTGGTTATTAAGGAATGGTAGTAGAATAAGAAAAATTAGGAGTTAGAGTTCTTCAGGTTGTTTAAGCGTTTTAGGAATTTTTAATCTAATTACAATTAATTTAGTTAGTTAATTAGGATTATTTGTAATTAAATTAGTTCTAATTATGAATTTAAAATAACAATTAAAACATTTTAACTTAAATATGACAAGGGTTTCACTGTAACTCATGACATCCATATAGCACAGTGTGGTCCAAGTGTTATATTAAAAAAAAATCAAAATCATTCTATATGTTGACATGGTACATAATGGATGAAGATTTAACTTTGTTCAGTTATTCGCCCATTCAAAATTTATTTTGAACATTTTGTAAACAATCAATTTGGATTTTTGGTGAAAACATTAGGGTCTAATTTACTTTTTTCGTAAAGGCCTCAATAAGGTTTCAAGATTAAAAATAAAAACTTAACATTGTTGATCTCTATAAATGCTCCAAGCTTGATATAGGCTTGGATTTTCATAAACTCTCCTCCTTGTAGAACTCACTAACTCTACTCTCAACACATTATTTACATTTTAGGCAAAAGAGAGAGATTTTAAGTTTTGAGGGAATAATTAGTAGCAGTGAGTTATGCATATGTCAAATATAAAGGAGAAACCTGATAATTTAGGTACTCTTTAGAGTTTTTAGCATATGGATTCTTTGCTTTGGAGCAATATTATCCCCCTGCCACCAAATGTTTTAATATATCTTTAAACTGAGTGAAAACTAAAATTTTAATTCCTTTGAGCAACATGTAATTGGTATGGAACATATAAATTCTATATGCAAATCCCTAAATAATTGGTCAATTAATGCAAAAACACAGAACTTTATTTTGAGAAAATGAACATGAGCTATATATTTTTCATCAAGCTAGAAATCTCTACTTTTAATATTACATACATACAAAAATATAATGTTTAGCACCTGTATACATAACAAAATCTATAATCTGAGAGATCCTTAACCAAAATTGACAAAGACAACAACATTTATAAAAGCTTTGATTGGGGCTTTGATATACTTGCTTAATTATTTTTAGGTGGGTGGGACTTTGGTCTATGATAATCACCCTTAATGATGTAATACTAACCAAAATTTAACCCATAGTATTAGAGCTCTTGTTAGTAGACTTATGTTTTACATTCAAATCTCGCACTGTTGGAAGTCATTTGATTTTTCAACTGTAGTTGATGTTTTGGTTTATTAAGCAACAAAATAAACATGGATATCAAGTAGTTAAAGAGTCCTCCTAGTTTCCTATTGGTTTACATTAAGTTACTGAGAGTCCTTTTAATTTTTCGCTGGTTTACGTTAAGTTATTAAGAGTCCTTAGCTAAGTTTGTTTTAACTTCTTTCTTGTACAACCTATTTAATAGGCTAAGCTTTGGGTTAATTATATACACTTGATCTGTAGAATCAAAGTATGCTTATCTTCATATTTTGTCTTTCAATTTCTAACATGTGGTATTAGGGCCAAAATCTGAGTAGCATGTCTGGACTTTTCCATTGGGAACACCTTTTTGGATTGTTTTCTAGGAACACATGCCTCAAACATCTTTTTTAGCAAAGAAAATTTAGGAAAATCTTTGACCATCTCTTTACTCTTTAGTAGTTGCAGTCCTTTAATATTTAGATGCCTGTACCTTAGGTGTCATAGCTTACTATTCTCGAATGCTTTGTTTATCATGGCTATATGTTTTGAAAAATTGAGAAGGAACATTCAGTTTGGTGTCATTTGTGTAATTGCAAGAATTTCACCTGTAGCTTTCTTCTTCAACACATATTTATTATTATCAGATAATACTGAATGTCCAGATTTAATCAACTATCCTACGCTTATGAGATTATGAGCCCAATATGGAGAAAAATGCAAATTCTTGATGATTTTGTGTGGTTACCTAATGCAACAATTGTTGTACCTTATCCTTTAATTGGAAGTTGCTTGTTGTCCCTAAGACGAACCAATGATTTTATTGTTTCATCAAGGTATTTAAACTTAGATTTGTCTCCTATCATATGATGTGAGCAACCACTATCGATATACCACAATTCCTTGCTAGATTCGCTAGTGTTTGATGAAGCCATGAACAAGTAGTCATCTTGTTCATCTCCTTCTTCTGCAAACTTAGCTTCCTCTGATTTGGTCCAACAAAATTTGTTTGCGTGACATACTTGTTACAATAAGAGTAGTGGAGAGAATTGTTGTGTCCTCAACCTCGGCCTCGATAGTTTCCTCTACCCCTTCCTCTTATGTGCTGAATAGAGGAATCTAGCTCCCATTTTGTCTGAAAAGCCTTTTCTTCTTCTCCAACAGATGGCCTGTTAATTCTTGCTTCATGGGCTTGTAAAGACCTAATTAGTTCGTCAAATGAAAAACTTGATAAATACTTAGACTATTCAATAGTCGCAACTATATGATCAAATTTAGGAGTCAAGCTTTTTAGAACTTTAACCACCATAATTTCAACACTAATTTTTTCTCCAAACGAACGCATTTGGCTCACAACTGCAGAGACTTGCTTTCAAAATTTCTTGTATTGACTCTTTGTTCTTTATACAAAAAGTATCAAAATCCCTCTGAAGTGATTGCAGTTTGACAGTAATTACCTTCATGGATCCTTGATACTCTATTTTTAGGATCAAGCATGCTTGCTTTGCGATTGTAGATGCAGTTATCCTTGAGAAAATGACCTCATCCATTGATTGCTAAATAAAAGAGAGGGCCTTTGCGTCACACTTCAAATTGTCTTTATGGGAAGTATCATCGTCACTTATTTCTACACAGCCAGACTCGATGAAGTCCCAAAGGTCCTGGGACTTAAATAGTGTTTTCATCTTAATACTCTAGAATTCATATGAATCACCTTTAAAAATGGTTATTTGTGGTGTGATACATTAAGAGAAACATGTTGATCTATGTGGTCCAATAAGGATCGAATCATTAGCTAGAAGTAAATACTTTTTGTTATTCACCGATGACTATAACTGGATGAGTTGAGCTTATTTTTTGCAACTTAAGTCAAAGATTTTTTAGCTTTTCAAAAAATTAAAGGCATTACTAAAAATACAAAGTGAAATGAACCTGAAGACATTACGAATGGACCACGGAGTTGAGTTCACGTCAAATGAATTTATTGTTTCTTGTTGTACTTGTTGTTTTAGTTTGTTAAGTAGCAAAATAAATGTGGATATCAAGTAGTTAAAGAGTCCTCCTAGTTTCCTATTACTTTATGTTAAGTTTTTGGGAGTCCTCCTAATTTCCCATTGGTTTACATTAAGTTATTAAGAGTCCTTAGCTAAGTTTGTTTTAACTTCTTTCTTATACAGCCTATTTAATAGGCTGAGCTTTGGGTTAATTATATACATTTGATCTACAGAATCAAGGTACGCTTATCTTCATATTTTGTCTTTCAATAACTTATGGTATCAGATCCAAAATCTGAGTAGCACGTATGGATTTTCCCACTAAAAATGCTTTCTTGGATTGTTTTCCAAAAATAAATCCATCATATATCTTTTCTAGCAGTGCAATGTTAGGCAAATCTTTGACCATCTCTTTGCTCTTCAGTAGTTACAGTCCCTTAATATTTAGATGCTCGTATCTTAGGCGTCACAACTCACTATTCTTGACTGCTTTGCTTACCATGGCTACATATTCTAAAAAATTGAGAAGGATCATTCAATTTGGTGTCAATTATGTAACTATAAGATTTTCACCTATAGTTTTCTATAAGATTCCGGTCATACATCTCATACGTAATATATATCAAATATATGCAGTGGAAAATAAAACGGAACCTTAAAAATCAGATCTATTTATGCATATAGATATAGAAAACAAAAACATGAAATGTAAGATGTTTACATACTTTTCCGACAATCTCCTTCGTTCTTTAATCTTCTCTGCGTTTGGTTATCGTAAACCACAACGATCAATGTAGACCGTCTCTAATGAAAGTCCACGCGAAGATAGAAGGATGAAACCTTATTAGGAGATGGCTAGAATTCTTTCTTTGTGCTAACAAAGACAAGTACTCTTGTGAGAGTTAGAGAGAAACAGAGTATGTGTGTTAGAAAAAACCTTTCTTTCACCTGTGTCTTAAACAAGATGTATGAAAATTATTTACATTTTCTGCACCATTTGGCGTTCCATAACCCCATCACTAATGGAGAATTATGGGAAGTTAATGGTCATGCATAGCATGCATTAATGAAGTTATAGGAAATTAATGACCATGAATATCATGCATTAATGGAAGTTATGAGAAGTTAATGACCATGAATAACATGCATTAATGGAAGTTAATGACCATGATTAACGTGCATTGATAGAAGTTTTAGGAAGTTAATGACCAAATTGGCATCTAACAATACTTGTTTTTAATCCATTCCATGCAATGTTTTCTACTACGATCACATCGCGATACAATCCCGAAACACTCTCTCATATCTTGAATCACCATTCAAGACTATTGTACTCATCCTTCTGATCTCTTATGTGTGTGACCCATTAGGTTCCCGGTTATGTTGGCCACTTGAATTGATATTTAATTTAAGTAAGTCAAGAGCGGTATCTAGCAACACTCATGACTCCTAATTGATCGGAAAGTTAGTGATTTGACTACAAACCCTTCCATAAGCAATGTTGTCATGCAATTCATCCTTTCACCATCTATACGCCACTTGGCTCAGAGTATGGTCAAAGTGTCAACTCCCACTAGACTGACTACGTCACATCTAGTCCAAGTGATATTAGATCTTGTCTTGAGGATCTCATTACTCTATGTATCATTAAAAACTCTCTTCATAAAACATATCTGCTCTGGCTAGAGACTCTCAAGTAATGACCCCAAAAAGAGGCCGTGGGTATCATCTCCTTCTACTAAGAGTGGTGAATCCTTTATTGGCTACTCAATTACCTCTGAATACCTCAAGTTGTACCTAATCACCACCTTATGAGTAACCCCTGAAAGGCACCGATGAATGGATACATGATCAATATCTGAGATATTCTTGAGTACCTCAAGTCAAAGGATACTTGCACCATTGCTATGATGAGACTATCATTGACACTGAAATAGAATATTCATATGATTGTCTCATAGTAGGTCAATCCAATGTACTTACTACTCCTAGTAAGCATCCACATGTTAACTCTAGACAGCTCATATCTACGACTTATGAGATCTACTGCTTGATCTAATCAAGGAGTATAACATGTGCTAGTCTCTCTGAATTAATGATATCCCATCTCATTAATCCTATGACTAAAGAAAGTTTAGATACTAACAT
Source organism: Erythroxylum roraimae (assembly GCA_027568915.1). Taxonomy (NCBI): domain Eukaryota; kingdom Viridiplantae; phylum Streptophyta; class Magnoliopsida; order Malpighiales; family Erythroxylaceae; genus Erythroxylum; species Erythroxylum roraimae. Next base: position 24,412,006 of record JAOSBL010000006.1, on the reverse strand, counting down.
AATTACAGATGATAGGAATCTCATTATTATGATCTCATCATGATTTCCTCCATGCTATGTTTTGTATCAAGGACTTTATTAAATCAATTTAAGATCAACATCAAATCAATAAATGCATGAACATCAAAATAATGAAAAAGGCCTTTATTAATCATAAAATGATTTGTACAATAAACGCTAAAGGTGGTTGCCTTTAGATCACTTCTCTAACATTTTATTCTTCACCACACATTTATTATTACCAAATAATATTGAATATCTGAATTTAATTGGTATCAAAGTAAAATAGATGAGTTCTTCCATAATAATTGTTTTGAAAGAAGTATGCATAAACATACTTTGTATGTCAAGAAGCAAGGTACAGATCAATTTGTGGTAGTAAGCTTAGACCAAGACTTCATCACGTCTTATATTTGAGTTCATAAAATCTATGAAAAGCATGTTTGACATGACTGATCTTGGAAAGTTAAGATATTTTTTGGGTTTAGCAGTTACTCAAACAAATGATGGAATCTTCATGAAATAAAGGAAATATGCAAAGAACATGTTAAAAAGCTTCAACATGTTAAGGTGTAAAACTACTGCCACTCTGATGAATGCTAATGAGAAGCTATGCTCAGGTGATGATACTGGAATAGTGGAGGAAATATACAAAAGCTTAGATGATCGACTTCCTTACTTGACACATTCTCTTCTATACGTGAGTTTCTCAATTGGTGTTCTTTCTTGATTCATGCATGAGCTAAGTAAGCATCATTTTGGAGTTGCAAAAAGAGCATTATGTTAGCTTGGTAGCACTAAGGATTATAGCATTTGGTTTCATGAAGCTCAGATTTTTTCTTTTAAGGGGTATAGTGACAATGATTAGGCAGGTTCATTAGAGGACAAGAGAAGGAAACCAGATCCTCTGTCCAGTTTTACTCTGTCTTATTCTGTCTCATGAAATCTCAGCCATTTATTTTGCGGGACCCACGCGGGCCCCATGCGAGCCCCACATAAATAAATTTATGAGATTTATTGGACACAATAAGACACCATAATATTAGACAGAGGATCTGGACTCCAAGAGAAGTACTACAGGAAGTTGTTTTTTTTTTTTTTCCTTGGAACAACTTTGGTATCGTGAAGTTCAAAATAACAAGCAACTGTGGCCCTTTCCTCAATAGAAGTAGAATGTGTAGCTGCTACAGCTACTACTTGTCAAGCAGTGTGGCTACGAAGGCTGCTTAATGACTTTGATATGGAATAAAGTGACGCAAGAAAAGTGTTTTATGACAGCAAGTCAGTTGTCTTGCTCATGAAAAATCCGATCTATCATAGCTGGACTAAGCATATTGAATCAAGTGCTATTTCTTATAAGAATTGATGGTAAAAGGAGAAGTTAAACTGGAAAATGGCAAAACTGCGGAGTAGCATGCAGATGTCATGAAAAAAAGCTTACCATTCACGAAGCATAAAGAGCTTTGCACTCGTCTGGAAATCTCCAAATTCAAATGAAGGGGGAGGTCATTTGATTTTCTTTTTTTGGTTGTATTTGCCTTTTTGGTTTGTTGAACAGCAAAATAAACGTGGATATCAAGTAGTTAAAGTGTCCTCCTAGTTTCCCATTAGTTTACGTTAAGTAGTTAAGAGTCCTCGCTCCTAGTTTCCCGTTGGTTTATGTTAAGTTGTTGAGAGTCCTTAACTAAGTTTGTTTTAACTTCTTTCTTGTACAACATATTTAATAGGCTAAGCTCTATACACTTGATCTACATAATCAAAGTACACTCATCTTCATATTTTGTTGTCAATTTCTAATACACATCCTGCTATGATTATTGTTTCCTACTAAACGATCTGCACCAGATCTTTTCTCCATTAAAAGCTTCATTTTGTGCTTGTTCTTTCTTTAATAAAACTCTTTCCAACTTCATTTTTTTCCTCCAATTTTTATGCTTTTAACATGAGCCTTTGAAGGAAAATATTCGATTCCCTGTTGAGGGGGTAATTTGCTTTAGAATAATAAATTCGCTGGATAACTAAAATTATATTCCTATGAACTTAAGTACATACCTTTTGCATTTTCGCCAAACTATTTCCCGCCACTTCCAAGTTCGTCACTTCCATCAACTGATATTTTGCTTGGAGCTGCAAGATTTAGGTAGCATGCCTTAATTACGCAATAATTTTGTATATAATGAATAGAAACAAATTAGACGAAAAGAAATGAATAACTACCTTAGATTTTGCGAGCACTTGAGTTTCCTGCATGTATCCGTAGGAATACAAGTAGAAGGATGACAAGCTTCATGGCCACCGTTTATGTCTTCCTTTCTTCTTCGGGTATGTTTGTTATCTGACAAGAAAATAGAGGAACCATGTATAGTTTGACACGAGCTTTATGGATTCCAAACTTAAATAGGGTTAGAAGGCTATTGGTTGTCATCAAGCAGTCTATAGTCATTCATGATATACTGGAATTAGTCCTCCACCGTCATAAGAGAAGAAGAAGAAGAAGTGGGCTTTTTCTTTTTGGGTATAAAGGTGAAGAATTTCTTGGCACCAATGGGATTGCCATTGATGTCCTCGATCGTCTTATCTTTCTGGGCTCTCCAAGTCCTAAATCCATTGCCTCTCTCAATTCTTTTCCCTCTCTTAGTCTTCTTCTTCAACTTTGTAAAGAAATAGTGGGTATTCTGTGCACTTCGATTGAAAAAGTCTCTCCAGGGCATGATTCTACAAAGTAAATATCACATTCAACGAAGGGATTAAAAGGAATTGATTCTCCTTTCACCTTCTTCAACAAATAATCATTCACCAACTCCTAATCATCTAGAACAAACTTAAATCCAGGCGGAAGCCACATTGTTCCTAGAGATGAAATAGTAACAGCACCCAGAAATTAATTAACGTTGGTGGTAGTGAAAGACTAACGCAGAAATGAAGGAGGAAGAACAAGAACGTTAGTGAAGAAATGAGATGGAGAAGAAAGAAAACGTTTTTGGGATTAGACAGGGCTGGACAAGGCAACTTTAGACAGATGATCCGGACTACATCACCTGATGATGCTTCACAAATTTACACTACTTGAAAGTTGAAAGAATGTTAAACCCAAAAGATAAATAAATCTCACACCATATTTACCATTTAATTGGTTTTTCATTTTACATATATATATTTTCTTTAAAAAATGCAATGCTTAAAGTATATTATTGCATCCGATTTTTAAAAATAAATTCGCCTATTTTTTTTAATTACCTAAAATTGTTACACTTTTTACAGTATAATTAAATCAATCAAAATTAACCTAGTGTGTTGAGAAATGAAATACATAATGGTAGACCTTTATTCAGACAATATTTATTAATATTAAAAAATGCAATAAACAGGGAATTGAAATAGTGTTATCTTTAATCATTACGTGTTTTGTGAGTTAGAAACTGTAATTATTACCATATTGTAATGAACACCACAGCTTAGGAACGATAGAAGATATTGCAACCAATAGATACGATTGTGGCTATAACACGATACTTATACATAGTCTCCACGAAAGAGGAAGAGCGAGATATTTTGGGTTGTTTACAAGAACTTCAAGGAATTAAATTAATATTGAGGAAAAAAAAAAGAATAATCTATAGTGGACTCCCCATCCTCTGAATTATGTAAAAAAATTGACGCCACTCTAAGTTGAAATTGTTAAATTGGAGGATTTGCAAAGTAATAAACCACAATAGCCATTGGACGAAGATTACGAAATATGCGCTTTACAAATTACACTTACAGCTGCCCAGTCGCATTAAATCTATATAATACGACATCAGCATTATACAGTGAAAGCTTAGTTGTAGTACAAGCAAGAGTGAATTTACCATTTGCCTCACCCATTTTTGCCTTGTCACGAAAGTCAAATCTATTTGTGCTGAGTAAAAGCCAGACTAGTTGCTAACCAACTTATATTTCTTCTAAATGTATTTCTTGGCAAAAACATTCACTTCCTCTATTTCTTCTAAAGTTACCAAATACCAAACACTACACCCATCAGCTACCATTCAAGTTGAATGCCAACAATCATTTTTTTTTTTGGCTAACTCAACTCATGCCATTTTTATATGATCATTGTAAGAAGGTAAAGAAAGCTTTATATTCATGCATAAGAGAGTATTTATGCATGAATTTTCACAAGAATATACAAAAGAATATATATGGTAATTATCACATAAATGTATAACATATAACTGCCACATAAGGGAGTATTTATGCATGAATTTTACAAGATTATACAAAAGAATATATTTTGTAGTTAACGCGTAATGTATACGATATATATTAACATCCCCCATCAAATCTATGGTAGTAACGAGTTGCATATCTTGATTTTGAAAACAAGTCCTTGAAATCAACGAGATGGATGAGATTTGGTGAAAATATTCATAATTTGTGATTATGATGAGGTAGGGACAAGTTGATCAGTTCCTTGAGTAACATGGTGCCACAGAAGGTGATAATCAATCTCAATATGTATGGTAAACTCATAAAGAACATCATTGTGAGCAACTTATATACTATTGTAATTATTGAAAAATAGAGTAGTTGCAAAAGAAGAGGAAACACCAATATCTTGAAATAAACAACATAGCTAGAAGAGATCATAACTTATATCTGCAAGAGCTCTGTACACTGCTTTCGTGCTAGATCGAGAGATAACTATTTGTTTCTTACTTTATCATGAAATAAAAGATATGCTAAGAAAGAAACAATAGTCAGTAGTTGAGCATCCATCAGTTAGATCTCTAGCCTAGTTAACATTAGAGTATGCTTATATCTTTAATGGAGATGAACGGAAAAAGTATGAAAGAGAGCACTTCTAATATACCAAAGGATATGGAGAATAGTAGAGACGTAAGTGGTACGAGGTGCTGATATGAATTGACTGATGATATGAATAGTATGGGTAAGATTAGGACAAGAAACAGTGAGGTATATAAGACTGCTAACTAATTAACGATAAAGAGTGTTATCATAAAGGAGAGTCCCATCAGTAGCAGAGGGATGAACATTGGGTTCAAGGGTAGTGTAGTAATCTTGGCGCTAGTGATGCCTGATTGAGAGATAAGATCTACAACATATTTTGCTTATGAGAGATAATAGCCAAATTCATCATAAGAAACTTTGGGACCCATAAAATAACTCAAATTACCCAAATCCTTCATCTTAAGTTGTTGATGTAAAAATGATTTAAGAGTCGAAATAGCCTGAATGTCATTACTAGTAATTATCATATTATCAACATAAAGAAGAAGAAGAGTGTGCTCTTAAGTCATTTTGTGAATGAATGGCATGATCATAGGAGCTAGATTGAAAACCAAGGAGGCCAATAGTGGAACTAAATTTGGCAAACTAGGTTTGAAAAGCTCGTTTCAATTTATACAACGCTTTGCGAAGTCGACAAACCTTATATGGTGGATGATCATAGCCAGGTGGAGGTTACATGAACACTTATTCTATAAGATCCCTGTTAAGGAAGGCATTATTATGATCCATCTGGAATAATGGCCAATTCTTGCTAGCAGCAACTGTTATAAGATTACAGACTAATGTTAAACGTGCTACAGGAGAAAGTATCTCGCCATAGTCAATACTATAATTTGGAGTAAAGTTTTTAGTAATTAGTCGAGCTTTTATTGCTCAACTGATCAATTAGCTCAGATTTTAACCATTTACATCCAACAACATACTTCTTTGAAGGTAAATTGATTATGTCCCAGTTATTGGTGTTAGCAAGTGCTTATAATTCTTTTTTCATTGCTTATTGCTATATAGGATCAAAACTTGCCTAACAATATGTGTGAGGTTTATAAAGGGAGATTATAGTAGAATAAACATGAAAATCTAAAAGATGAATAGAAGGTTGATTTACTCGATTGGTACAAAAAAAAATAAAGCAAGTTAGGGTATAGAAGGTTCTAATGATTGGATGGATAGTGAGGAATCATCTAAAAAAGGTGACGGTTTGACAATTAGTGGAGATATGATAGGATCAAACATATGTTATGTCAAACTGTTAGATAATCTTATAGAATAAATGACAAGAAATAAGAATATAGTGGAATCAAAGAAAAATTGACAAGAAGGTTCATTGACACAAAATTTTTAAATGGATTAGAACACCCTAATTTCTCAAAAGGTTTTATGCCAAGAAATATGAAGTCTTTATGACAAAGGATCCCAACACCTATATCCTTTGTGTTCTATCCCATACCCTGGGAAATAATATAATCATGCGCGTGGGTCTAGTATGATATATTTATGTGGTTAGAGAAGAACAAAATAAGCATTGCCAAAGCATAGGACTAGGAATATGGTTGATAGTATACACAGTTGTAAGAGAAGCTTCTCCCTAAAAGGTTTCTAGACAAAAAAAAAAAAAAGAAATGAGAAGAGCTCATAGTATCAAGTATATGTCTATGCTTTCATTCAGCCTTACCATTTTATTGAGATGTACCTGGACAAGATCTTTGAACAACATGTCTTTGTTGATCAAGAAATTAAGTAGAAGATTTTTCTTTATACTCAATGGCATTTTTAATGCACAAAAATTTAAATTTGTAAGAAATTTGAGTTTGAATCATGCTTAAAAAGTGAGAATAAACATGAAATATTTTAGACCTATGATGTAAGAGGTAAATCCATGTGCATCTAAGGAAATCATCAAACCAGATCACATAATATCGTAAACATCCTAAAATGTCACGAGGAGTAAATCCACAAATGTTATAATGAATTAAATCAAAAGGTACCAAAGAAATAAAATCACTATTAATAAAAGGTAAAGTATGATTTTTAGAAAATTGGCATCAGCTACAATCAATTTTTTTTTGACTTGACATAAAGAACCACTAGAAATTAAAGATTCAAGTCTAAAGTTAGAAAGATGTCCGAGATGAGATTGTTAAATATTAGATGTAATAACACCAACAATAAGTTTATTGGATATTACTATTACTTTGGCTGAATGATCAAAACAATGTCATTTTAGGTTGTCTTTAGCCGTAGAAAGCTGGAATTTCATAACTTGATGTTGATCTTCTTGGGGCACGCAAGGGAATGTGGGTTAGGCTTTCAGTATGGGGTTTGAACCATTATGATCTTCGTGAAGAGTAAAAGAGTTTGATACAGAACAATCACTACCTAAACAATAAAATTACTTAAAACTATTAAATAAGGGAGTATTTATACATGCATTTACATAAGAATATACAATAGAATATACTTTATAATTATTACATAAATATATAATGTATACAACATAAACGTTATACATTAACAGTTATGATATTGTTAAGCATATTGACGGAACGACAGACTCGCCACCAAAAACACTCTTTGATAATCAACCTAATCCTATTTGGCTTGTATGGTTTTGTCATGATCAATTAGTGTTGATTTGGATAATAGGTTCACTCATTCTTTAGAGACGTGTCTTAATACTATCTCTTTTGAAGATTCATATATTTTATTGTTCAATGAAAAGTTACTCTTACAGTTGAACTCGTAGCCTAGGATGGCATTATTCCTAATGCTCATATTGCTATAAGGATTACCCAAAATGCTAATCACAAATCTAGTTTCTCTTGTGGTATAGGTGGTAATAATAGAGGCTGAGGGTTGAAAGAGAAAAACTAAGGGCCTGTTTTTTTCTATTTATTTTTTCGATTTTCTATTTCTATTTTTAAATTTAGTAAAAAAACTTGTTTGTTTAAGGTTTTGGTTTTTAATTTTTGGTTTTGGTTTTGTTTTAGTTTCTTTCAATTTTTAAAATTTATGAAAACCACAAAAAGTAGTTTTTTTTCTGTTTCTATTTTTTTCAAATCTGATTTACTATCAACAAAATATATTATTTAATTATTTAATGTATTAACTACTAATAAAATTATGAATAATTTAATTTAATATTATATTAATTAGCTAAAATTATGAATAATTTAATTTATAATTAATTTAATAAATATTAATAAATATAATTAAATTTAAAATATCTTCAAAATATATAAATTTCAAATAAAATTTGATTTAATAACTAAAATATATTTAAAATAAATAAAAGTTTATAAATAAAAAATAAAGAATAAAAATATTTATTTTAATAAAATAAAATAATTTTTATTAATAAATATTATATGAGAGATTAAAATAAATTTAATTAATTAAAATTTTATCTTAAAGTTTTATCTATATGTAATTATCATCAGTAATAAATATATAACTACATTAACATTAACAACCAAGCAAGTTTTATTTTTATTTAAAAAACTAAAAGTAAAAACCACATCAAAAAATGGAAGTGGAGCCAAACAATCCCCAAATTATCCTTACTTGAGAGAGGGATTGGTCTCCATGATAATATGCCTTGTATTCATTACCTCAAGTTTAAATACATGGAGAGAGAAGTAGAAAAAAACTAATTACTAAGATCATAGATCTAAGATACCTATTTAACAACCTTAATTCATTATAACTTTAATATTCTCTAGAATATTTTTAGGTGGTTGTAAAGTCTGTCATCCATCCAAGTGCTTAGTTTTTATGCATGGGACCTAATCTCCACTGACTTACCCAATCCACTCATATTTGCCTAAACTATGAAGATTAACCTTGCCCTTAAGGTCCAAGTTTGGGTACATCACTTTAAAGGAAACTAGAATTTCCCATATTTCCTCATTTTCATTTTGGGTGATCCTCTAAACTAAGATCTAAATTTTTGGTTTACCATGAACAATAAGCAGGACTCGTAATGGTGCTTGAGGGGGTTGAGAACCCAAATAGTAGGAGGAAAGGGGCAAGATTGTGACGTCTGTGTGCCACGATAGTGTTTCAAAAGAGAAACATGGAACACAAGCAGATTTTTGCTGTTGGAGGAAGTTCTAACACATAGGTCACTTTTCCAATCTAACAAAGGGGCTGAATAAACCATAGAAACACTTCTCAAGCTTTTGTGTAGGCCTTTTGAAGATGAAGATCTGTCAATATAATTTCAATCTTAAGTAAACCCTTTCAACTATTTTAAAATTTTGACCTTTATAGTAAAGGTCCATTTGTTGTTTTACATGATGCATGTTGGAACCCATTACCGGATGTCCAACCTCTTACGAAAAATTGAACTAAACTAGAGTATTTTCACTCTTGCTCTGATACCAAATATGTTGGGACCCGTTCTAGGAACCCGACTTATTGATCAACGAATCATATCATACGATCATACCTTAACTAACATCGCTTTAATTTTTTTTTTTACCCTTTATTTTCTTTTCAATCATTTATATTCTTTTTACACATCAGAAGTCATTTCAATTTCCCATTTTGAAATCATCTATTTCATAACCTCAATTCATTTATTTCTTCAAATTCTAATCATAACCATCAAATCATTTTTCTTTTCCTCATATGCGAATCGAAATCATCAATTTAACCAAACACTTATCTTTTTTTTTCTTTTGCCATCAAGACGCACACATGTCTATGTCTATCACCAATTCAAACTATAACAAAAGCACTTCAA
>JAOSBL010000006.1:24383076-24393736 GCA_027568915.1 Erythroxylum roraimae | reverse complement strand
TGGAAGAGGGCTGGAAGGGTGAAAAATTGGTGTCTCCCGAATGTTACACGGTCAGCCCGTGTAAATTTACACGGGCCATGTAAATCCAGTCCCTGCGCACCACTGTCACCCAAATGGTACACGGGCAGATCGTGTGATTTCACACGGTCCGTGTATTTTGACCCCTTTAACGTCCGAATTTCAATTTTTGTTCTTCATGAAAGTTGTAGCCCTAGATGTCTTCTTTCCAACCGTCTAAGAATGAAGTCAATCCAACATCTATAACGAAAGTTATGGCGTTTTTACCAAGGTATGTTCAATAGGAATCAGGATATGAACATGTCGGATTCTTTTGATCATAACTCACTCATCCGACCTCTAAATGAGGTGATTATTGAACCATTAGATTTCTAAGACACATATCTATCTCTCCATAAAAATTTGCATCATTTGGAGTTAAATTGAGAGAGTTTACATGAAATCAAGTAAGAGGTCGGTAGAGAGAGCATGATTGGGATGTGGGCACATTTTAGTATTTTGATGATATCTTGAGTTGTAGGACTCCGATTGAGGTGATTCTTGCGCCAAATCAAACTAGAGACTTAATGTTACAAGTTCTACGAAGAATTCAAATTGAAATCAAGGTTATAGGTTCACGTTCATGTTTTAAGCAAGAAGGTTGGGTTCCGGAAACGGTGCCCAACATTTGTGGTATCAGAGCGAGTAGAAATGAGTTGATGATGCTTATGGTTTTGGTTAAGAAGTTGGGTTTCTGAAAACGGGATCCAACACTCCTTTTGGAGAAAAAAAAGAACTACATACTTATTTATGGTTAATGTTACAAAGACTTTGCAAGGAATTCAAAGTTTGCACACAAAATATGCCAAAGTCTAATTACAATAGTTTAACTTTTTCAATTCAACTCAATCTTAGCAAATCCCTCATGTTTAAGGTGTTCCCCACAAAGGCAAAGATTCATTAAGCGAACACAGTAGAATGGACAACAATAAGAAGAAAAAGGTGCAAAAAGCTTTATAGTAACATTGCCAACCTTTATGTTACTCTCAATTGATACAAAGGATACGAAAACTATAACTCTCTTTAATTTAGTGAAGCTTTTGCTTAAATGAACTATTCATAGGCTTTTGGAGACTTGTTTTTGGAAAGAATGCAAGAAACTAAGCACAAGACCACTAAGTCAATAACTTAGTTGGTGGTTGACGTCCCTAACCACTTTAGGCATTGTTTTACTGGGTAGTTTACATATCTTACCACTATCTCACTTCCTAAGTAAAAGGAACATACGTAAAATGAACACAAGACACATCATCCATGTTCTTTGTCATGCACTCCCACTTCTTTGATGGTTCTTCCCACTAAATTTGCCACATCACCTATGATCTTCATCCAAAGGTGAATGTTAGCCAATTTCGAGCCAATTCACACATAGTCAGACCAATGTGCACTTATGATCTAGTATGTTCATCTATGGTCCATCATTTGAGCATAATTTCATCCCTAGCCCCACCAAGACATCTTAGGCAAGTCCAACTTACCCTAGCAAAGCCAATCAATGCCCTATAGTCCATCAAAGCTAATTGAAGCTAGAACCATGCTTGATTTTACTTGGTTGCGTTACCTTGGTTCCTTTGGCATGTCTTCCTCATGCCTAATCCATGCTTACCAATGGGTAGCAAAAATGGTCCTGTAATGTTAAGGGGCTAACAAACCAACCCCACCAAATGAACTTGACACCCTCGTCGGAACAAATTGAAGGTAATAACACCTGGTCTTCAAATTGTCACAAGGTAGAGTCTTTCTCCCAAGTAGCCTTTGAGATTGGTTTATTCTTCCATTGAATTAGGAACTCCATCCTTCGATTCTTCTTGTATTGCCCTAATATTTGATGATACAAAATTTATTTAATTTGATCATCAAACTGTTTCCTTACAACCGGTTGAGCTCTCTTTACTTGATTCCTTTTTGGATCTATTAAATCCTAATTATATTGTTTAAGGAAACTTACATGAAAATTAGGATGCACCTTTAAACGCTAGAATAACTTGAATGATAAGCTACATTTCCTACCTTTCCAAGGATCTCGAATGATCCATCATACTTTGGCATTAAACCTCGATGCATATGCTTACAATTAATTTTCCTTGGAGTAAGTTTTAGAAGTACCTTAACCCTAATATCAAAGTCGAGTGATCTTCTTCTTGAACATATTTTTCTTTGTCCATTTAAAAGCTTTACACAGACTATTCCTTGCTTCATCTAATAATTCATGTTTTTTCTTCACTTAGTAAGAAACTAAACACTTTTCTCTCGACATCTGTTGTGCTATCTCGAGAGAGGTAAGTGGTTATTGTCATAGAAAAATTTTGAAAGGACTTTTCTTTGTCACCAAGGATTTATGAACGTTATAACAAAACGGTGCAATATTAAGTAAAATTAGGCAATTTTGTTAAGTTGTACTTACATAATGTCGTAAGTATTCCTCTAACAAGTCATTGATTCTTTTCTTTTGGCCATTCGATTGTGGGTGATTAGCAATTGAAAACTTCATTTCACACCCCCATAATGTTGAAAAGAGATGCCCAAAATAAACTAGTAAATTGGGCATTTCGGTCACTTATTCGTTGGAATCCTAAAGTGTTTAACCATTTTTTTTAGAAAAGCTCCGTAGCAACATCCGAGGGATATGAAGTTGGAGTTGGCACAAAGACCGCATATTTGGAGAACTTATTAACCACCACCATGATTGAAGTCATGTTGTCCACCTTTGGAAACCCACCCACAAAGTCCATCGAAATTGACATCCATGGTTTTATTAGAATAGGTAAGGGATACAATAAACCTACCTCCTTCTTTCTTTCAGGTCTATCTAATTGACAAAATAGGTATGTTTTGACATATATTTGAATGTCGTTCTCTATCTTTCACTAGTAGTAAGATCGAGAAAGGGGTACAAACATCCGTTCGACTTCTTGGTGACCAACCCACTGTGAATCATACATCTCCTTCATTAGTTGTTGTCACAAGGAATCAAAACTTGACACATAAAACTATTTATTCTTTTTCATTAGCAACCCATCATCATCAAGTTAAAATCGCCGCACAACACTATCTTTTACTTGCTTAACAATTTAATCATAAATGTTATCAAGTAGAGCTGCTAGTTTGATTCACTCCAATAGGTTTGATTCAACTCGAGTGATAGCATACAAAGCTGTGAAGACTTCTTTTTGACTCAATACATCTGTCATATTTTTGTATCCCCCAATTTTATACTCCCATACAGAGTCATATTTAGCAAGAAACTCTTGCAATTGGGTTTACCTTGTAGATAATTTCTTTTGTGTACTAAAAAAGGTGTTAACTACATTATCTATATGAATAACAGACCTGGTACCCAATAAGTATACTTGCTAAGCTTTAAGGCAATGTACTATTACTAAAATCTCCTTCTCATATGTTGAGTATCATTGCTAGGCATCATTAAGCTTTCAACTTTTAAATGTAACAACACGCCCTTCTTGCATCAAGATTCCGCCAATAGCTTTGTTTGAAGTATCTATGTGACCTCAAAAGGAAGATCAAAGTCTGATAATTTCAACATAGGGTCAATCGAAATGGCAGCCTTCAAATTTTCAAAGGCTTCTTGGCACACATCTACCTAGCACTAGTCTTATTTCTTCTTTAATAAATCTGTCAGAGGTGTTGCTTTCTTCGAACACCCCATAATAAATCGACAATAGTAGTTCGTCAAGCCAAGAAAGCTCCTAAGCTCTTTCACTGTTTTAGGAACCTACTAATCAATAATTGCTTGTACCTTTTTTGGATCCATTTATTACCTGGCCGTTGCTTACCAAGTATCCCAAAAACTTTATTTCTAATTTCTCACATTCACAAGTTTACATCTTCACCAAAAGCTTATCATGTTGCAATCATTCAAACACCTTCCTTAAGAGTTGTATATGCTCTGTCATGTTAGTGATATAAACCATAATATCATTGTCCAAAAAGTCATACAACACCTCATTCATAAATGTGCAAAAAGTAGCAGGGGCACAAGTCAAACCAAATAGCATGGCCAAAAATTCACATGAGTCATATTGAGTTACACATGTCGTCTTCTACTTGTCACCATTGACAATCTGTACTTGGCAATACCCACTCCGCAACTCAATCTTATGATCAACTGTGATAAGGGCGTGGGCAGGAGGAATTGCATTTGGCACTAATTCAATCTTATGATCAACTTCGCGACGAGGAGAGAGAGTCATTGGTAACTCTTTAGGCATCATATCTAATACTTTTTCAACCGCATCTGGGACTTCTACCATATGGTCTTCTATAATTTCCCATGTGGCTGCAAGGTAAGTTTCTATAACTTTCTTAAGGCCTTTTCTAATACTCATGGCAAAAACATGAGCTGCAATTGATGTTTGGTCCGTTGTTCCATCGCTAGACCTACAAAAATTTATGTAACAAGAATTTTGATCATTCATAAACACCTCAAAGATATGGATATAACACTACCTTTGCCATCTTAAGAAAGTAGACGCCCAAAATCAAGTCAAAATATTCAAGAGGTATCACCATTATGTTAAACTTCCCACACCAACTTCTCATACTCAAAGGAACATTGTATGAAGCTCCTACCACCATTTGTGCTTTTGTCATAGGAATTTCATTTTTATAGGGGTCATCTAAGCTTCAACCTAACTTTTGCACCATTAGTTCCCCAATAAAGGATGAGTGGTGACTATATCCATCATTTGTCATGAGCTCCTTCCCATTAACTTGTATCTTCATGTACATAAGGTGTTCAAAAGGACTCATTTCTATATTGATGACTTTAAGTAAGTAGATAGGATTAAGCCTCACTTTCAAGTGATCACTTTCACTATCTGCATCTGTTATCAAGGCATTCAACTTCTCCTTTCTTGGGCAATCATGAGCATAATGAGGGCCACTATATAGGAAACAACCATGACTTTTCTTGGAAGATTTCTCACCTTTTTTAGGTTGCCCAGTTTGTTTAGACTTCCCTTTACAATCATTCGCTCTTCTCTCACCTTGGTCTTTCTTCTTCTTTCCTTCATATTTCTCTTGGTAAGTGCCTTTCGACTTTTGAGAAAAGGAAGAGGTTTTGGTTTCCTTTGGCATTCTGAAATTTATCAAAGGATTCACATCCACATCCGCAGCCACAATAGCACCCACAACATCTTTGACATTTTACCTTTGTAACTCCATTTATGCCAAAGGTTGTAAGCCTGACATGAAGTTGAATAACTTGTCCTCATCTAACATATACTCAATATCAAGCATTAAGGAACTAAATTTCTCAACACAATCCCTTACCGACCTATCATACTTCAATCACATCAAGGCATCTCTTGTAAGCTAAGCAGTGTTGTTAGGAAGGAATTGATCCTTTACTTCCATTTTCATCCTCTCCCATGTATCAACAAGAGGTCGGTGAACACTGATTTCAATAGAGGTTCGAGTTCTCCACCATAATTTTGCATCTCAATCAAGATACATTGTCGTTCACTTTTTGTACATTCGGCACCTTAGCAGCTACAAACTACTGCTTCATATCGCACAAGGAGTTTTCAAATTCCTTAACATTCTGAATGCCCTCAAAAAATTTTAGTTCACGCACCTTTAGCACGGTGCTTCCAACATGTCCCACATCTTGAGTTGTAATTGCACGTTTGAGGATGATCATCTCGATGGCTACATCCTCTCGTGTTTTAATCAATTCAGCTAGTTGATCTTGCAAGGCTTGGATCAACCTAATACTTTTAACATGTGATGCATAAGAAGGGACTTCTTCTTTACCTGTAGGTAAAGGACCAATGAGTGCTTCCACTCGTGTAACATGCTCGTTAAGATTACTGCCACCCAGCATTGAATCACCAACACAGCACTAATACCAACTGTTACAAAGAATTTGCAAGGAACTTTAAGGTCGCACACAAAATGAGCCAAAGTCTAAGTACATTAGTTGAACTTTTGCAATTCAAATCAACCTTATCAAATCCCTCATGTTTAAGGTGTTTCTCACAAAGGCAAAGGAAATCCACAAAATTCACCAAGCCAACAAAATAGAATGGACAGTAATAAGAAAAGAAAGATGCATAAAGCTTTATAAGAAATTTGTCAACCTCTATATTACTCTCAATCGATACAAAGCATACAAAAACCCCAACTCTTTATATTTGAATGAAGCCTTTGCTTAAATGGGCTATTTATAGGCTTTTGGAGACTTGTTGGGCAAGAATACAAGAAAGTGAGCACAAGGCCACTAAGTCACTAATTTAGTTAGTGGTTGAGATCCCTAACCACTTTAGACGCTACTTTAGTGGGTGGTTTACATATTTTACCACTATCTCACGTATAAGTAAAAGGAACATGTGTAAAATGAAGACAATACACCTCATTTATGGTCTTTGCTATGTACTCCCACTTCTTTGTTGATTCATCCCACTAGCTTTGCCACATCACTCATGATCTTCATCTAAAGGTGAAGGTTAGCCAAGTTATGAGCCAATTCACAAATGGTCCGACCAATGCATACCTATGGTCTAGTCTGTTCATCAGTAGTCCATCATTTAAGCATAATTTCATCCCTAGTTCCACCAAAGACATCTTAGGCAAGTCTAACTTGCTTTCGCCAAGCTAATCAATGCCCCATGATCCATCAAAGCTAATTGAAGCTCGAACCATGCTTGATCTTACTTAGTTACCTTAGTTCCCTTGGGATGCCTTCCTCATACCTAATGCATACTAGTCATTGGCCAAGGCTCACCAATGGCTCATAAAAAAAGCCCTGCAATATTAAAGGGGCTAATAGTTAACCTTTATCAAATTTTAATTACACCTAATTTTGCAAGTTTACATTTTTAAATACAAAATTGCATGTGTAAAATTATTATTTTAATATTAACAATAACATAAGAATATAATATATTTTAAATATAAAATTTTACATAATTTTATAAAAATAATTAAAATTCCAAAATTCTTAATTAAATGTTAAATTTTTTTTATCTATGACAAATATAATTAATTAATGGTTAACATATTTAAGCCATGTTGTACCTTTTTTTAATTAGGAGCATCATATTAACATACAAGTGAACTTTTAGTATTATAAATTGTGATGTTTTAAATAAAAAATAAAATTAAGAAATTAAGATTGACCCATTCCTTTAAAGCCTAAAATTCTAAATTCTAAATCTTAAATCTATTATTGTAATAATGTGTTTAAGAGGTGGGTAGGCATTTTATTGTGATTTTGTATACAATTTCTTTAGTTAGAAAAAGGCATTATCGAGAATTTGGATATATGCTTCCTAATCGAAGGGTAGAAATTGTCACCTCCAAACCACGAATAAGAGACTGTATCCAATTTTAAAATTATTTATTTATTTCAATAAAAGGAGCCTCTTTGTTGTAACAAAAACATTCTATTAGGAGTCCCATTAAGGTATAAGATCTCAGGAGATACACAAAGATGCAACCTTATCTTTACTTAGCAGAAAGAATATTTTTTATAACTAAATTAGTGCATAAATTAATTTTAAAAAATTAGTAAATAAATAAATAAATAAAATATACAAATAAATAATTAAAATATGCAATAAACAAATAAAAGAAGTGAGCCTCTATATATTTATAATAAACTTCAGACTTCAACATATAAATTTAAAACAATTTGTTAATTACATGTCACATTTGATATATTTATTAAATCCATTATATGTACCATAATAACTAAAAAATCGACACTTTCGATTTCATTCACATTTGAGAGAGAGAGAGGGAGAACAAATCAAGTTGGCCTTTTTCCACTGCTTTATCGTCAATGGCCAATATCCCTTCCCTTCCGCACCCCCTTCGCCACCGTGACGCCGGCGATGACTCCCAACAACGTCGCCGCCGGTACGATGTTCCCCTCTTGCCTTCCTTCTCTTCCTCTCGTTCACCAAGAGCCCCTTTTTCCAATTACCGGCAAGCCCAACTCTCCAATTTCAACATTGGGGAAACAAACGAAGACGAAGATGACGACGCCGCTATGGATCCCGATTCCATCATCCTTAATGATCGGGATCTTCTGGAGCGCGAGAACCAGGTCAGTTTCGTCATGGATCTGTTTCAGCAGCATGTTGAGCAATCTCATCTGATTAGTTCTGAGTTGGGTTCTCTATTTGGCTCCGATTCAATGAACGAGTTGGGTTTCGGCGTCATCGAGAATAGTTGTGAGTCGGGGATGGATGATCTGGGGCTAGATATGGGGTTAGGGTTTGGTTTAGATAGTCACAGTAATTGTGGGTTTCAAAATATAGAGCATTTGAATAATAATGATGATGACGATTATAGCCTTAACGTTGTTATTGATGATGATGATGATTTCTTTGTTGAGAGAAGGGTTAGTGGGTTTAAATCTCGTGAGGCTGAGTCTGCGGTTAGCGTTCACGCTGGTGGGGTTAGAGTTGTTGGGTTTGAGTCCGATTCGGATTTGGAGCAGGTTGGTGTTGAGAATTCTTTAGGGATAGATTTCGGTTCAGGGGATGAATATGGGTTGGATCATTTCGGTGATTATGATAATAACGATGATGAGGAGGATAATGATGCGAGTGTTACCATTCCTCTCTGTTGGGATTCGCTTCAATTAGACGATCGTAGAGAAAACAATGAGGATTTTGAGTGGGAGGAACTGGATGGTCGTGTTGAAAGCTTGTTTGTTGATGATGAGGAAGCATCTGTCTCACTCTCCATTTCACCAGTAATTGAGCCCGAGGATTTGGTGAATCTAGAGAGGGCAGGAGGATCGAGAAATTTGGAGTGGCAGATTTTATTAAATGCACAGAATTGGGAATCCAATGCGGAGCAGGAGCTAGACCATAATGTTGAGCCTTCTCTTGGTGATCTTGATGATCAGCATTATAATGCAGAATATGAGATGCTGTTTGGAAATTTTGCAGAGAATGAAATTGCATTGATTGGTCGACCTCCTGCTGCAAAATCTGTTGTTGAGAAACTTTTGACGGTGGTTTTGACAAAAGCAGATAAAGACAGTAATAATACTCTTTGTGCCGTTTGTAAAGATGAGATTAACATCGGAGAGCGTGCCAAACAATTGCCATGCACCCATCGGTACCATGGAGAGTGTATTTTGCCTTGGCTGGGAATCAGGAATACGTGCCCTGTTTGTCGGTATGAGTTGCCTACAGATGATGCAGATTATGAGAGGAGAAAAGCAGCACAATGACCAATTCCTGCTGGCCGTTGGTTGACTTGATGATCAGGTGTGATTGGCTTGTTAAGAATGTAAATATAATGAGTTGGTTTCTTTCTGTCAGGATATAATGGAATTGTTATTAAACTTTCAGCCTTAGGTGGAGTCCATGGGGATGATCTATCCTTGCATTGTATACTTGATGATTTGCATTGTTTTCAGTTTTCGTATAGATCCACAGCTTCCTTCCCCTGCTTTCTAGAACTGTATTCACAGCAATACAGGAATAATACTGCTGCAAGTATGCCTGCCAGTCACTGATGGCGGTCCTTAGTACTGTGCCAAAAACAACATAGTTACGAAGTCATGTAGGTAGGAATGATTTGACTATATCTAATAATAGATAACCAGTTAATCCAGCTGAGCTAGAGCTACGGGATATTAAGTATAGTTACTACCTTTCATGAAAAAAGAGAAGACTGTTGTGGACAGAGATATAGGTGGGTGCTGGAAGCAAGGCCGCTCAAGTTTTTCATACGAATCCTTGCGTCCTTTGCATGAAAGGTAGAGAATCGCGGAGACAAGGAAGTAAACCCAAGGACCTCAAAGTTGGTATTTGCACATTTTCAGTCGTAGCCTGTCCACCTTTTGGTGCCCCATTTCCTAATGAAAGGAACTAACGAGGGAAAAGAGGAAAACCAGAATATACTCCATTTTCTTCCTCCCAAACATGAGAATTAAAGACGTCTGTGTGCATTGTAATGGGATTTCTAGACCGAGCTAGGTTACTGGCTCTCTGTACTAATCTTGCGAAATGATCTCTCTCTTTTATAATGAAGCTGTCGATTACTCGATGAAACAAAGTCAGATGCCAGAAACAGCTTCAGCCAAGCACTCAAGCAGAAGCTACATAATCTAGGAGACCAATGCCAGCACAAATACAATCATTTACACTATTTTTTTTTTTTTCACAATTTGAAATTCGTTAGACTTGTGACTGCATTGTAACTAGGTGGAAAACTGTATGCCAAAGCATTAGCCCCTGAATTACCGTGTCTTTTTAGGTATACTAATCGTTCACAATAAAGCAAATTTTTCTATGGAAAACTTCAAGTTAATATTACCCTTTAGGGTTATTTATTATCAATGGATCAACTTTATAACATGTATTTATAATAATAAAATTCTTTGTTGTAACTAATTCCAAATTAATTATCTAGCCATATATCACATCCAATGAGTTAAATTAGAAACGGTAATTAATTGTTTTTTTTGAGGGAAAACCATTGCATTAATTTAAAGAAAGTTAACAATACAAACAAGAGGGGAAACAAAAAACTGAAAATCGGAAAAAGAGAAAGAGCAACGAGCAAGCCTATGAGCAATCACATTGTCACGACGACTCACCCAAGAAACACTGATGTC
>JAOSBL010000006.1:24368709-24382137 GCA_027568915.1 Erythroxylum roraimae | reverse complement strand
CTTCTCTATTCTCAGCAACCGAAACTCTCTCATAATACTAACTTGAGCGTCGGAGGGGCCTTCCGGGAACCAACCCCCAGCGAGCCATTATTTGTTTTGCCGGTATTTATCAGTCAAAGCTACACAGAATTATGGATCCAAACAATGATGTTCAGCCCCAGCAAAATCCAACTGAACCAAGTTCAATATAGGATATATCCCAAAAAAAATCAATGTAGTGGGTATCTTTATTTTGTAGATGTATACGTATCTCATTACCTTATAATGTGCATAAACAACAGGATGACTCTTTGGAAGTCTATCAATCATGATATTTCTCATCATCAATTTGCATGTAGTATTAGGCCCTAGAGAAATATTATTAAGAGTAACCCTGTTTTGGCTTAATCTGTTGACTGGTTTATTCCTTTATTGGGGAAGAAAAGCCTGTAGATGATGAATCTTCAACTATCCTAGCATTGTTGACTAGGCTATAAAGTTTTTGTTTTGAATAATTATAATAGTTTATCTTGGCTTGTGGAAATGAAAGAAGTAGCTTGGTAACTTCTTTAAGTATCAAGTTAGGCTAGCAATATCTAATAAATCACCGACCTGCGCTTGACAAGTATCGATATCTTTAGACATTTGCTCCAATATGTCAAATATGTCTTCTTTGACGTTAACCATCTTTAGTTAAAAAATCTCCAAGAACATTATTATTAGATTTGATATTCTCAAAATCAAAGGTGTATTCTATTAATAAAGTTTGTCATTTAATATATCTTTTATATTCAGGTTTAGAAGGTAAATTATTTTGAATAAAACCCTTAACTTAAGTATTATCAGTTCTTAATAAAAATCTTTTAGGCAAAAAGTTTTTTTTTTTGACAAATTTTTACTGTTGCTAATAATTCCTTTTCATTTATATGATATCTTTGTTGAGCAACTGTAAAGGTGCTTGAAGTATACTTGTAAAGAGACTCAGTCATCTTCATATTAGAATCATCATAATCTATCTTTTTTAATACTCCATTCTATACATGATTAGAAGCATGAGTTTCAAGAATTAAATTATCATCTTCAGATAGTAAAGAAAGTTTTGGTAATGTAGTTCACAAAATCTTAAATTTTTTTACCTATTCATTCAAATTAGGTGAAAATTCAAATCTTTAATTAAAAGCATTTGAAAATGTTTTCTCATCGAGGCTAGATTTTGAATAAAATATAATGCATAATTTAATACTCCTAAAAAACTTTGAACTTGTTTTTTTAATCTATTAACTTATCAACAAATTGTGAGATTTTTCAAGGATATAAGATTGAAGTTTTACTCCCTACCATCTATCTCCTTGCCAAGGAATTCTATTTTAATCTACTATATCTTGGTTTTTTCCTTAGAGAGAGTTAAACCATGTTGTTCATATAAATCTACAAATTTATTGAGGTGTATAATATGTTGGACAATATTATAACTAGCTATTAAAATATCATTCATATAAACATATAAGAAATTACGATACATAAAGATATTATCCATTTTATTTTGAAATATTTATGGGACATTTTTTAAACCAAAAGGCTTTACTAACCATTCATAATGACCTTGTGAAGTGGAGAAAGTAGTAAATGGAATACTATCTTTATTCCTTTTTATCTTCCAAAACTTTATGGGGTAAGAAGTATCCATCAAATACTATATTATCATTTAATTTTTTTTATAATTTACTACAATTCTAGCTTTATTTCTAATTAGTTTTGCATGGTTTCTAGTCTTAAAAGTTGAGGAAGAATGAGAGAATTTACTAGCATATTATCATTAGATTTCCTAGTTCAAAAAGTTCATCATCATCATCACACATAGTTTGAAATCCCACACTGAAGTGGGGTCTAGGCAGGTGTGATAGTACGCAGCCTTACCCCTACATAGTAGAGAAGTTGTATCCGGTATACCCATGTGCAGATGTGACATGCAAAATAATAATGCAGGACACAGAAGAAATAAGTGAATAAGGAAAAACTAGCACACTAAATGTTTTAGTAAATAGAGTTGCAATAAAAGATGAAGAGATACTTGATGTATAACCTGATTTGTCAGTATCTTATACCTTGTAAAGACTGGCTCTTTTCATCGCTAATTGCACTAGGGGTCTTCATTGAGCGGCCCTGAGGATATGACATTTCTACGGTTTAGGCAACCATTGCGGGAATCTTTCCCCAACATTGGGTTGAACTTCTTATGTGATACTGTGTCGTTTACCCTTATCTTATCATGCCAGACTTTCCTACTTCTAGCAACTGCCTCAATGAGGGCCAACTCTGACATTTCTTTCTTGATCATTTCCCTCCAGGTCTTGTAAGGCATTCCCTTCCTCCTCTTATAGCCACTTAGGTCTATTATCTCATCGTGATGTACTGGAGCATCAGAGGATATCCTGCGCATATGTCTAAACTACCTAAGCCTTGTCTCTCTCAACTTGTCTGCAATACTTGCCACCTGTAGTCTCTCTCTTACTACCCGATTCTGTACCCTATCTCTTATGATAATGTCACACATCCACCTAAGCATACGCATTTCTGCTACCACCAACTGTCTCGTATGTCTACGTTTAGTCGGCCAACATTCTACCCCATATAATAAGGTGGGCTGAATTGTCATTTTATAGAACCTCCCTTTGAGTTTTACGAGGACCTTTTTATCACATAAAATACCTGATGCACTCCGCCATTTGATCCACCCAGATCTAATACTATGTAATATATTGCCATTGATATTTCCATCTCTCCGAATGATGGATTCGAGGTATTTGAAATTTGATTTCTATGGTATGACGTTAGTGCCAATCGCTACCTTTGCTTGTTGTACCATCTGGCTACCTGAGAAATTGCATTTTAAATACCCCATCTTGGACCTGCTTATTTTAAAACCTTTCGAATCTAACGCTTCTCTCCAACATTCTAAGTTAGCATTGACCCTTCTTGGTCTCATCCACCAGGACAATATCGTCAGCAAATAACATACACCAAGGTACCTCCCCTTGAATATGTTTGGTAAGTTTATCTAACACTAAAGCGAACAAAAAAGGACTTAGAGCCAAGCCTTGGTGTAGGCCAACATTAATAGAGAACGCTTCCGTGTGGCCTCCTACCGTCCTGACGCTAGTCAGTTCTCCTTCATACATATCCCTAATCACTCTGATATACTTCGTAAGAATGCCCTTTGCCTCCAAACACTACCATATGAGTTCTCTAGGAATCTTGTCATATGCCTTCTCCAAATTTACAAAAATTATATGCAAATCTCGTTGTCGTTCCCTGTAGCATTCTATTAGTCGCCGAAGCAGATGAATTGCTTCTATCGTGGACCTACCAGGCATAAACCTGAATTAATTGGCCGATATCAAAGCAACTATCTGGATTCTCTTTTCAATTATCTTCTCCTACAACTTCATGGTATGACTCAGTAGTTTAATGCCTCGATAGTTTTGGCATTATTGTATGTCTCCTTTGGCCTTGTACAAAGTGATTAACCAACTCAATTTCCATTAATCCATCACCTTGGCTGACTTGAGGGTCACATTAAAGAGCTGAGCTAACCACTCAATACCTATAGCACCTACTTGCTTCCATACCTCTATAGGGATGTCATCCAGTCCTACTGCCCTTCTGCCCCCCATTCCCCTCAAAACTTTTGTAATTTCTCCCCTCGTGATCATCCTCCATGAGTATCCGTTTAGACATAGTCCCAACCTGGGGGTTCCCCTAATGCTATGTTGACCGATATGTCTTCATTATATAGGCCATAAAAGTATTTCTTCCACCTCCGCTTGATGGCTTGGGTGTCTGTGAGTACTTGTTCTTCTTTATCATGTATACAGTAGACTTGGTTGAATTATGCCGTCTTACATGCCCTATCTCTCGCTATCCTGAAAATTCTTTATGCTGCTTTGATCGTATCCAAATCCCTGTACATCTTCTCATAAGCTTCTCCTTTAGCCACTGCGATAGTCTTCTTCGTCTTCTGTTTCATTAGTTTATACTTTACTCTATTAATAATCCGCTCTGCCTCTGTTACATTTGCCAATAGATCTTTAAAAGCTCCATTTTTTGCCTTTACCGTCTCCTGGACCTCGTCTGACCACCACTAGGATTCCATTCAACCCCCTGTCTTTTAGATACCCCTAGGAGTCTATTGGCTGTCTCTCTCACTACAGGGGCTACTCCCTGCCACAACTGATTCACATCCCCATTCATGGCCCATGTTGCATTATTTCTGACTTGAGTCCTAAAAAGTTCCGCCAAGTCCTCTTTGAGTCTTCCCCATTTGATTTTGCTGCCTAGCTTGGTAAATTGTTGTGCCCTCCATCCGTTAATTCCGACATCCAAAACTAACAATTTATGTTGGGTTGATAGACATGCAACAGGGAGTATCTTGCAATCCTTGCACCATGATCTGACACTTGTCCTAACAAGGAGATAATCAATTTGCGTCTTGGTAGTGCTACTCTGAAATGTCACCAAATGCGCTTCATTTTTCTTAAAGAAGGAATTTACTATTACTAACTCATATGCTATGGCCATGTCTAATAAATCAACCCTACTATCATTTCTAGTGCTGTATACGAAGCCCCTATAAGTTCTTGTATAACTATCTAAATCCGCCCCTATATACCCATTAAAATCCCCCTAGAACAATATGCTCAGTATTAGAGATTTGTATAAATCCCCCTAGTTCAAAAAGTTGTTTCTTCTAAATTCCTCTTAATCTTCTTAATTATATCTCATATCAGTAACTCTAATAATTTTTTATTTATCTATCATTTCTAAGTTTGTTTCTTTTGTGTTTTTTATCCCAAAATTGTAACGGATTATTAGAGTAACATTTCTTTATCTTTTGATTTACTAATTATAGTCCATCTTTGATAGTTTTTATATGTTGATACTTATTCTCTATTAATGTTTTCTATTTTTAATTAATGTTTTCCTTTTGGAAGAAACAAATTTTCTTTATACCTTATACCATGCTAGGCTATGCGAGGTTTAAATGTAATTGGTGTAGATCGAGTATAGGCATTTTTAATTTGACTAACTATGATCCAATAACCACAAGGATTTTTGAAATGTATGTTTTGTTTAACAATATCAAATAATATTTTATGAAATAATTGGAGAAAATTATTTCCTAAAAGAATATTGGTTTTAGTATCATAAAAGTAAATGGTGGGCATTTTATTCAAAATGATCCTAATAATATATGAGGTTGATTAATACCTTTCGATAAATGTATCTTATTATTACAAATATCTAATCCTATTATATCTTTTAAGGTTTAATGATATTATGAAGGAAAACAACTTCCTTTACATAAATAAGAACCAACTACATTGTCTTTATATACAGCAAAATATTTTCTTCTATAATATTTATAAGTTATTTTGATTGGAATATAAATGCTAGAGGGACTAGTCGTTATCTTAGAATATATATTATATTGTTATTACCATGTTGAGTTATAAGGTTAGACTTGCTCGAGAAAAATAGTTCATAACATTATCTTTAAATTGAATCCTTCATTTTCAACTAATCAAATTATGTATTAGATTATAATTAATGTAACTTCCACTATCTCCTCTATCAACAAAGATATTATAGGGGATATAATTTGTACCATCAAAAAATTCTCCTTTAATTTTATAATTGAAACTTATCTTTCTGTCTACTCTTGTCGAAGTATTAGCATATTGTTGACTACTTAAAACACTAGTTTTTAAATAAGGTAGTCTAGGAAATAATGTATTGTGATAAGTTATCAAGGGTTTTTGTAAATATAATGAAAAATCATCTTATATCTATTCTATATATGCTATATAAGGAGGATGTATTCTTTCAACTTTAGAAAATAATTTTAAAAAGTCAATAATATCTTTATCCGCAAAACATTCTATATTATGAGTATTGGATAAGGTATAAGATATCATATAGGTAACAAAATATGGTTTATTCCATCTCTAGTTAAGTCTTTTCTTTTAAAGTCTTGGATTAAAGAGAGTGCCCCAATAAGTGGTATTTGTTATATGATTGTCTAAGTCATTTTATGTGATAATGTCTATATGTAGTATACATACTAGGATGTTTAGCCTGGGTTTTGTGTTATTTTCATATAACTTGCATATGTATGTGATTGTATATGATAAATTGCATGTTCGGTTATAAATGAAGGGTTTTAAGCTTAGATTTTGCATGTTTTTCATATGTTTTGATGTACATATATTTTGCATGGTTGTATGCTAATGTTTGGGTAGGACTTGGGCCTTCTTTGTGTTGATTATCAACTTACTTACATGTGGACTTATTGTAGGTATCAACGAAGAAACAAAAGAAGAAAATAAGGCTAGAAACAATAAGTCACGATCGTGACCCAAATAGAAGCTGGAATTTTCCATCTTTGAAGCTGGCGATTCCAGTTTGCTACACTTGCATCCTAAGTTGGTTTACCCAAAGGGGTATAAAAACCCCATTTTAAATCCTAAAAAAGAGGATTTTCGTGTAGCACACCAAAAGGATGAAGATAGACACATTTTTTGGGTGCATTTTCAAGGATAATCAAGTGATTTCAAGAGATCTCAAAGCTGCTACACCAAGTTCCAACTTTGTTCTTCATCTCATAAGCCTTCTATTCTCTCTTCTCTTTTTTTTTTTAGTTAATGAATGGAGAAGATGTATGGACTCTTTGTGAGGATGTTGATGATTGTAATGGATTTCTAAGTATATTTTAAGGTTCTATGCAAGAACTCACTTTGGTATATGGTTTGCTTTAATGCTTATGATGTGTGGACTTTATATGCCTTGCCTACATTGAGAAATGGAGTTAGGAAATCAGTTTCGATGTACCATGAGAGTGGGCATCCTTAAGAACACTTCACACATTAAGCTAACATGACATATAGAGAGAGATCTTGGATGTTTTGATGGTCGTCCAATGGGTTACTTCATATCCACTTAATGGTTAAGTAAACTATGTAGGTTGAGAGATCACGTACCAAACTTTAATTATTATTTCGGGCTTAATTGGTTCAAGTATTGAGAGAGAAAGGCACAGTATATTAGCTTGCCTAAGACTAAGCATGAATACATTACCAAAGTGAGGGACTACATGGTATAGAGAGAATGACCCTAACCTTAATAATTTGATTATCTAAACCAAAATTGAGTTCTTATTTTTGTGACATTTTGAAGTGTGTTTGCAAGCCTATAAATTGTGAATTTTTTTAAATTTCAATTCTTATTGTTTGGTTTACTCAAACAAAAGTTAATTTAAATTACAAGGTAACTAATCAATCCTTAAGGGAACGATACCTTGCTATATTATTTTATATGAGCCATATACTTATGATATAACAACTTCAATTAATTTTTCGATAAGTATCCTTTTTAGATAATAAATGAATTATTACTTTATTAGAAGTTAAACTAATATCTAAGACTTTTTGCTTAAGATTAATACCATAAAACATATGATGTTTTCTAGGTTTTAATCTTATTTGTTTTCTAATAATTTCATATTATCCCACTGTAAGAATTTATAGAATACATAATATTCTGAATTTTTTAAAGCATTTTTCTATCAATAAGAGTTTCTTGAATGTGATCTCCATATTGTTCAGAGGTTTCTACCACAGTATCTATTATCTGAGTATCAATTTGACTTTTATAAGGTTCTCTTATTTCACTCATTTATTTCAGAATTTGAAGTGTTATTATATTTTATATCTATTATTACAAAAATGCTTTCATCAGAAGAGCATCATTTCATTTACTTCACCTTCTATTTCTATTTTCTTTTTACTAAATCTTTTAGTACATGCATTAACATTGTGTCCTTTTCATTTACAATAATAACATTGAAATCAATTATCTTTTTATTTATTTTCTTATTTCTTCTAAGCATATATTTTATAGGTTTGTATTGTGTTAGTCTTATAATATTCTGCTTTACATTTTTGAAATATATTTTCTTAAAAATTTCTTCTTTATCTTATTGTAATAATAAGAACTATCATATCCTATCATAGAAGGCAATTTAAAATCATAAGATTTTTTTACTCCTCCACTTTTCTTCAATAATATAGAGTTATCACACTAGTCACTTAATTTATCTTTTAAAGAGAAAATTCTTTGTCCTAAGGTATCTACAAAACTAGGATTGTAGGTTGCCTTTAGTTTACTTCCCTAAGGATCAAGGATCTTTTAATAAAACATATTTAAATAAATTTATGTATTATTGAATTGATTATAAATATGGTAATAATAATCTAGGAAAATATTAATATATCTATTGATTTCACTTATATCACATAATTGAAATTTTTGTAATGTCATATCATATTTTCCTATAATAGTTATATCTTTTAAAACATTTCCTTCTCTAACAAATTCTAATCGAAAATTTTAAACAGCTATAGTTAAACATAGGATGAAACATCTCTAATAACCTCTACCTAGATTTAATATATAATGCTCAAAGAAGCTAAAATTTAACTTTCTATGCTCATTTTTATATTACTGATTTTATAACTGATATCCAAAAATTATTACTCTAAAATCTGGCAATGTATCTGATGGAATGGTGATGCAAGTTCTCAGTTGTAAATAATAATTTTTTCTTTCTCATATGTATTTATTGTTGACGAAAATCAAATATATTTTTTCCTAAATCTGTTGATGGATATATTCACAAGTTGAACACAAAATAGTCATGGCTTTGATACCGATTTAATTTAGAGGCAGATCAAAAACAGAAAAACACAAACAATTTGATCATGCTAGGCAATAAAATATTTTATTATATCTAAGCAACTAATAATATTAAAAATTAAAGAGATCTAAACAAATCTTCATCCTCTAATTTTTTTTCATTTTTTTCTATAACATTAATGGCTTATAGAAAAAGGGATGTAATTATCCCATTTGTAGATTCTAAAAAATCTTAATCTATTCCAAATAATTCATATATTATTTCCCAAAAATAAGAAGTCATGATACATGTATATGCATAAGAATTTGAAAATTTCCAAATTAAAGGGTTTATTACACTTTTGTACCTGTATTGTTAGTTTTTTGAACCGTAACTTACCTAATTTTTTAAGTCTTTTAATAAGCATTCTGGCTCTAAACTTAGAGAAAGGTAACTATTTTTGACGTCATTTCAGTAAAGTTTAGCACAACCTTAATTTGTTTCCTTCATTAAGGTGTATACTAAAGATTTAAGAGAAGAATAAAGTTTTAAATGGGAATCGTGAGCTACATCTACAAAAAGGAAAATTTTATTTCACAGGGAAGGATGTTAAAAAGATGAGATACATAAAGAATGCTCGATAACCCCTCTACTACCCTAGGTTTTTATTTATACAAGCAAACTTGAAGACCTTATTGTGACTTTTAAAAAATTACGTCATATCAACTTTTCAAAAAGTAGATTCTATCTTTATCGATAGTGGGTTTTCTTTTACTTTTTTTTTTTTGGGTACAACAGAAGCAAAATAGAAGGTTACCACGTTATCTTCTGACTCAAAATCATCAGAGTATGTAAATACTCCTGATGCTTCAACTTTATCTTTTCCTTTAAGAGCCTTCCAGCCACTTGTACAAGAAGGACAAATATTTTTTTGTATGTTTACAGAGATGACATAATGTTTTTTGTGCCTCAAGACTAGTTACTAATGGTGTCTTCTTGGTTGGAGCTATCATTAAAGAAGAAATTTTTCTTTTTCCAACGTAAGCTTGAAATCCTTTCTTAAATGCGACCTTCATTCAAAAAATAACATTTCTCATACTGATATATAGAAAATATGGAAGACATAGCAGATAATTTTTATTACAATTACAACAAAACCCCTTAACAACTTCTCACATTAAAATTTTGCCTATACTATCTTATTCAAAAAGTGGTGTTTTGAGTAATCAACGATATGCTAATACTTTGATAAGAGCAGATAGAAAGATAAGTTCTAATTATAAAATTAAAGAATAATATTTTTAAGGTACAAATTATGTTCCCTATAATACCTTAGTTGATACAAGAGCTAGTGGAAGTTATATTAATCATAATCTAATACGTAATTTGATAAGTTTTAGACTACATGAACGTTATCAATATATGTATTTCAATGGTGAAATAAATTAGATAGATACCGCCATAGAAACCACTATTAAGGTAGGAGATAATAAAATACCTATAAGATTATTAATTGAAAAATGAAGGATTCAATTTAAAGATCATATTGAGAACTAGTTTTCTTGAACAAGTCCAACCTTATAAGATAACTTATTATAGAATACAAATATCCTATAATAACAATATAATATATATTCCAAGATAATGACTAATCTTACTAGTATTTATATTCCAATTGAAATAACCTATAAAGGTAACTAAGCATAATATTTTACTGTGTATATAGACAGTGGAGTTGGTTCTTGTATATGTAAAGCAAGTTATTTTCCTTTACAATATCATGAAACCGTAAAGGCGTAGCATTGGAACTGCTATGCAGGCTTTTGTTTACCGAGGGTTCAAATCCCTATCTTTCCATACTTTTACTTAACTTAACTTAACAATGTTACTACCCGCAATGTATCAAATCACATAACAATAGATAACTGAACTCTACCAGTTAGACCGTTACTTGATATAGATTTTCTATTCCTTAGCTCCTCTAAGTTTTTAATTGAAAAAAAGGAAAACTATTTCTTCGTCATATATATGAAATATGTTATGAATAGATGAAATATAAGTATTAAGTAATAATAACATGGCATTTCGAATTTGATATAATCTTTTTAAACATTAGATTATGTATCGAAAGAGTAGTATGACATAAAATAGAAGGGTATTATGATTTTATCTTATCTATCGGGGGCCTATTTTAGTGTCATGAAGTTTTTTGTTTTCACACTAGAGGGCTCTTAACACTATTAAAGTTATGAAAGAATATTACTTCATAAAATATCATTTGATACTATTAACAAATACATTTCAAAACTCCTTATGGTCAATAGATCATAGTTAATTAAATTTAAAATGCTTATGCTTGATCTACATCAATCACATTTAAGCCTCATATAGCCTAACCTGATGTAGAGTATAAAGAAAAACTGATCCTTCCAAAAGGAAAACTTTTATTAAAAGGATAAAACATTATAGAGAACAAGTATCAATAGATAAAAACCATCAAAGATGAACTTGAATTAGCAAAAAATAGATAAAGAAAAATTACTCTGATAATTCATTACAATTTTAGGATAAAAATAGAGAAGCAAACTTAGAAATGATAGATAAATAAAAAATTATTATAGTTACTACTATGAGCTATAATTTAGAAGACCAAGAGGAATTTAGAAAACAACTTCTTGAACTTAAAAATCTAAAGATAAAAGTCTTAGTAAATCCCCTCATTCTTTCCCATCTTTTATGGTTAAAAACCATTCAAAACTAATTAGAAATAAAGCTGAAATAGTAGTAAATTATAAAAAATTAAATGATAATACATTAATTTATGGATACTTCTTATCCCACAAAGGAAGATTAATAAACCTAAAAAGAGTGGATCTTGGCAGTTAAAAATTAGTAGAGATAGTATTCCATATACTGCTTCCTTTTTCTCCACAAGTAGGGATGGCAATGTACCGAGTCGGGCAGGAGGCTTGGCCTGACCACAGGCTACCTGGTCCCTAGCCTGACGGGCCACAGGTAGGCATGACCACAGGATACCTGGCCCCTAGCTTGACGGGCTACGGGTAGGCAGGGTTGACCTGACCCAATTTTTTATTTTAAAAAATTAAAAACGACATCATTTTGTATCTTCCCTCTGAGCCAAGCAATTTTGGCTCGTGACCTGGTCAACTAGGGCCAAAGCCAAACCGAGTCGAACAACAAGGTCATTACAAATGATTAATTCCTTTTGGTTTAAAAAATGCCCCAAAAATATTAAAAAATAGATAATATCTTTAAGTATTATAATTTTATCTATGTTTATTTGGATGATATTTTAATAGCTAGTAGTAATATTGCTTAACATATTATACGTATCAATAAATTTATATATTTATGCGAACATGGATTAACTCTCTCTAAGAAAATAATTAAGATATGCTGGATTGAAAAAGAATTCCTTGGCACAGAGATAGATTTTTGGGAGGTCTTGTTAAACTTAAACCTCATATTCTACTTTAAATTTTTTCATTGTAATTTTTGGTTTGTATTTTTTCATTGGGTTTTATTTTTAAAATATAAAATAAAAACTTATTTGATCATTAATGTAAATATAATTAATTTTTATTATTTATAGTATTTAAATATTAAATAAAATTTAGAGATAAATTAATTAATTAAACGAATTTTATTTTAATTATACTTTTTGGGCCTGAAGAGTAAAATACCCAATAGACTGACTTAATCTTCAGTAAAACCTTTCAATTTTTAGTGTGTATCATATCTTAGTGTTATTTGCGGGAACCGTTAGGAACTAGTTCTTATTTGAGCAACCACCGTCCAAATCAAACATTCTGCAAAAATAGATACAAAAGGAAGATACTACAAAATGCTAAGAAATTTTTGTATAGTTCTTAAGAAGATGTTTAAAAGTGGTATCAACTAGTCGATGTTTATGATTCTTCGTTATTAAAAATAATTCCTGACGACTTTAGTTATCATTTTTCATTAAAAAATAAAGTATATTTTTTGATTAATTGTATAATCAAGTTTTTTTAAACCAAGTGTAACAGCTGGCCTATTGTTATTATATTTTTTTTTTCATTTTTCAAAAATAAAAAAGAGAAACGAAGAGGGAAGTGCGCATAACAACTAGAGAGTGATTTCAAGCGGGAAAAAAAAAACTAGATTTGATCTATATATTGATTATTGCACGAGAGATTCAGGTAGAGGATAGAATAATTTTGCAACATTACTGCATCCACCAGTACTTTTTATAGGAAATCTAGTACTATATCTCAAGTTAAGTTTTATAGGTTAATTATTTTATTATTTATTCTTTTTTTTTTTTTTTGAAAAGGGAAAGCTACCGAAATATTACGTAATCAGTATGGGGGAATCCATTCCCGACAAATCCTCAAGAAAGATGAGGTGACATCCTATGGGTGTAGTGTTACAATAAGTCAATGACGGAGCCATGTATAACCCCTTTCAATTTTTTTTTAAATGTACTTATATAATTAAAATTTTTAAAATTACAAATATAAGTGACCCCCTTTAAAAAAAATAAATCCCTATCTTCTCTTCTCTTCAACTCTGCACGCACAGCCCTCCTTCGCCAGATTAAAAACGCCTCCACCCTCCAGGCTCCATCTGGGCCATCTTATGGTCCACCCTGTAAGGATTTTTAATCAAACATGTGGGCTTATATGTGTATAATTGTATATAAAGGTTGTCATATA
>JAOSBL010000006.1:24317181-24329069 GCA_027568915.1 Erythroxylum roraimae | reverse complement strand
GATTGCCTTTAGGGCACTACTCTAACAAATCTCCCACTTGACCTAAAGCCAATCGCCTTGGTATATATATTTGGAGTTCTGAGTTAACAGTTGAGTGGTAGAGGTCTGAAGGCCGGATTGGGTGAATGACCAACCGACCAAGTGAATACTGACCGACCGCCCGTGCAAGTGCTGGGCGATGGGACATGACCGATCCCTGGTTTCTTGTTTACTGATTCCTAAATGGGAGGTCGAGCCTTGAATTGCCGACCGACTTCTTATCTGTTTACCTAGCCTTGCATTGTAGGTTGAGCTAAGCATTGCCGACCGACTTATTTGTTTACCGAGCTCCAATCTTGACCGAGCTCTGCTTTTAGGCTGAATGATTTTTGCGGCCGACCGATTTTCTTTTGGCAGACCGAACCTTCATGGCCGATGGACCTTTGTTCTTTTGGCCGATCAACTTTTGCTCATTTGGCCTTGCTCATTTGATCGACTGACCTTTGTTCATTTGGCCGACTCGACTGGCCTTTATGTACTTGACCAATCTTTCCTCCTTCCTTGGCCAACTTGGCATACTGCTTGACTGATCCTTAGTTTCTGACCAAGCTCTTCATTGTTGGCTGAGCGCTCATATTTGGCTAGTTCCTGATCAAGCTCTTCTTTGCTGACCGAACTCATATTTCTGATTGAGCTCCCTATTGTTGTTCGAGCTCTTATCTTTGGCCTACCGCCCTACGATCGACTTAAGTGAAATGAATTCTTTAATGGAAATGGCCCCAATTGTTTTCTGCTTCCGCATGTACTGAGATAACAAAAGTGTATACCGACTGATTGAGTTAGTGACTGCTCTAGCACGCTACCTTCGCGGGGCACGGACTCGGATATCACCATCGATGTCAGGTTTGGGTCAAGCGGGGGTGGGGTGCTACACTTGACTTGCTGACACACTAGACACTTGCCCACATATTCTGCTACATCTCTCTTCATGCATTTCTACTAGAAATGCTCTTTCAAATCTCTGTACATCCTGGTGCTACCTGGGTGCATAACATAAAGCGAATTGTGTGCCTCATCAAATATCTCATCCTTTACTTCCTTGACATTCGGGACACAAAGTCTGTTCCCTACAACCATAAGTCCATCATCCCTCACTATCACTTAGGATTTCTTGCCATTCTAAATTTCTTCTCGAAGCTTACTCAATTCTGCATCCTGTGCTTATAACTCCTTACCTTTCTCCCCAAGTATCAGTCTCACTCTAAAATTTGCAATAATACAATTTGGTTCCTCCTATTTTAAGCTTATCCTAAGCTTAGCCATCTCTTCTAATAACAGAGGATAAACTATATGAACATGGGCTATGGAAGATTTCCTACTTAGGGTATCCGGCACTACATTTTCCTTTCCTTGATGGTACTCAATCAAAAAATCATAATCCTTTAACAACTCTATCCACCTTCCTGTCTCAAATTCAACTCTTTCTGGCTCAGTAAGTACTTGAGACTTTTATGATCTGTAAAAACCCTTGTATGAACTCCATACAGATAATGTCTCCAAATCTTCAAGGCGAAAATCACTGCTACCAATTCCAGATCATGAGTCGGGTAATTCAACTCATAAGGCTTTAATTGTTGTGAAGCATAAGCTATCACCCTGTCTCCTTGCATCAACACACAACCCAAACCCTTTCTTGAAGCATCACTGCAAACTGTATAACCCTCATCTCTTGTGGGCAAAGTCAGAATTGGAGCATTTGTCAATCTGTGCTTAAGTTCCTTAAAGCTCTTCTGACATTCATCACTCCAGATAAACTTCTGATTCTTCCTCAATAACTTAGTCATCGAAGATGTTATCATAGAGAATCCTTCCACAAACCTCTTATAATAGCCTGCCGGACCCAGAAAACTTATCACTTCTGTCACCGTCTTGGGTGCATACCAGTTTATCACTGCATCAACTTTCCTCGGATCAACATGTACTCCATCCTCCGAAATCACATGTCCAAGGAATACCACCCTATAAAGCCAAAACTCACACTTGCCGAATTTGGCATAAAGTTCCTTCTCCCTTAGTGTCTGCAACACTATCCTGAGATGTCCCTCATGTTCCTCTTCACTCTTGGAATAGACCAAAATGTCATCTATAAATACTATGACAAATCAATCCAGATACTCCTTGAAGACCTTATTCAAAAGATCCATGAATGCAGCCAGAGTATTGGTCAATTCGAAGGGCATGACCAGAAACTCATAATGCCCATAACGTGTCCGAAAGGCTGTCATGTTCACATCAGACTCTCTGATTCTAAGATCAATTTTAGAAAAGACCCTTGCTCCCTACAGCTGGTCAAAGAAATCATCAATACGAGGTAGAGGATACTTATTCTTAACAGTCACCCTGTTGAGTCTCCGATAATCAATACACATCTACCATGTTCCATCCTTCTTCTTAACAAACAGAACAGGCACTCCCCATGGTGACGAACTCGGCTGTATATACCCCTTCTCTAGCAATTCCTCCAACTATTCCTTACGCTCCTTCAGTTCAGCTAGAGCCATTCTATAAGTTGGTATAGAAATGGGTGTAGTTCTGGGAATCAAGTAGATGGCAAGCTCGATTTTCCTCACCGGTGGCAAACCAGGTAAGTCCTTTGGAAACACATATAGAAACTCCCTCACAATTGGAAAATCGTCTAACTTCCCTTCTTTTACTTTAATGTCCACGACGTGTGCTAAAAAGGCTTTACACCCTTTTTTCATCATCCTATCATCTAATAAAGCTGAAATCATTCTAGGTGACGGTGTTCTTCTATCTCCTCTAAAAGTCACCTTCTCTCCATTGCCAAAATCAAACACTACCTCCTTAAGCCTACAGTCTAACTTTGCATGATATTTCTCCATAGCATCCATACCTAGTATAACATCTAGACCCCTCAGCTCTAGAGGCAATAAGTCTACTGCCAGTCTACCACCCTTAATAACCAGTTTACAATCTCTATATACTTGAATTATTATCAGATTCCTCCCTAGAGGAGTGCTAACAATCAAGGGACTATCTAATGGCACCAAATTCACATCATGTAAAATCATGCTTGCAGAAACAAATGAATGCATGGAGCTAGAATCAATCAACATATACACTGCAGAATTAAATAACTGAGCCATACCCATGACAACTTTAGGTGCGGCTGCAGCTTCCTTTCTGGTCATAGCGAACACCCTTGCCTGAGCCTGACCCCTAGGCCTTCCTGAAGGAACAGCCTTTCTTGTAGCTCCAGAACTGCCCACCTCATTTATTGTCCTGGTTCCCACTGTTTCTGCTCCCTTTGGGGCTTGCAGCTACGGGCTCCTCTTGCATTGTTACTTGGGGACAGTCCCTGATAATGTGTCCCTTCTCTCTAGATCGGAAGCATCTCCAAGTAACTTGAAGCACTCTCCTCTGTGAAATTTCCCACAATGCTCACATTGGGGGTTTATGTGGCTACTCCTCTCCATCCTTCTATTGCCTCCTAAAATTGAGGCTTGTGCTGAAGCTGCCTTGTCTTGCTTGTTCTTGGTAGAGGCACTACTTCCCACTTCACTCTGTGTGTGGAAGCTCTTCATACCCCTCTCAGGCATTGGAGCACTCATCCCCTTCTTAGACGATTGCTCCTTATTCTTCCTTTTCTTATTCACTTCATATTTTATATTCTCTAGTTTCTCAACCTAGAGTGCAGCATCTACCAACTACTGATAGCCATAGAAGTTGTGGATTAGGACCTTCTCCTTGATCCCCAAATGAAGAGCTCCCTCAAACTTGTGGCACTTATCCTCCTCATTCGCCACAATGTTGGCCGCATACTGTGATGGTTGGGTAAACTTCAGCTAATACTCACTCACACTCATGTACCTCTGCATGAGATTCAGGAACTCCTTGGCCTTCTCTTAGAAATAAACCCTTGAAAGGTATTTGTTCCTGAAAACTTCCAAAAAGTCTCTCCATGTCAGTACCGATGGTATGATCTGACTGTGGGGCACTGACTCCCACCAATGGAGCACATCCTCTTGTAATAAACTGACTGCATAATCTAACTTCTCCTCATCCGAGCACTTCATCTAAATCAGGACCCTCTCGGTCCTCTTTAACCATGCTTCAGCCTCTTCCAAATTTGTAGTCCTATTGAAATCCACAGCCCCATACTTGCGGAGCTTATCATACCGCCCACTCCTCTCCACTACAGCTTGGATTGGAACTTGTGACCCTTGGCGCATGGCATATAAGAAAGCTTGAGCAAAGGCTTAAAAGAAATGCGAATCTATGGGCTTCACTTGGGGCATAGGAGGAGGCGGTGGCACTCCATACTGCACACTAGGTGCCTCAGAATCAGGAGCAGAGTGTGTTCCCGTATCTTGCGGAATATACGATTCATCCGTACTTTCATGGCGAGAGCAAGATCGAGTCTTAGCTCCTCGAGTGCTTTTTTGAGGCAGCATTATCACTCCTTCAATGTAAAACCATTTAAAAATTTTTAGTTTATGTAAAACGATTTCAAATCATGTAAAACAATTAAAAAACAATAGAAGTTGTTCATTTAAAACCATGCAAGTTCCTTTCATAATTTAAAACTACCCATATTATACCTAGGATACTTCTAAACCTAGTCGCTCTGATACTATAAGTGTTGGACCCCATTTTCGGAGCCCAACATTTGGATTCATAAAATGTGAGCATATTACCCTGTAGGGTTATTTCAATGAACCCTCATTAGCCATCATCCCACAAGGGTTACGTGCCCCCACCAATAAGTCACCATAATCAAACCCATTTCTCCTATATCAGAACAAATTTTGGTAAAATTCAAATAAGAATTACAATTCAACTTCTTCAGAAAATTTGTAGCTATATGTCTCTAGTTTATTTATAAATAAGAATCATTTTATTTGGAGCTCTACAGATCAAGATATCATCAAAATACTGAAGTATGTTCAGTAAAATATCCAATTCATACTCTTCCAACCGATACCCTTCCTTTGATTCAATAAATCATTTTCAGATCAAGACCAAAGGCTACCAATTTTTATGGAGAGATAGAAAAATGTGTTAGGAATTTATTGGTTCAAGAATCACTTCATTTAGAGGTCAGATGATGAA
Organism: Erythroxylum roraimae; assembly: GCA_027568915.1. Classification (NCBI taxonomy): domain Eukaryota; kingdom Viridiplantae; phylum Streptophyta; class Magnoliopsida; order Malpighiales; family Erythroxylaceae; genus Erythroxylum; species Erythroxylum roraimae. The sequence continues at coordinate 24,323,957 of JAOSBL010000006.1, read as the reverse complement.
GTTATGGCCAAAAGAATCAAACATGATTATGTCCTCAATCATATTGTATCTGTCTTGGGACAATTGGCATAACTTTTACTACATATGTCTGATTAAGTAGTTTTAGGAGGGTTTTGAAGAGGAATTATAGATCTACAACTTTTCTGAAGACCCTGAAGAGAGATTTTGCCAATTAGAGGGTCAAAAATGCAATTTTTCGAACGTGTAAAGTGCCCTAACGAACATACATCGAGCTGGGGGCCTTTCCAGACTCGAGAAGGTCCATTTAATGGACTTAATGTCCATTTAATGGACATGGGCGAGGCTGGGTGTCCTCACAGACTCGATAAGGTCTGTTTAACGGACCCATTGTTCGTCTAATGGGCATAGGTGGTACCTAAGCCCCTCCAAAGCCTCTCTAATAGTTCCTACATCCATTCTAACATCACTTTCACTCATAATCTTCTCAAATTTACCTCTTCTAGTGCAATATCACTTCATATCAATTCAACCACCAAATTGATCTCATAAAACTCTCAAATCTCAACTAATTTGATTCATCACATTTAACGACATCTCTTCATTTACTATAGCTGTCCTGATATACATCCTATGTAGCATCACCAACTTATAATGATCATATCTCTCAACTCCGATATCCAAAAATTGCATACTTTATACCATTGGAAATCTAAGAGGATAAGCTACAAATTACAAGAAGACAAATTTGTCTAATTCAGCCTAGATTAATCCAGTTTGTCCCTTGAAGTCAGTATATAAATTTCTACCCTTATGAAAAACTTGAAAATTGCAATGTAAAGACTTGGAAGGTCATGGACAAAACGCCAACATATTTCAGTAATATTAAACGATAAGAGTTTTACAAAGCTTTAATGGGCATTTCAAGCCACAATACACCATAATCCAAAAATACAAAGTTTACATAAACTAGAATTGCTCAAAATGCGACTAAAGCCTTGTTTACAAAACTAGTTTAAAATACAAAAAAAAATTGCAAAAGTGGAGTGATGCCTCGACTCTTGGTTACTCGATCTCATTCTCTTCACCTGAAGATGGGACAGAAGTGGAGGGGTGAGCTTAAAGCTCGTGGGTAACAACTTTATAATTGGTAACAAGCAAAAACCATTGAAAACCTTCATGATTATAGAAAATTCTCATTGAATCACAAAATACATAATCCTCAAATTCTCAACTTGTTAAACCAATTCACAACTCACATAAATCATGAACCCATCAAACTTGCCAATACATCATAATCACATAAACACGTCAGAATGGTTTGGGCAGGTCCATAAACAGAACATACTAACACAATTCCATAAAATGGTCTTATGTAGCCATAAACAGAACGTATTATCGCAATCCCACATAATGGTTTTATGTAGCCATTAACTTAGGGAAGTCCGTAAAGGAGCTTCATGCCACTAGCGGGCAGGCAGGGGAAGCCTTTTGTCAAAGTGTACTTGACATACATAATGGACCAAACCAAACCCACATAATTATACATTTCACTTGTAAACATGTTGCCCAAAATGGCACTTTTCCAAAACTTGATTTCATAAACATAAAGTCTTTTCAAAAAATCATTGCCATATCAGTTTATAATTCCACAAAATTCACATACAAAATATGTGGCACATTCTCAAAGCATTTAATGAACAATAAATGCACATTTATAAAGTACTTAAACACATTAAAATGGTTTGGGTGGGTCCATAAACAAAACGTACTAACACAATTTCATAAAATGGTCTTGTGTAGTCGTGAACAGAATGTACTATCGCAATCCCACATAATGGTTTTGCGTAGCCATGAACTTAGAGGAGTTCGTAAAAGAGCTCCATGCCATTAGCAAGCAGGCGGGAGAAGCCTTTTTTCAAAATGCACTTGACATATAGAATGAACCAAACCAAACCCACATAATCATGCATTTCACAACTTGTAAAAATGTTCCCCAAAATGGCACTTTTTTGAAACTTGATTTCATAAACATAAAGTCTTTTAAAAGAAATCATTCCCATATTAGTTCATAATTCATCCAAAAAATTCATATACAAAACATGTGGCACATTCTCAAAGCATTTAAAGAACAATAAATGCACATTTATAAAGTAGTTGGAAATCATTTAATTCTATTTATTTGAAAGAAACATTAATGGTTGATTAACTCAATTATGAAAATGTAGCCCACCTTAATTTCCTTTTTGAAAACTTGCTTAAGGATGACTCTCCTCTTGCTCCTCTTGCCTCTCTTGCCTCCCTTCATCATTTGCAAAAATCCCCATTCAATAAGAATTAAAATTGGAAAACCTAAAGAAACATATGCATAAAATTGGTCCTAGAATACTTAAACCCATGCATTTCCTAAGCTCTTTGAACTAAAACCCTTCCAAAAATCTAAAAGATTAAACATAAACTTACCTTAAATCTTAACCAAACAATGAGTTTCTTGGCTCTAATGGAATAATCTTCCTCTTTCTTTTTCCCTTATTGTATAACTTCAAAATCTATATTGAAGCCTAAGAAAAGATGAAACCTAGTTAACCTCCCTTCTTTTCTCTTCCTTCTCTCTTTTTCGTGTTTCTCTCTTCTCTCTTTTTCTCATTCACGTTTTTGCTTCTTCTTCAATGCAAGACAACCTTTCTTCTCCCCTTTTTACCCTTAATGAGCATAAATGTCCATTTCCCCTTCCTTATAAGCTTATGTTCTTTCATCGTTAAGTGACTTGCCTAAAATGCCCTCTATGCTATACACTCTTAACACTTTAATTTAACTAACCCATGCAATAAGCAAGAGACTGTCATACCTTGGTAGCAAGAGACTTTCATACCTTGGTAGCGCTGACTGTGAGCAAAAGAGGATCACCCACCGACAGTCGATCAACACCCATTTTTTATCGCTCATCGCCTTAGTTTAGCCTTCATTGGGAAGGTTTTGGAGATGTGACTATTAAGGTCGTGTGACTTTTTGCCTTGTTTACAAAATACCCTCGTCTTAGCTTTCTTTGGTCATTAACGTTGTTGTTCTATTATTATGTTTGGTAACTAGCTATGGTTTCAACTAATGTTGTTTTGGTCTGTGTGAGGTAGGAGAGTCTTTCGCTCCAGATGTAATGCTCTAAATGATCAATTCAATGCATTTTTAAATTTCCAAAAAGAAATTCCTTTCTTTATGAGCCTATATTTGAGGGAATAAATCACTACTGAGGAGTATATAGTGTTGGCAATTTGTTTTCCCATTAGACTGTATGGCAACATATTGGCACAACATCAGTATAAAATGGTCTTACAAGCCTATGAGATCTAAAGTTTGGCAGTTGAGATCCCTTGTAGTGAGATATGTGCATTCATTATTTAATTACATGATTACAGGGAGAGGAGATAGCACTAGAGTAGTGGAGAAGGCATAAATGTTCTATCTTTCAAGCATGATGAAGAGAGTCCCAATCCACCTAGGAGACAATTTAGCCTAGTTCTTTCAATACCAGGTATATCACAAAATAGTGGGAGCTATATGTGTGGGCTCGTGAGTCGCTCGACTAATCAGAGTTATGAGACTATTAAAGCAATTGTCCCAAATACGATTAGTATACCAAATGGTAGCCATCAACTTCAAAATACTAAGAACAATGAGTATGATCCAGAGGAGGCAGGGTCAATAGGGGTCAACTTATATTATAATAGGAGCTCATATGCCTGTAGCTGCAAATAGAGCAAAAGGAGATAGCCTTAATATACAAGAACAATAGATTAAACAAGATGCGCCACTACCATAATCTCTAGTAGCACTCGAGCAGTAAGATAACTCCTTGGTTGGCACAAATACTCCTAGTCGGCCTTTTATACCTCCACATTGAGATCAACTCAAGATCCCCCAGCTGAAGAGGTATATGAGTTCTAGGAGCACAATGCACCATTCCAGAGGGATAGAGAGATTTGACAGAGAGGGTGGCATGATTAAACATGCATGATTGATGATCGGGCCAACCTCAGGTTCAGACTACCTCTAACCTAGGTCCAATCAACCCCGGCCTGACCCAGCACATTACCATCCCTATATAAGACTTGTGACTCCTTATAATGGGTGAATAATGTCTTTGATAGCATTTCCAAAAGTAAATAAGAAAATAAAACCTGGCCTCTATATTCCAAGTGCTTTATATTTCTTTATGGTTGTCCCTTAGCCTTGAATTTCGTTCTCAACTATCTAATTGGCAGTAAGGGCTGGGGACATATGATGTGAACTCACGGTGGGTTTATTAAATTCTCACAATTCTACAAGTCCAAAGTGGTATTCAAGAAGCTACGCGTTATGATACCAAAACAATTTGAGATCGAGCCGAAGCAAGTCCTTAAGGTCCAGAATGTTTCTTATTCATAAAATCATGATTGACTTGGAATTATGTAATTGTTGTTAAAGAAAGTCTTTGGTTTGAATCTTGAGTTTTGCAAGTTCTATTAAGAAGTGTACATTTGTGAACTGTGAGGTCATTTGATTCAAAATTGCTTTGGTTACTCACGTAACACTAGAGTAGTGGAGAAGGCAGAAATGTTCTATCTTTCTAGCATGATGAAGAGAGTCCCAATCCACCTAGGAGACAATTTAGCCTAGTTATTTCAAATACCAGGTATATGACACAATAGTGGGAGCTATATGTGTTGGCTTGTGAGTCACTCCACTAATCAGAGTTATGAGACTATTAGAGCAATTGTCCCAGATACGATTAGTATAACAAATGGTAGCCATTAACTTCAAAAATACTAAGAATAATGAGTACGATCTAGAGGAGGTAGGGTCAATAGGGGTCAACTTATATTATAATGGGAGCTCATATGCCTGTAGCTGCAGATAGAGCAAAATGAGATAGCCTTAATATATGAGAACAATAGATTAAACAAGATGCCCCACTACCATAATCTCTAGTAGCACTCGAGCGGTAAGATGACTCCCTGGTTGGCACAAGTACTCCTAGTCGGCCTTTTATACCTCCACATTGAGATCAACTTAAGATCCCCCAGCTGAAGAGGTATATGAGTTCTAGGAGCACAATGCACCATTCCAGAGGGACAGAGAGGGTGGCATGATTAAACATGCATGATTGATGATCGGGCCAACCTCAAGTTCAGACTACCTCTAACCTAGGTCCAATCGACCCCGGCCTGACCCAGCGCATTACCATCCCTATATAAGACTTGTGACCCCTTATAATAGGTGAATAATGTCTTTGATACCATTTCCAAAAATAAATAAGAAAATAAAACCTGGCCTCTATGTTTCAAGTGCTTTATATTTCTTTATGGTTGTCCCTCAGCCTTGAATTTCGTTCTCAACTATCTAATTGGCAGTAAGGGCTGGGGACATATGATGTGAACTCATGGTGGGTTTATTGAATCCTCACAATTCTACAAGTCCAAAGTGCTATTCAAGAAGCTACGCCTTACGATACCAAAATAATTTGAGATCGAGCCTAAGTAAGTCCTTAAGGTCTAGAATGTTTCTTATTCATAAAATCATGACTGACTTGGAATTATGTAATTGTTGTTAAAGAAAGTCTTAGTTTTGAATCTTAAGTTTTGCAAGTTCTGTCAGGAAGTGTACATTTGTGAACTGTGAGGTCATTTGATTCAAAATTGCTTTGGTTACTCACATAGTACTGAGACCCCCACCCCCTTCTTTATAAGGCCTTACAAAGGGAGGTGAAACCAAATCCTAAATATAACCCCTGCTCCAAATGTGTCACTCTGATGTTAGCCAACACTGGCTTGTGAGCTGCATCCCGTTATCTTTCGGGGATTCGAACTCACGACGTTGGGCAAACCTAGTAGCTCTGATACCACTGAGCCCCCCATAAGTGTAACATCCTGTTACCCCATGTTAAGGATTAGAACCCTAGAATAGTGTATATGAGAGTTATTGAGAAGTTAGAAAGTACATTTCATGCTCATGCATAATTAGCACACACACACACGTGAATATTGATTTTTGCACATTAAAATGATTGTACATACATTCATTGACATTTTTCGGGTATAATTGAGTTATAAATGTGATTTTACTGATAATTTTGGTTTGATTGTATTAAAAATTGACTTTTGAGAGTATATGTATTGATTTAGAATTTTTGATGAAATTTGGGAAATTTTTGAAATTTTTGGGTATTTTGGACTAGGAAAAATGCCAAGTGGAAACATAATTGATAAATGGCAGTAGAAATAAATGTCAAATGACAGTAGAAATTATTGATAAATGACTTTGTGATTTATTGACAAGTGTCATTGAAAATTGGGAGACAATTGGAGTAGGAATTGGAATTGATTGGACTAGTTAAATAAGAGAACTTAGTTTAAAGCCTTAGAAATTAAACAAGTGGCAAGTGACAAGTGTCACTTGCTAAGCCAAGCATTAAAATCTCATTTTTTTTAAAACTTTTGAAAAACCATCTTTTAATTGGTCTTTCATTTTATTTCTTTGGCCAAATGTTCTCATCATCTTATTCTTCTCTTCTCTCAACTCACAACACTTACCAACCCTCACGATTTTTGATTGTATGCCAACTCCTTCCTTTTTTCATCAAGATCCTTATTATCTCTTCATCTAGTTACAAGAAAAACCTAATCTCTCCTTCATAAATGAAGATGATCTTGGGATGTTTGGGAGTTAGGGTTATGTGATCTTCAGCTTTGGAGCCAAAACAAGTAAGTGTATTATTATTAATCTTCATGGTTTTGCTAAATGAAGCATATATGATGATAGTTTAGTGTTTAATGATCATGATA